>OZ023269.1:13937328-14322328 GCA_964006375.1 Tillus elongatus | reverse complement strand
GCCCTGAAGAGGAAACCTAATTTCTTAGCAGCCGCTTCTGCAATTGATGTAACATGTTGGTGCCAATTGAGATTTCGGTCCACAGAAATGCCAACAAGTGAAAATGAGTTATTACTCCAAATAACTTTGTTGTTAATTGTGATGTGCTTAGGGCTGGTGTATCGCTTATGAGATAGAAGGCAAGACTGAGATTTGTTGGAGTTGAATTGTACAAGATTTCTACTTCCCCAGTCCCAAATTTTTTGGAGATCCACAGAGACTGCGATCCTTGTCTGATTGGGCTAAAGAGACAGACAATATGCCTCTATTGTAAGATGTCTGAAACAGACGACTCAAGACATGAGCAAGTTCTGATGCGCATTTTTTGAGAACAATTGCTGGGATCACGTCAAGGCCAGAGACTTTCCTGGTATTAAGAGAAGAGAGCATCTTTCGTACCTTTTTAGTTTTGAAAATGATGTCAGTCATTTTATGCGCGACATTGGGGACTGTTGGTGGTTGAACATTTGGAGGTGGGTTGAGAGTAGAATTGCCGGCTTACAACGAGGCAAAAAGTTCAGCCTTGCCCAGGGCGGTAGAAACAATTTCATCTCCTGAGACAGGAGGTGGAAACGTGCTCTTGCAGAAATTATTCCCAATAGATTTAGCAAGAGTCCAGAAGGGTTTGCTACCCTTAGAGCATAAGAGGACTTTGTTTTTGATGTGGTTATTAAACGAGTTTTTTGCCTCAGAAAGAATGCGGACATAGCGGTTTCTTGCGTCGTTAAATGCTTGACGGTTTTCTTGACTGGGATTGTGTAGAAGTGTGTTGTGAGCTTTGACCTTTTCAAGTCTGGCCTTGTCACAAGATTTAGAGAAGCAGGGATTTTGAGTGACTGAAGAGGTTTTCTGTGTAGGTGGAATAAATAATTCCATACCAGCTTGGATAATTATCATGCGAAACTGTGTCTACCTCAAAGAGAAAATCAATCTGTCAGAGCGTTGTTCAAATAGAGTTGGTTAGCCAGTTCAACCGGTCCAATTTTCCCAAGAAAATTAAACTTTTTAGTATTTCTGAGAATAAAGCTATTTGATTTAAATAATTACACATGTTGCCTCTATAAACATTTTATCATGTGTAGCAAAATTAAAGTTTCTACATTAATATTAGAATTTAAAAGACTTTCTGAAAATTTGCTGTCATAACACACATTCTTCGTTCCGACTTTTTGTTTGTCTGTAGTATTCTAAAGTTTTCTACAAGTAGACGTTAAATAATGATTGAATAGAGTTTTACACAGGGTGATTAAAGACCTGACAAAAAAACCCGCTTGTATTAATAAAATATTTGATTTTCGATAATTCCTAAATAAAAATATGCTAGGGGTGAAATAAGGACAGAGAAAGACAAACATTAGTGACACTAAATCCATGGCTTCTGGTTGATCTATAGATCTGTAGAGAATATTTATAAAAACAGATGTTTTTGTAATTTGATATTTTGAAGTATATCACCTAACAAATTGTAATGGCAGTTAAACCCAGATTGTGTCAAGTTTCATGTGGACTCTAATAAATGAGGGCTGTGGAAGAATTAACTGTTAGTTTGACGTCTTGTAGAAATATTAGGGGTTTATCAGTCAATTTATGATTTCCAGATAGACCTAAGTCAATATAAAATAGATTGTTTTTTTGACGTATTCTGAAAATATTGATACTGTCAATTTATGGGTTGCAGATATCCTCTCTGGGAATTACATTGGATAAGAAAAACATTGTGTGGTATTTTCTTTTACAACGCTTTTAATTTTGAGATATTGGTACCTAACGCCATTCAAAATTCTAAAGATATTTTGTATTGTCGTCACGTCTAATGAAAACAACACAATTAAATGTTGGATTTCCAACAAGTTATAGATAATCATAATATATTTTCTAACAAACATAGTTGGGTAATGGTGTGACGCACACAGCTCTCAACATAAATGTGGAATGTACTGTTTTTACACTTTGTTTTTAACAGAAAAAAAAACAACCTTAGTAATCCGCGCATGAGGTGGCGAAACGTCGTTTACTCAAACCCACAAATGTTGTTTTAATATTTTTTTTGTAAATAAAGAAGTTTCCACGAAGCCAAACCCAATAAAGTATAGCACAACTCTCCACGAAAAAAAAATCTGGGCGCAGCAAGTGCGTTATGGTAGTGAATTTCCATTTAAATGTTTTTAATAGCAAATATGTGTGTTTTTTTAAGAAAGCAGGCATTAAATTTGGTTACCAGTATAACCTATATAATAAAAATAATGTGCCATGTTTCATCAAAATAACTTTATTGTTTGAAAATGTACACAAATTTCCGAAATTAAACTTAAAGTGTTCCCGAAAAAACATGTTTCTTGGTCAACCTTATAGGTTAATAGCAATTTGAGCTATTTAAATATGAAGCATTTGATCAAAATTCGCTACCATAACGCACTTGCTGCGTCCAGAATTTCTTTTCTTACAAACATGCATTATATCACGATGGAAAATGCAAAAACATAAGACATGTTTCATTAAAAAAAAGAGAATTTGTATCACCAGCGACTTATGGGTCAATCTGTGATTGTAGAAATCTTTTTTTAAGATGTAGCTCAAGACACCCTATAATTAATGGATACAATTTTTTTCATATCTTGTATAATAACGGATGTATTGAACTTTATTGATTTTTTACAAAAATTCGACAAAAATTATATACCATTAATCGATAAACTCTATACCTAAGGCTACTGCCAAGCATCAGAGAAAGGGTCTATTTTAAATGAATTTTCTGGAAATATTTTAGTAAAATGAAGGACAGTGACGGTTGAAACTAAGACTTAAGGGCTTGTAAAACATTCTTCTTGAGACATTTTCTTTCCATAGCCCCTATTAGATTCAAGCCTAAATGTTGCCAATTTTGACGTTTTAAATCGCAACTTTGACGTTTTAAGGAAAACCACAATCAATTTTTATTTAAATGCTTATCACTTTTTTGTCTTTTGACCTACAGAGCTAAATTTTGGTAGGTAACTTACATATAATGATATAAACCCGCGTGCCGAATTTAAAGAAAATTCACTAAAACGGGCCACGACTGTATATATATATATATATATATATATATATATATATATATATATATATATATATATATATATATATATATATATATATATATATATATCATTTGTGTATGACAAGTGATTAAATATCTAAACATAGGTCTACAAACCTCAAACTTTTCAGAATCAAGATATCTTTGTTTAACACAGCAGTTCTGATTTAACGGAAATTGTTACCTATATCTCAAAAGTAGTACAGTTATTTTTACTGAAGATTGGCAGTTTGGCACATACCTATATGTCTGGTGATTATATTTTATACCAAAAGTAAAATTTTTAGGTTAATGAAAAAGTTAGTTTATAGTATTTGAAATTTTCCTATCATAAGACACCTGCTGCTGCAGAATTTATTTTCAGATTAGAGCAGAAAACACGGAAATAAATTAACATAAGCTTCAAAATGACTGTAGTAAAAATTTTCCAATTAATAAAGATATTTATGGTCACAATGATCTTGTAAGTACAATTAAGAGGACCCAATTCATCACAATACAGTATTGAGAACTGACGAACGTTTCGCTAACAAGTTAGCGTCTTCATAGAGTGAATAAACTACAGTTTAAAACAGGTTGTTCATCCCTCTGATGACGATAACTTTGTTAGTGAAACGACCGTGAGGTCTTAAAACTGTATTGTGGTGAATTGGGTTCTCTAAATTGTATTTATCTGTCGTCATCACAGGTTCCAATCTTCACTCAACGCAATGGTCTCTAAAAAAACTGCCAAGAAAAAAGAAAATTTGTGATTTAGTCCTTTTAAAATATAATACAAAAAATTTTTGTGGTAAACTTTTTTATAAGAGACAGGTCCCAAAATTTTGATTTTTTCTTACGCCTTGTTTTTCCCTATGTTTAATTTTATGATTATTTGTTTTTCGATCTTATTTTGGCTTTAAACGTTTGTTTAGCAATGGTCTATTTAGCATTAATACCTTACCAGGTTATTGATTGGCTCCCTTCACCCATTTTTAACGTGATGTCCATGCCCAAGATTTCCTTCACTCATTTTTAACGTGATGTCCATGCCCAAGATTCCCTTCACTCATTTTTAACGTGATGTCCATGCCCAAGATTCCCTTCACTCATTTTTAACGTGATGTCCATGCCCAAGATTATTCTAACCATTGATCAGTATAAATACCTAGGAACTATGAAATTATTGACTCTAGAAGAGGTTTTTGTGGTAGCGTAGGTTGATTCCATGCATACAAGATTAATTTAATTACAGATTTTTCTTTATGTTACAGGATATTAATGGACTGGTATCGACAATATATGATGTCCTTGGCTCATCAGTAAAAGTTCCTCATTATGGCAGTAAAACTATTCAAGTAAAACTGACAGTATCTCCTGACTCCAAAAAATATGTCTGTGCTACAGTAATAGACGAGAAAAATAAAGAAAATGAAGCAGGAGTTAGTGATAAACACAATTTAAATGTCACAATTCGCAAAAACAAAGAAGGTCGAAGACGTTGTAGAAAAACCAAACAGGTTAACAAAGTGTACCATTGCTGCAAAAAACATGAAGAAGAAGAAGTCGAACAAAAGCCCGCTTGTGTTTCAGAGGAGTCTGACATTTCCAGCAGGATATCCCGGAATATATCAAGCGATGACGATGAGGAAGGTGAATGCTCCGATGTTGAATTCAAACAGAAACCCAAGCAAAAGAAGCATGTGGGGACTCAAAGCCCCAAGCATTTGGCCCAGACACAAGAAGTAAGTCAGTATGAAATGTGTCAAAAAATTAAGAGAACCAAGAAGCGATCTGGATCTCTACAAAGACAGGAGTTGTTAGAGATAATTCAGGCTAATATGGATAAAAACAATAGTTTTCAAACCGCTAGGTAAGATTTAATTTTAATCTTTGTGATTTCACTTTCAAGACATCCAATTTCTGACTATAATTTAATAATACGTTTTTTCTTCTTCTTCAGAAAACATCCAAACCACGTTAGTCCTGAAAGAAAACAACCCTGCCAAACTGAGATGAGACAAGCTCATTCATCTGAAATCAAGCAGTACAAGCATCAACAAAAGTCTCCTGCAAAAGTAGCTCAACAACCCCTAAATTTCTTCACCGATATGGTAGATCCAGCACATTTTTACACAGACCTGGCTTCGCTTCAAAACATTACTCAGTTCCCTAGAACTCCTCACCAGTACAACAAATTAGTTGATGCAGTAATGTGTGTATCGAATGATCGGGCTCAATATAAAACCCAAAGATGTCGTAAACACAATCATAGCAGATCTGTTGAACTAACAGACCTGCCTCATAACTTTCCCGAATTAGATTACCCCGTGATAAATGAAGAGAATATGGCATATAGACAAAGCAAACGTTATCAGAAACACCATGAACAAGAACAAAACAGAAAAAATTCTAGAAAATGTCCACAAGGAGTAATTGGACATACTTCTGCACCACATCACCTTCGCCACAAAAATAGGCAGGAAAACCAAGCTAGAGCCATGGCGCAGGTTGTAAGCTGGTTAGAGCAGGAGTTTTCCAAGGATCACAAGGAAAAACAGGAGAAGCATACCCATGAGGAAAATCACAAGGAAACATCTGAGAATACTCCCACATCTACACCAAGTGTGGAAAGACATGAGCATCATCATGTACATGAACATATACACCATCATTATCATCATTACCAAGACAGTCCTGTTGTTGTATAGTTCTTGTAAATATTATAAATTTTGATTTTATTTTCTATAAGAAATCGTAGGGACCATTTTTACAGTGTCTCATATTCACAGCATCAGAATTGACACTGTACTATTATTACAGGTAGCAAAGTGGTAAAGTTTGGCCTAATAGTTATCCATGTAAATTGCAATTTTATGTATTTAGATTTTGTGATGGCTGGGGAAAACTATTTTTTTAAAATATTGAAACTGCTCATCATGTGCAATTCCACATGTCCAGCAGTTTTCCAGTTTTTTTAAATATTTTTATCGCTTTATTTTTGCCTTACATGAACCAACCTTTTTTTTAATGGTAGGTAATTTAATGCCTTTCAAGGAGGGAAGGGATCTTTAACGTGCCTAACATCGCATGGACACGAAACCAACGGCTTAAAGCCCGCTTAGAAGGGCAGAACTTGACCTTCAACTTGCTCAAATACAATGCCACAAGCTCCGTTAATGTTAATTTTACAGTACTGTACTGAAAAAGGAAACCCTGGAAATCGTACCCTTTTGTCTTATAAATAGCAACCCATTCCTATAATTAGAACATGCTTTGTATGTGGCATAATTCTTAAAAAATATTGCTTTCTTTCAGTTATATTTCAAACAAGTGCCACTTACATATTAATTTTCTTATTCATTTCAAAATTACTGTGCAGTTTTGACTTCCTGTTTTTAAATTCTCCAACTAACTACTGCTTCATGCTTAAGTTTAAGTTTTCTGTACTTCACCAGAAGTTTATTTTGTCTCTTACGTCTTCAGTGTTGATCATTATTCTATAAACTTCCATTTTGTCAGACTCAGCTTTTTTTTCTTGTTACTTTTTCATTCTGTCTTGGATCATTCTTCGAACACCCAGTTTTTATTTCCCAACTTGCTTCTTTTCCACATTAAGTTATCCCCGCTCATTTGGAATCGGCCATGTGCTTTCCACATTACATTCTTTGATGTATCCATTTCATTTTTCATGTAGTAGCTCAGTTATCATTTTTTTCTCATTAGATTAGCATACGTTTTTCTTTTAAATACTGGTGGTACGTCAACTCTGATTATCTCTTGTTTTTCTCTTCTTTTTGCTTTATCTATCCTTTTTAGAGTTTTATCCAGGACACCGCAAAAAAAGTGGTTTCACCCACAAACACATAATAACTTCATCTCCATAAGGTCTATGTTATGTTTAATTTCTCTGTACACCCACCTAACTGTTATATCTTCAGTAATAATTAAATTTCAACAGATTTGCATGTATCTTATCACATCATTTATGTCTTTTGTACACATCTCTATGGTGCAGTAAAATGAAGTACTTGGGTTCAATTTTTGGTGGTGACAGTTTTTGTTGCTGTGTGTGGGATTTGTATCTTCTCTACCTAAGAACTTTTAAATAGTAGGGTGTCATATGTAATATCCTTTATTATCTTTTTCAAAAGTATGTTTCTTAAACACTATTTGTGGGGCATATCTGCCGACCTAGAGCAGTCGGTGTCATTTGTACCCATTTTATTCTTGGATAGACAATATCACTTCTTACATATCGCACACATAACTATTTAATTCAACGTGATATTAACACATTGATTGGTATGAGAGTTCTATCAACACCTGACCATAATATCCCCATTGACAATCTTGTAGATCCTTATTATGCCCATTTTGCTTATGCAGAGTACATTTACATTTAATGCAGTTGCTGTGTTGCTGTTGATCTCCTTCATTTGTCACACTTATATATTCCTGGTCATTAATTTAAAAGTCATTGCAAGGTTATTATCTTGTGATGGTGTCCCGTTGTGACTTTGGCTGCCGAGGTTTAACATATAGTTTTTATTGTTTGTAAAAGAGACAGAAATAAGATAATTCGCTGGCACACCTTCGGTTCTGTACCTTTGCAAACAGTGTGATGAAGTTTCCTACTGATGCTTGTACATTGTAGCCACTATGATACATAGTGACCATATTTCTGAACAGCCAGAATCTCTGCTGCAAAGACTGCCCAATAGGCTTGTTGCCATAGTGTTGCCCACATAGAAACCAGTTATTTTTTAGATTATCTTAACGGCCAGGTCTCTGAAACATTATTCAGAACCATGCTTAGAACCAGCCCTATTTGTATAAATCACAGGAGAATTGTTTTTGTTTCAACCCTTAAAAGTTATGGGACCGATTTGGACTGAATAGGAGTGCTGGGTGAAAAAGGAAATGTGTGTGCAAAATGTAAAGAAGCAACTTAGAACCCCAAGCAATGACAACCACCAACCGCCCTCGTCATCCAACCACCCCTCTAACTCACTCCTTGTTTCTCTCCTGTTCTCTTACTTAAAAAGCTAGAAGAAGGGAAAACCACATCACGATGCAGCCCTGCAGAATCCCAGGGGAAGGATAAACCCCCTAACAACTGCCCCCACCCCTACCAAGCACCTTAACCCCTGGCATAATCCTCGATTTTCCCAAAGTCTCTCCGAGAACTTCTGTGGGGGTGCATTGTAGTGTGTTTTTTCCGTCGCCTAGCTTTTTAAAATCGGGAGAAACGAGGGGAGGGTTAGAGAAATGATGGGAGGTCAATGGCACTTAGTAGAGGGTTCATTTCTCTCTTTTGGCTTCTATAAGCTACTTTTTTACATTTTGCATTTATATGTTTTCATTCTTCTCCACTCAGCACCCCTATTTCCTCCGGGCTCTGTAACTCTCTTGGGGATTCAAAGCACAACATTATCTAGTTTAGCGTTAGCTACTGATGAAGCCAACTTCGTTGTCGAAATATGTATCTAACTCATAAGTCTCCCTTATTGTTTTGGGGCTTTTGGGGTGATTCTGCTTTTTGTTTCATACAGGGGTGTTTCTAGGCATGTTTCTGAAAAATACATTTTTCAGAAAACTGACTGTAAGCCAATTTTTGAATCATCTCGAAACGAATTAGGAGGCAATACCAGTTCTTTTATACATGTAGCATTGGAAACGCTACCAAATTATCTAGAGGCGTTTCTATACAAAAAAACAAAAGATTGGCTCATGTAGCTCAAAAATAAAAGGTGGGGCTCATATAACCAAAAACTGTTGTAAAAGATTGTCCTTACTTCACTAAGTGAAGATTGGAACCTGTGATGAGTACTGGTAAGTACACTTGGAGAACCCAAATCACCACAACACATTTTAAAAAACCTGATGATTGTTTCACCAATCAAGTTTTGTCATCAGAGGATGAATAATTATGCCGTTAATCCTTAATACAAGTGTTTCAGCAGTATGCAATTAGACATTTGTTTTAGCTATTTATTGGAAAACAATCATCAGGTTTTTTATTTTTGGAGTTATCATAAATGTCAAAATAAATTTGCAAATAAGTTCGTAACCACATTAAAATTCTACAAAGCTATTAGAACTAATAATGGCCAATTTACTAATGCTGATATCATAAATAAAGGACTTGTGTCTAGTGCATCGGTACTTTAAGCCCAATTTAGAAACTAATCACTTAAATGCAATTTTTGTATTAAGGTTTTATTACTTAAAATTACTTTAAAAATTTTTTTTAATGTTAAAGCGTGTTCATATTTTTTCAAAAAAATATTCAAACTGATGAAATGTTTTCTTTTTCTTATTTAAGCATGGATGGTTTTATTTTTTAAGTTTTAAATAGTTGCGAATGTGAAGAATTCATATAAAATGGTTTTTTTTTTGCTTATTCATTCAATCATTGGCATTTTAGTGAATTTTGTTAGAAAAAATTCACTAATGGGGATTCTGACTTTTGAGTTTTGAAACAAAAATTTAAGTGAGCCCTAACTAAGCTCCGTGAAGTCCATATCCAGGGTCTGTTTTAATTCTTATATGTTATATATATATATATATATATATATATATATATATATATATATATATATATATATATATATATATATATATATATATATATATATATGCACGTATGGATGTATGTATATATCACAACTCAACAAATAATTGGCCGATTTTGATAACATTTGGCAGGTACCTTCCTTTTGTAGGTGGCTTGGACAAGTTTGTTAGCCATAAAAATCGGACTAGGTTTTTCGGAAAAATTTTGGGTTTTCTTGGTAAGAAAATAACTTAACTATGGTAAACAAATTTGGTACATAGGTTTATGTTATAAAAAGTAAACTATAAACAATATACGAAAATTTAGATCTCGATGTTCCAAGAAAAAAAGTTATATTTAAGAAATGTTTGGTGACCGATCATTTCTATGAAAATTCAGTACCATAAAGCACTTGCTGCGTCCACCTTTTTAATTAATGTTTTAAAAGTTTTATTACGAATGATTGTTTCATTTTATCAACAGAAGAGTTTATTTTATTTATATGATTTGGGTCTTTTGGGCTTTTAAGCCTATAGTTTCAAAGTTGCTGATTTTTATAAGGAAGATTTTTGATTACCGAACTACGACAGCTTATAAGAAAAAGTTTTTAAGTTTTTGGTTGTTCTATAAAAGGTGATTTTTTGACCATTACTTAAAACATTTTTCTTTATTATCAAGAAGAGTTTATATGTTGATTATTTTAATTAGGATTTTTTTTATTTTTGATTATTAGAGTTTTTAATTATTATAAATATTTTTAGTTTTTAATTGTTATTGTGATGGATTTCTTGTTCCATTTACATAGCCATCCATAACCTGGTTGTTTTTTGTTTTGTCAAGAGGAAATGTATTATTATTCTGCTCAAAATTCTGATTTCTGATGTAAAGGCAGCAAAGAAAAACAGGTTTTATTGTCTTTTAAATATTCCAATTGATAGTAGTCCTTCACAATCAAATGAGGAGTTTGATTTCCTTCAGTCTACCATTTAGTTTTAAAAACTTATTACCAAAGTTTAAAAAGTATGATATAGTATACTTTTGATTATCCAGGCTAATGAGGGGATCTGCAACACAGATAAATGAAAAACACGAATAATACAAACATATATATATATATATATATATATATATATATATATATATATATATATATATATATATATACATATATACATACATATATACAGAATGTTTAACAGCTCTGTCTTTCCCAGGAAATCTTTACCTTGTTCCTTTCTGCTGTGCTGCATGCGCAATCTCGAATAAAATCAAGTGTGAAAAGATAGGGGTAACTAAAATGTATGACCTTAACATAAACATTCCCGGATCTGGATCTTTCTGAGCGTTCTTATTGTAGTGGCAAGTTGATAAATAAGAACTCATCACAACAGAATAAGCAATATTGGACAGTTCACTCTGCTTCTACATACATACATAAATACTACTACACTACAGGTTCTAACGAATTTCACAGTTTTATTTTCCTCGTGATTTTTGCAATATACTAATTATAATAGGCAGATCCGTACTCAGGTGGTCGTTTGTTTTTATTAGGGATATTTATTATACATAATTTGTTTGTGCGATAGGAAACGAAAAAAAAATTTAAATCTCAATCTATTCCTGATTTGATGTTTTGATCAATTTCTCAGCACAGATCCGCACCCGAATAATCGAAAGTCTACTGTCTGTTTAATAATTATTTGTTGCGAGGTATATTAAGATTATTTTTCCCTAAGATCATTTTGTGTGCCCAAGAAAAATGATGTTTTATATCTGTTTGTATGTCACTAGTACTAATTTTCTATATACACCTAGTTAATGTTTCTTAACAATGCAGTAAAGTCGTTGGCTCTTGTCAGTTTCATCCGAGTTTCCGAATCATTTAACCTGAACCATCTAATGGGTTCCGTTTCATCATAGGTATAACAGGTTACGTTTAACTTTGCTAAAGACTACTGTGTTTGCTTAAGTTTTGCAATATTTTCTAACGCAAGAACCAATAAATTAATACACTCCTGGAGAGTTTGTTTTTCAGTTAGGTGACATGTAACCTTTTTGAGATCTCTGAGTGTATGAATATTTATATCAATCTATTATATATCTAGACTGTTAGGCAATTTCCTGATTATCTTTTATAGTTCCCACTTTGGTATAATACCTGGTTTTCCAGCACCAGCATTTACTACTTTAATAATTCTTTACTGATATTTAAATACTTTGAATATTATAATAACGCTCCTCAATAAATGTAAAGGAATACATATGTCTGTCAATGATCTGCTCCTGATTATTATTAGAGAGGCTTTCGTTTTATTATAAAGAGATTTTTGTGTTTCCCTTGCATAAGGTTTTTTATGTTTTAGAACTTTTGTTATGCTGACAATAAGAATTTTCTGCAAGCACCTATTTACATAACTGTTAGTACAAGTTCTAGTTACCTTTCTAGTTTATATTCTATAAGACCGTAGATTTAACGTCTTATTGGAAACCAAGATTCTTGTTGTTAAGGACTCGTTTTTTCTTCGTGTTTATCTATAGTGAGTAAATACATGCAGATCTGTCTCTAAATGTTTTTAGTGGTCTTTGCTTGTAGAAAGTGCATGAAACATGGTACCAAATTACTTATTTAATAATAATTTAACGACAGTGAACTAGTTGACTTGTCTGTGGGGTTGGAGGGCTTGAGCTTCGACAAATAGAGACAAGACACCACCCATAAGTCATCACATTTGAAAAAAAAAAGGTGACTGTTTGTTGTTGTAGCACTAACTTGGTGAAATGATTCTAGACTAAATGCAGACACAAAGACTAAGATTCGACAAACTCTGCTACTTGTCCTATTATTTGTTTTGTTTAATCAAGGCCAAGAAAAATACTCATTTTTGTCAAGTAAAGAAAACATTTCAGATGCAAAGATTTTTGATTATAAATCTTAAAGAGGTAAAATTTGTACTTGCATTGTCTATGCAAGTCGTAATGTTTCTAAAGATTAAAAAATGTAAACAAATATCAAGGTGGATTTCTTATAGTTTCCCATGCTCGAATGGATAGTTGATGTCATTATTTTTAAGTTTGTAAATATTCAAGGACTAGTCTTTAAATTTAGTTTCATACCCCAACTTTTTATTCTTGTTTTTTATTTTTCACTGTATTTGTTAAATGGCTCATATTATATTTTCTAAAAATCAGTATTGATATTAATATTTTGTAAATTATTTATATTTTATTTATTAAAATATGTTTTGTATTTGCTTGTACAATATGCATATTTTTATAATGGAAACTACTACCTCTTTAAAGTACTAATTTAAGTATAATGATCTTAGGCAATAAATGAGTAGATAAATATTTGTCTTCAGGGATTTTCAAAAATTTTCCTTTTGTAGATAAGATATACTTAAGTGTCCCTGTTTTAAAAGGAAAGTCTGACTTTCAACTTAGATTGTAACCAAGAAGTTGTTACTTTTGTATACAGTTTTTACAATATTTATTAAAAGAATATACTGTTTTTTAAATAAATGTTTTGTTTTATTTCATGATGCACCTTCCATTAGCATATTTATAGGACCATAATTTATAAATTATGTAGTAGTAGTAGGAGGAGCAATGGTGGGGGGCTATTGCCAGAGAAGTAGGTCACACCGGGCCCTTTTTTTCCAACCCTGGCATCCAGTAACCATGCCCTAACTCGTCCATTTTATCACCAAACCTCCTCTACCTCAAAATAAACGTTATGGTGATCTTCCATTGAACGGAACACACTCGACTCCTCCATAGAGTCCTTGATACAAACATTTGTTTGAAGACTCCCAAAAGCCTTGCATTCACACAGTCACTGGTAAGACGTTTCTTCAGTAATGCTGCCAACTCTATCATCCCAAAATATGCCAAACGGTTGTCAGAAAAATGTCAAAATAATGCCAATTTTTGTAAAAAGTGCTAAAAATGCCAAATAAGCTAATTGAATTTATTTCTAGTTACAAGACCATCTTATATACTGATTATAATAGAAAATTGTATGAGTGATACTTATGGTAACTCAAACACGTTATGGTATTTAAACATTATTTTTGAAGAGAATATTAGTCCATCATCGTCTGTTTCCTCTGAGGCCGATGATGTAGAAGGCTGTGCAGCATCGTACATAATTTTTGTGTGTTGGCAGATAACACCTCTTCTGGCATTGTATATGAATAGCAGTTTTTTCCTGATTGTGTCAGACCAAATCTGATATATAGAATGGCATTCAATGTTTTAATTGCGCAGCTTTTTTTTTCCTGACAACACACCACGAGGGCTTACAGCATAAATACTATCGAACCGTGGGTGTCGACAAGGAGGAAAGCGGTAACTTGTTAATTCTGGATTTGAAGTTTCGGAGGAGAAGGGAAAACGTGCACCGGCAAGGAATTCCACAACTTGGAAGTCCTCGGGACAAAAAATCGGGCATAACAAGATGTTCTATGTCTAGTGACCTGGACAGTAAAAGGGTGCATTCGCTCTGTTCCCCTGGTTGGGGGGCAGCAGGTGGAGGAACTATGTAAGAAAGCTCCTCTGAGCAGTGCCCATGCAGTTATCTATAAAAGAGAGAGAGGTCACCAACAGCACGTCGGTGGGCAACGGATGGCAGCCTTTGGGTGAGGGAAGGGTCACCGATGAGACGTATAGCTCTCTTCTGAATGGAGTCCAGGATAGCGAGTGTAGAAGCGGCAGCAGCACCCCAGATGTGGGAACAGTATTCGAGGTTTGACCTTATTTGTGAAGTATATAAGGTATAGAGATTAGCTGGTGAAAAGTATTTGCAAGCCCGGAAGAGGAAACCTAATTTCTTAGCAGCGGCTTCTGCAATTGATGTGACATGTTGGTGCCAATTGAGATTTTGATCCACAGAAATGCCAACAAGTGAAAAGGACTCATTACTTTGAATAACTTGGCTGTTCATTGTGACGGGTCTAGGGCTGGTGTATCTCTTATGAGAAAGAAAGCAAGACTGAGATTTGGTGGGGTTGAATTGTACAAGATTTCTACTTCCCCAGTCTAATATTTTTTGGAGATCCATGGAGACAGAACCCTCCATGAGTCTGCGATCCTCATCTAATTGAGCTAAAGAGACGGGCTTAGAATGTTGTATATTTGAGTGGGGGGTGCTGTTGTCCGCGTAACTGTGAACTGGGTTGGATGTGCTAGGGAGAAGGTCATTGATGTGGAGAAGAAACAAAGTAGGGGCTAATGCTGAACCTTGAGGGACCCCTGCATTAATTGGATATACTTTAGAGGAACGACAACAGAAATGCTACGGTTGGAGAGGAAATTTGCTGTCCAGGTACAGAGTTTTGGTGGTAGGCCATACGCCGAAAGTTTATTAAGCAGCGTTGCGTGCCAGACCTGGTCGAATGCTTTGGATATGTCCAGAGCGACAATCTGGGACTCACCGTGTAGTTCCATAGACTTGTTCCAAGAATGGGTGACAAAGGAAAGGAGGTCGGCAGTTGATCTGCGCTGACGGAATCCATACTGCCTGTCGTGGATTAGACAGTGTTTTTCAAGAAATTTTAGTAATTCGGTATTTATGTACTTTTCCATCACTTTGAAGACAACTGAAAGGAGAGAAATAGGCCTGTAGTTGCTAGAAAGCACTTTGGATCCTTTCTTGGAGACAGGTTGTACTCGAGCAGTTTTACAGTTACTAGGGAATATGCCTCTATTGTAAGATGTCTGAAAGGCCAGAGGCTTCCCTGGTATCAAAAGAAGAGAGCATCTTTCGTACCTTTTTAGTTTTGAAAATGATATCCGTCATTTTATGCGCGACATTGGGGACTCTGTTGGTGGTTGAACATTTGGACGTGGGTTGAGAGAGTAGACTTCCCAGCGAACAACGAGACAAAAAGTTCCGCCTTGTTCAGGGCGGTAAAAACAACTTCATTCCCTGAGACAAGATGTGGGAACGTGCTCTTGCAGAAATTATTCCCAATATATTTAGCAAGACTCCAGAAGAGTTTGCTGCCCTTGGAGCTTAAGAGGACTTTGTTTTTGATATGGTTATTAAACGAGTTTTTTGCCTCAGAGAGAATGCGGACACAGCAGTTACTTGCGTTGTTAAATGCTTGACGGTTTTCTTGACTGTGATTGTGTAGAAGCGTTTTGTGAGCTTTGACCTTTTTAAGTCTGGCCTTGTCACAAGATTTAGAGAACCAGTGCTTTTGAGTGGCTGAAGAGGTTTTCTGTGTACGTGGAATAAATAATTCCATGCCAGCTTGGATAATTTCGGTGACGTTTTGTGAGATATCAGAGGGGTTAGGATGAGAGAAGCAGACAGACGCCCATGGAAATGAGGAAAAGTAATCTCGCATATCGTCCCTGTTCGCAGAGTTGTAGTGCCAAACGATATGTGGGTGTGATGACTGTGTTACCTCGGGTTGCATTGCGTAGGAAGCTGTGACCATGCCATGATCAGAGCGACCAAGGGGGGCGGTGATTGATATCTTATAGCATCCAGGATTTGTAGTAAGAAGGAGATCCAAGGGATTTGAGCTGTGTGTTAGGATGCGAGGAAAGTATCTAGCTGAGCCTCCACCAAATTTATTTGACTAAAACGCTGTCGATTTTTGTGTTTGAATGCTAGCCTGAACGAAAATACGCCAAATTTTGCACACAAAAAATGGGATCCCTCTCTACAACTATTAATATATTCTAAGACTACAGTGGCCTGTTAGCACCCCGATGATACATTTAAGTGAAGTACAACTCTTCCAAAATGCCAGACGGTCTTGTTTCTATCCGGCTTCTCCACAAACTCCTTCGCCTGTTTATAGCCATTGACTGACCTCCAGTGCTTCTCCAGGACCTAATCAGTCCGCCTATCTAGGGCGTCGGAGACCACCTTCCTACTTATGCCTACAGCAGGCTCCGGGCCACAGAGAAACCGCTGGTAACCAAGCCTTACGAGTTCATTCGCCACATTCCCTGTCATTCTTCACACTCCACAGTGTATCTAAACCCACATAAGCTGTATCTTCTTTGACCTGGCCAGCTCACCAGGAGCGTTAGCGCACTCCTGAACCAGCATTGATCTAATTCTGGATGCACAGAGCGCCTGGAGGGCCGCCTGACTATCTGAGGAAATGTATACACATTCTTCGGAGCTCATCCTCACATCCTGTTCAATCGCCGCGGACAGGATAGCGTATACATCACGTTTCGAATGCCGTGGTATATGCGCCCAGAGCACAACTCTTGTGCACCACCAGGCCATCGATGTATAATCCCGCCCCAGAGGAGTGCTGCTCCTATACAGCCATCAGTTAAACAGACCAGACTGGAAAGCAACCTCATTATCTCTGCATTGATCCTTGCTGGGGATTCCGAGGGTATATGTCCTAGTCAGACTAATATAATCCTCTGCATTTTGTGCCTTGATGTTAGAATTTGGAATTTCATTTTCCACCTCCTTGGCAACTTTTGCATGTCCTGTGATTACTCCCTCACCACACCAATTTTCAGTCTCGCATTCTGAGATGCGACACCATAGCGTCTCTTTTGATACAAATCGAAAGCGGCGGCAGCAACAGCAATACTTCTGGTGCGGTTGAGACTAGACTAGATCCAGACTTGCCAAACTTTGAAGTTTAGCAGTTTGACTCACACCACTATACAAGCCGAAATACTTGCTATAAATCCCTGTGCGAAGGCGTACATACAAAAAAGAATCAGAAAAAGAGAGATCTATACAGTATACATCCACTCAGACAGTCGGGCACTACTAAAGACTCTTAAATCTTTCAAAACCAAGTCTAAACAAACCCAGTGCGTATTGTTCGGCCGACAGCTCCTAAATGTATGCAACCCGTGCATACACCAATTCATTTAGGCGTATGTACAATAATATACTGGCCGACTATATTTCATCCCCTGAGTGTTTATGCAATAGGCAATTTGTTTAACACCTAACAGAACTGCCATTCATCCTCCATACTTTCTTTAAGTGTGGACATTTATTTAGATCTTCTTCAAAAACAACGATGTATCTATAAGTATATTTATTTATATCTAACTCAACATATTTTTTTTACACAAATAACTTTAATGGCATGACCAATTTTCAATGATTTTTGCTCATTACCTATATACATTTATAAAAAAAGAAGTTCTTAATCTTCTGCTGTGAACCATAAATTTTGAAACAATTAGGCCACTATGCATTATAAAATATGAAAAAGTAGATGCCATCATAAATAACTTTCTTGAAAATAAGAAAATTCTGGACGCAGGAAGTGCGTTATGGTAGTGAATTTTCATAAAAATGTTTTTAATAACAAATATGTGTTTTTTTTAAGAAAGCAGGCATCAAATTTGGTTACCAGTATAACCCATATAGTAAAAACAATGTGCCATATTTCATCAAAATAACTCTATTGTTTGAAAATGTACACAAATTTCCGCAAGTAAACTTAAAGTGTTCCTGAAAAAACACGTTTCTTGGTCAACCTTATAGGTTAATAGCAAATTGAGCTGTTCAAATATGAAACATTTGATCAAAATTCGCTACCATAACGCACTTGCTGCGTCCAGAATTTCTTTTCTTACAAATATGCATTATATTTCGATGGAAAATGCAAAAATGCAATAACATAAGGCGTGTTTGATTAAAAAAAGGAAATTTGTATCACCAACGACTTATGGGCCACCCTGTGATTGCAGAAATATTATTTTAAGATGTAGCTCAAGACACTCTATAATTAATATATACAAATTTTCTTCATATGTTATATAATAACGGATATATTGAGCTTTATTAATTTTTTACGAAAATTCGACAAAAATTATATACCATTAAATGATAAACTCTATAGCTAAGGCTACTGCCAAGCATCAGAGAAAGGGTCTATTTGAAATGAATTTTCTGCAAATATTTTAGTAAAATGAAGGACAATGACGGTTGAAACTAAGACTTTAGGGTTTGTAAAACATCCTTCTTGAGACATTTTATTTATATAGCCCGTATTAGATTTAAGTTATTTGCCTAAATGTTGCCAATTTTGACATTTTAAATCGCCACTTTGACGTTTTGAGGAAAACCCCAATTTTTTTTAAATGCCTATAACTTTTTTGTCTTTTAACCTGCATAGCTCAATTTTGGTAGGTAACTTACCTATAAGGATGTAAACCTGCGTGCCAAATTTGGTTGCCCTTACTTTGTTAATTCCGGAGATATAAATTTTTTTCGAAAGAAAACACAAAATTTTCCGGGAAAACCTGGGCAGATTTTCCTGACTAACGAACTCATCTAAGCCATTTGCAAAAGGAATTTTTTCACCAAATTTGATCAAAATCGGCCCATTATTTTTTGAGTTATCGGTGTGATACATATATATATATATAAATATATATATATATATATATATATATATATATATATATATATATATATATATATATATATATATATATATATATATATATATATATATATATATATATATATAAACATATAAAAATTGAAACTGACCCCGGATATGTTTTCTGGGGGGGCTAAAAAGCGCTCATTTGAAGAAATTTTTTCAAAATTTAAAAGTCGGGATCTCCTCATTAGTGAATTTTTTTAAAGAAAATTCACTAAAATAAATGCTTAATAATATGTGGCTTCACTTTTAATCACATTTTTGTAATTAAAATATGGAATAAATCTTATATCAATCGATCCTTTTTATTAGAAAATGACCCATTGAGGTGAGTTTAATACATATTAACAGATATAACAATTAATTACCTATAAGTATGTTTATTTGTATCTAATAACTTAAACATATTTTCTTACAATATGTTATATTAAAGCAAAACAAAAATCAAAATCAAACTAAACCTCAAAATATTGCTATGCAATTAGGTAAGCCATTTTAAAGATATAAAGAGTGCGTATTGCCCCGCATATAAATTGGCACTTTTATTTCCCTTTCGCTTATATGTAAGGTTTTGCGACTAAATATGAAGCAGAGATCAATATTAGGTTTTATAGAAGGAAACAACGCTTCAGCCAGTCTGCCAGACAAATACAAAAAAGCGGTATTCTCGCTCGAATCCCCGCTCTATTGTAGTGTCGACTAAACAAGCTGTTGGCCGAACGATATGCCACGAACAAACCAGGGCTTAAAAAAATCCTTAAAGCAACTGGCTACAAACAACAAATTAACTTTGATATGGGTAACAGCAGGGCATCAAGGCATTGAAGGAAATTAAGAAGCAGATAGCCTTGTAAAAAAGGCAGCAACAACACCATTATATGGTCTAGACCCCTATTGTTGACTAACAAAAATCCATGTAAGAAATGAACTTGATACTTGGGAGAGAAACCAAATGTTGTCATACTAGAGGAAAACGCAGATTTAAGGCAGACAAAACGGACCTGAGAATGATCACAGGACACTTCCCAGTAAGGAGTCACCATATGAAGATAGATAAGGTGAGCAATGAAAACTGCAGATACTGCACTGAAGCAGCAGAAACAACAGTATACTTGCTATGCGACTGCATGGGTCAATTCTAAAAAAGCCCTCAAATACTTTGGAGGGGTGACCTTTACACCCCAGGAAATAGATAAAACAGCCCCCAAAAAGATAGTAGACTATATATAAAGAGTCTGAACTTTTTGGGCAACTATTAGAAAAGAAAATAGTTATGCAGACCCATTGAGACCGCAGCGCTGAGATGGCGAAGGCATATTATACGACTCATTACACAATCTAAAAATCTACCACTGGCCTATAAAGAACCATCGGCCTGACGCCGATGAAAATCGCAGTGTAAATCCAATGAAGAATCCGAGGACAGTGGATTAAGTCCTGCCTATTCACAGTCACGGCAAATGTAGACAGAGGCTGCCCTTAGGACAGAGTGCTATTCCGTTATCCCCCTTATTGTGGCAACATTGATAGATGCCTATATCTTGTTTATGTGTTATTAGTAAGACATTTGACTGCTTGATTGAACCATTTTATCCAACTTTAAGATAATTGTATCACACCAACGGGGCTTCCATCCTAGTAGAAACAGAAACATTGTTGCTTTTCATCATATGCAATGAGGCTGGCAGTCAGGTTGATCCCATATACATTGACTTTGTAGATATCTTCACATGGTAGACCACAAATTTCAATAAACTTGAAACATCTAAGAGTTCTCGGAAATTCGCTAGTGTTAATATAATAATAATAATAATAATAATAATAATAATAATAATAATAATAATAATAATAATAATAATAATAATAATAATAAAACTAATAATCCAACATGACAAAGAAAACATCACAAAAAAAAAGAAAATTTAAAAATTCCATATCTTCTTTTACAACCAATTAAACAAAGCCTACACTATATAAATGAAAAACATCTCAAAGACAAAGTACAAACTTTTAACATAATTAATTTATAAAAGTTCACAAATTAAAATATAAAAAACAATGTAAGCATAAGAATAAGAACCATCTAACCAAAATGCTGTATAAATAAAGACTATACAAATAATAACACTTTACAGAAAGAAGTCGTTTTCCTAATTCTGTTAGTTGTCGATTTTGTTATTTCCGCTCTGCAGAGATTGTTGTTTGTGGTTCTTGACATTTTTGTTGAAGATCCGTAAGACAATAGATAAAAAAATCCAACTTTAACAACTTTTGTGAAATCTGAAGTTCCATTTTTGAAGATTGAAAATTTACCCCTGAAAATCACTGTTTGTTAGCCGAAACTCGTAGGCGAATAAATAATAATAGTTGTCTGAAAGGATACGCCTTTTATTAACAACGCTCGGTATAAATCAATTCAAAACTGTGTTTTATTTGATAAAAAACATTCAGACGTCAAATATTAAATAAGAAAGTTGTTCTTACTACCCTTTTCGCAGAACATACACAAATTCCAAAAAAACGATTCTTTTCATAATAAGCTATTGTGTTAAAAAGATATTTAAAAAGTTATATGTAAAATCAAGACAATAAAAAGCTATGACATTTTCAACAATTACAATTTCCTAATTTCACCTGTATCTTTTCAAAAGAGAAAAATATTTTTGAATTTTCTATGCCATGGTAAATGACTCAAACTTTTTGAATTGTCTACGTCATGAAAAATGTGCCTTAAATCGAGTCCATTACCATGAGAGAACCTATATAGCTAGCGCTTATCAAGAATATAAATCTGGATGTATTCTCCCCGTAAACAGAAACACAGCCCGGTTTTGCTCTAATTAGAGCTTGTCAGTGCGCTATATACTAATAACAGCAAGAACATTCTGTAAAGTAATATGGCTATGGTAACCAGCCTCCTAGAACATTGTTAGAATATATCTAGCCTTACATACATTGTCCCTGTATATCAGGGAAGAAATATGGGCCAGGACTGACAATTTACAAAATTGTTAGTTTGTTATACACAGTCTCTATTTCTAACATTTTGTGTTAATTGGAGCTGTCGTGACAACATACTACCTGGCTCCGCACCGAGATGGCGACCCTGTCGTACATCTCACAATATTCTAGGAGGCTGGCTACCACAGCAGTATTACTTTATAGATGTGTTCTCGCTGTGATTAATATAGCGCACTGACGAACTATAATTAGAGCGAAACTGGTCTGCGTTTCTATTTACGGTATGAATACATCTAGCCTTACATACATTGTCCCTGTATTAGGGAAGAAATGGGTCAGGACTGACAATTTACAAAATTGTTGGTTGGTTGTAGACGGTCTCTATTTTAACATTTTGTGTTAATTGGAGCTCTCGTGACAACATACTCCCTGGTTCCGCACCGAGATGGCGACCCTGTCGCATATCTCACGTGGTTTTATCAAGAATAGTAAAGAGACCGTAACCCTGCATCTGACGCCAATCTGAGGTTTCTATAGAAATTTTACCAGTTGTTAAAATACCCCAGTTTAGTTCTAGACCTATCAAGGTAACTTCGGTTGTTCCCCAGGGTTGCCACTTAGGCCCTATTATCTTCCTTCTATTTATAAATTATATAAAACATTTGTTTAAAATTTTGCTATTTATTATCTGTTTGCTGATGACTTAAACATTTTTATTCTCGTGGTGGCACTCTTTATGACTGTGAGTTGATTCAAAATGATCTAACTCTTTGGAAGAGTGGTGTACTTGTAACAATATTTAAAAAGGAAAGGAATGACTTTTACCCGCAGGCAAATCTATACTTTGGGATTAACCTATTTGGGGGTCACACACTTGAATTTGGCCAAACAGTTGCGTGTTATTTTTGACAGTAAACTAAGGTGTGTACATACAATGTTGATATGTAATCTTTTTGATGGCAGTGCCTAGAGTGAAGAGGGAAACACACAATATTCCACTCATATTATTACTGTCATTTTATTATATATAATTCTCCAATTAATAGTTCGTTGCCGTTATTTTAGGAGAAACTCTTGTTTCCGGAGTAATTCATTACGGAAAAGGATTTGGTTTATGCATGATGGTGCTCCTGCCCATTTTGGCATAGTCGCTTGTCAGCACTTGGGCGTTGTGTATCCGGCTAAGCGGATAGGGCGAAGAGGTCTCCAGATTTAAATCTTTGGGATTTTTGCAATTAGGGCTACCCCCAAATCATTAGCTACCTCTATTGCACATGTCGAAGAACTGCGCAATTAAATTATCGCATCATGGGAAACTACGGCTGGGAATCGAGGGTCAATGAGGCGGAGATTGAAGTCATATGCGTCATCATTTACAACAACTTTTATATTTTCATATTGTTTCATTTATTTTATCCATTAAAGAACGTTAACAGGCTATTTTTGTAAATCCAGCTCCTCTCTAAACCTAGCTGTCTGCTCAAAACAACGCTGAACATATGATTTTTATTTTTTAGGCGAAAATCTTACGTCGCACGAAAGAAAATCAAGAGACCAAATTTGATGAGAAGTGAATGTGGATTAAACTTTTTTTAACAAAAGCAGTGGCGTACAATTTTTTTCGGAAATATTCAGTGTAAATTTCGCACGTACGGCTCTGGTAAAAAATCGTTGTATATCAGAAAATGTTATAATTATAAAAAGAATAATTATTTTTAAAACTTCAACGGCCTGTAATTCAAAAGATTTTTCTTAAAATAACGTATTAGCAGATATCACCCTCTGAAGTTTTTTTGCATCATTTTAGAAATACCGTGTATAAATTTTGAAATAAACTAAGAATACTTAAAACTTAGCACGTGTATGAGAAAATGCGATATTCTATAAGCGTATTTTATTTTTCGTGCGTCAGAAAGTTAAAATTAGTTAATCTTCTACACTTTTTCGAATGTTAAATTGTACCATAAATAATAACGTAGAGGCTGCATCGTAATGAATCATTTAACAGTCTAACATCATTTTTTATCTGGGAACAAAAGGGAAATTAATATGCACGAAAATTTTCACTCTGACAAGTGGGAAGAACACATATATTTTAGCTGTCCTACATTTCAACCAGTGGTGTAGACTTCCTAATATTTTGTTGATGCTGTTGAATGATAATATGGAGCCCAATTTAATTTATTATGCTAATTAGGACGGTTAGGGAACCATAATAAAAATTTCTTTAAATGAGCGCAAACTAGGACCCCTAAAACCCATATCCGGGGTCAGTTTCAATTTTTATATGTCTATATATATATATATATATATATATATATATATATATATATATATATATATATATATATATATATATATATATATATATATATATATGTATGTATGTGTGTATTATATATGTATCACATCGATAACTCAACAAATAATGGACCGATTTTGATCAAATTTGGTGAGTACCTTCCTTTTGCAAGTGGCTTAGATAAATTCGGTAGCCAGGAAAATCGGCGCAGATTTTCCCGGAAAATTTTGTGTTTTCTTTCGGAAAAAATGTATAACTTCGGAGACAACAAAGTGTCTTAAAAATCTTTTAAAAATCTTTTGACAATCACAGGCTGGTCCATAAGTCGTTGGTGATCCCTACAATAGTTTTTTTTTCGAACACCCTTTATATTATTGCATTTTTTCGTTTTTTTTATTGAAATATGATGCATGTTTGTAAGAAAAATACGAGACGCAGTAAGTGCGTTTTGATAGCGAATTTTCATTAAATCCTTCAAATTTCAATAACTCAATTTGCTATTAACCTAATGCTTGTTGGCGAGGAAACCAGTTTTTTCGGAAACAAGTTTATTTTCGGAAGTTTTTTGTACATTTTCAATTCCTGGCTGGTGAGTGAGTGCCGAGACGAGACGAGCGACCTGGCTGGGCAGAATGAGGTCACCCTCATCTGGATGCCGGGTAACTCGGGGGTCAAAGGCAATGAAAAAGCTGACAGTCTCGTGAAGAGAGGGTCAGCAGAACCATTTATGGGACCAGAACCGGCTCTGGGCGTGACAAAGAGCACTGCCAGGAGAGCCATTAAGTCCTGCGTCAGAAACCAACACAAGGTGTACTGGGCAGACTGTCCAGGGCTCAGACATGGGAAGTCAATAATTGACGAACCTAGTTCAAAGAGAGCTGTGGAGCTGCTAAATCTTAGCAGAGGACAGCTCAGAAACACAACAAGTCTCTTGACGGGACACATGGCCGTCAAGAAACACCTGCATAAAATGGGGCCGTTCGAGGGGGACCGCGCATGCAGACTCTGCGGCAAAAGACAACTGATCTACGTTCAGTCTAGACCGGAGACAAAGCAATATAAAACTTCACCCTACCAATCGCTGAGCAGACTAGTTCAAGGCAGTGATTTTGGAATGGGTGGAGTAAGACTAAGGGTATGCACAATCAACCAAAGGTTGCAGTGCTATCGGGGCGGCAAGGCCGCGGACGAGCCCTGAGGGAAAAAATATTGATAAAATATGGTACATTGTTTCTACTATATAGGCTACACTGGTAACCAGATTGACGCCTGCTTGCATTAGAGGGACATAATTGCTATTAAAAACATTTTGATGAAAATTCACTTCAATAACGCACTTGCTGCGTCCACATTTTGGGAATCTGTTGTTGCCGAGTTGTTGACACGTAAGTTAAATGCATGTTTTAGTTTTCTTGTTGTCTTCAACGTTTTTTTGTGAGGTCAGATTAGGTCGGGTTAAGTCAAGGCAGATCAGGTCAGGCTAGATCGGGTTAGATGAGGTCAGATCGTTAAGGCCTGCATGGTAGGGTGTTCTGTGCATAAACGACAAGAAAAGGCAAAGTAAAGTTGTCCCTTCAACCTCTAAACAGGCTGAGGGTCCTGGAGCAAATAGGCGTGCTGAAGGGAGAAGGACATTATTAAGAGAAAATTTTGATGCAGAATGTAAAAAAGGCTGCTTATAGAAGTCCAACTAACCTATTTTTTTCGATGATCCTTGTTTATTTGCTTCACCTACAACACCCCTGTTCATTCCGGGTCCCATATTTTTTGTGGGGTTGATTCCACAAGATTTTTCTTCTTGCTTATGCATACTGGAGTGGTTTTAAGCATGTTTCTGGAACATTTTTTTTAAACTATTTGGCCCCTGATATTCAGGATTACCTAACTTTAGCAAGCCGACTGGAACTTCATCTACCAAAACTGACTTATTATGTTTAAGTAGACCTCCGGACCGTTACGAGAGAGAAGATCATACAATTTGGGCCCAACACAGAAGGTCAATCTGAAAAAAAACTAACAGTGAGGCGGATGATTTTATCAATCGCGGCGATCACCGTAAGTTGGATACCATACTTTGTTTATAGCTATACAGATTATTTTGTAAAAAGTTACCACGCAAAGTTTTATTGTTTCAAATTTGGCCTTTCGACAATTGTCAAACAATCATATAATTGTTGGACAATATAGTTGTTTAGCAAATGTTAGCTAACAAGAACTTAAAAAGTCTAGAACCAGCAAGTGCGTTATGGTAGTGAATTTTCATTAAAATGTTTATTATGTCTCTTAATGCAAGCAAGCATCAATTTGGTTAGCGGTATAACCTATATAGGAGAAACAATGTAGGTACCATATTTTATTAAAATAACTTATTGTTTGAAAACGTATAAAAAAAATTCGAAAATAAACTTAAAATGTTTTCGAGAGAACTGGTTTCCTGGCCAACAAACCTTAGGTTGATAGCAAATTAAGTTATTGAAATTTGAAGCATTTAATGAAAATTCGCTACCAAAACCCACTTACTGCGTCTCGATTTTTTTTTCTTACAAACATGCATCATATTTCGATAGAAAATGCAATAATAAGGGTGTTCGAAAAAACAATTGTAGGTATCACCAACGACTTATGGGTCACCTGTGATTGTCAAAATAATTTTATAAGATGCAGCTCAAGGCACCCTATAATTAACGTATACAATTTTTTCTCGTATCTTGTATAATAACAATTATACTGAGGTTTACAGTAGAAATGCGTCAGCCTGTATATATAAAAACACATAAAAACTGAATCTAAACCCGGATATGGAATCTAGGGGGGCTAGTTTGCGCTCATTTTTAGATATATTTAAAAAAATTAAAAGTCGCGGTCTCCCCATTATCGTATTTTTTCTACGATAATTTGCGCTAAAAACTATAGACCGTTAAACCATAAACTTAGCTAAAACTACTGCCAAAGCATCAGAGAAAGAGTCTATTTGAAATGAATTATCTGGAAATATTTTAGTAAAATGAAGGGCAATGATGGTTGAAGCTGAAACTTATGGGGTGCAGAACACTCTTGCGACATTTTCTCTACATAAACCGTATTTGTTTCAGGTTATTTGCCTAAATGTTGCCAATTTTGACGTTTCAAATCGCTGACGTTTTGAGGAGAACCCCAAGTTGTTTTTGGTTAAATGCCTATAACTTTTTCGCCTTTAAACTTACAAACCTAAGTTTAGGTATATAGTTCACCCTTTATAATACAAACACGCGTACCAAATTTGGTTGCCCTTGCGTTGTTATGTCAGGAGATATATTTTTTTCCCGAAAGAAAAACAAAATTTTCCTGGAAAACCTGAGCCAATTTTCCTGGCTAACGAACTTATCCAAGCGACTTACAAAAGAAAGGTACTCAGAAAACTTGATCAAAATCAGCCCATTTTTTTTGAGTTATTGGTGTGATACATACATACATATATATATATATATATATATATATATATATATATATATATATATATATATATATATATATATATATATATATATATATATATATATAAATTAAAACTGACCCTGGATATGGGTTTTAGGCGGCTTAGTTCGCGTTCATTTGAAGAAATTTTTTCGAAGTTCAAGTCGGGACCTCCTCATTAGTGAATTTTTTAAAGAAAATTCACAAAAGCACCCATAATTAACGCTTTTTAATCGATGCCCTATTTCCCTGACGTTATGTACGCCCTTGTTCTGGATCTGTTTAGGTAGACGGCGCCTCATGTAAACGCCAATTTATTGAACTGCTAGATGCAAACCGAGAATAAAATCATTTTTCTACTTCAACGACCTAGACACAATATACAATTATTACAAGCGTCTTGACGTCAGGCGTCGTGGTCTAGATCTAAACAACCGCCAAATACGTGACTAATCAATTAATGGATTGAAGCGGACATATGCTTCATTAAAAACCTGAAATAAATGTGCGTCTAAATATTCACCAATAAAGTATTTATCTTCTAACAATAAATGGGATGGAGTTTGTAATTGTCAAGGTAAAATCACTGACTCATTTGTCTGATGATTACAACAAAAACATTCTCACCCACAGACGCTTGCATGATAGATATGTGCATGTTGATTTGCAATTAGTTTATTTTTACAGGTGAATCAGTATACACGTTCATTTAGATATTCCCGGGAAAGCCTGCTATTTCGTCTAAATATAGCCTGTAAGCTCTTTTGAATATCTGATCAATAAGACATATGGCAATATCAGTGCGCTCTCGTAATATCACTGCTAAAATTCATTGCAAAACGCTGCATGTGTTGTAAAGTCCACTCTGACCACCAATCGGTAACTCCATTCTTAACATTTTTGGCACTAGATCAAAAATTGTATATTTAGATTACTTCAAATGTTAGATGTGATCTAAATTTAAATACTACTGTGTCGAAATTGATTCAAAAGTGATAGTTTCAGTTGAAATTTAGGGATCAATTGGTGTGCATTTACAAAAAATAAATTATGTGGCGGGAACGCGTTTATAATGTAAGTTAACATATATTTTTGTGAGTAATCGTAATGATATGGTTGTTTTTATAGGGTACTCTAAGGCCTAAATCTAATGAAGTGATAACAGCAGGTTATCTGAGTGATTTACTGGATGGACTTACAGCAACTGTACGCACAAATATTGCAACAAAAGTATCGGCAGCGCATGATGTAAATTGTATCGATGTTGGTGTTTATTTGGGTGACAGGTAAGTAATTTATGTTTATATTGAACCCATGTCTATGTTTAACGTCAATTTTTAATTTGATCGTAGACTTTTACCTTCATAATGCAGACAATGCAAGGACATTACTCAAAACACATTAAAAATAATTTCTAGAGTGTTTTGTAATAAAAACATATTTTTGAATGTATTATTATCATTTAATTCCTTCTAAATTTTGTGTTGTTTCCTATACTACTATATAGGTGTTATAATATAACACAATTATATATTATATAAATTGATAATTCAACTTAATTAGATTTGTTAACATTTTGGAACAAAACCATAAAGTACTGACATACTTATATCAAAGAATTTAAACAAAGTGATGTGACGTTTTGAAAATGGGTAATTTCATCCATATACTAACACTATACAATGTCTGCAAGATTGCATAGCCTAATGTAGAATAACAGCCATACAAATATATCATTTTTTGCGAATGCCGTAATAGTTCCCTATCCAAAAGATTTAAAGTGGTTAAACCATAATACGTTTCTTAGTTCAAGGTCGTTCTATTCTGAAACTGTTCAGGAAAATAAAATATGTCAAGGCCACAAAAACAATACAAGGATATGAGAACGCAAGTGTCAAATAATTTGTCACATTATGATTGTTTATTTCGAGTGTTTTGACCTTGAGCAGGTTTAACAGGTACATATTGCATTACGAAAAACTATAAGCTTTTATAACTTTTCTTGCAAATATTTTTTGATCTCCAAAAAGTTTCTTACATATATTTTTGATCACAAAAGGATTTAGATTTAACATCCCAGTCAACATATTTGTGACATTAATGTACCTACATGCGATATCGCACTAGCGGAAATGTGTAACCCAATCTTTGTAATATCTCTGCGATGAAAACATCGAAAATTATTATTATGGCACATCTATGTAATATCTAAAATGTAACTTTATTTAAAGTTAACAATCTTGCCAAGAAGTACCTATATCGTTGTGTTCATAGAACAGAAAACTATCCAAGAGGGCATTATTAATCGTGAAAATATATTTAATATTAAATTCGTATTACAATAGTTATACGAAAATTCGCTAGCATAAATCTAAATAATATCGTTTATAATTAAGTAGGTCGCATAGAAATTATTGACCTAGAACTGCTCATATTACATAAATAATAAACAAGTTGGAATTGCAGAGTACATTATAAGGAATGCTGACTGATTAGGTTTGCATTTTGTGAATTATGTAGACCAAACAAAGGTTATAAGTAATTGTGTTGGTAAACATTAGCAAGACTTTTGATTTTAATTATGTAGAGATAAGTAGAGACTTTTCACTTTTGCTTTGAAAATGTAGACACTAATATTAGAGATTTTTGATTAGATTCTTAAAATGTAAAGACGCGAGAATTTTAATTTAATTATCTGCAGATTTTGTTTTAAATTTATTCGGTTAAGTTAGTTTTAAAAAGTTTATTAAATTTTTATTACAAGTTACATAGTTACCATGTCCATATTATCCCAAATATAAAACAAGTTATTCTCTTATTATCCTCCGCTCCTTAAACACGTTGTTCTAAAGTTAAGATATGTAGGTACTGGATATATTACAATTTACATGTACCATGTACATCGCGAAACTACATCTCCAAGTTATGTGGATAGATAGTTTAGACAATATTGAAATATACCTTTAATATAAATAGGTTTGTTTATTTCTTATAACTGTAACATAACCTTTTGTTTTGTTTCTTTAACGTCGGCCTATTTCCTCGACTATGGCCAATCACCGACGCCAGGGAGCAGTTTCACCTCACTATCCTGGAAATTTTGCCGAATCCCTGCTTTTCTGTAAGGAGGGTAGAGATCTTTCACATGCCCAACATAGCATTGACACGGGACCGACGGCTTTACGCCCCCTCGGAAGGGCGGAACGTGCAGACATTGAACTTGCTCAAATACAGTGCCAGAACCTCGGTTGATGTTAATGTTACAGTTTGTACTGAAAAAGTGAAAGGAGTACCCTGGAATCGAACCAAGTACCCTTCGGTTCAGAGGCACACGTTCTTAACACTGAACTACCGAGGTTCTTAACATAACCTTATTGAAATCCTAAATGTCTGTCACTTGGAGAATTCGTTTCTGTTATGTTTTGTTTTTTTGTTTCTTGTACCTAGTTTGTGTGATGTGTTAAAACAGTAGGATTCAATATCGTTTTAGTGAATTTTCTTAGAAAAAATTCACCAATGAGGAGATCTCGACTTTTGAATTTTGAAAACATTTCTTCAAATGAGCGCGATCTAGGACCCCTAGAACCCATATCCGGAGTCAGTTTCAATTTTATAATTTTATACATATATATATATATATATATATATATATATATATATATATATATATATGTTTATATATATATATATATATATATATATATATATATATATATATATATATATATATATATATATATATGTATCCCACCGATAACTCAAAAAATCATGGACCGATTTTAATAAAATTTAGCAAGTGCCTTCCTTTTGTAAGTGGCTTCGATAAGTTCGTTAGCCAGGAAAATCGGACCAGGTTTTCCAGGAAAATTTTGGGTTTTCTTTAAAAAAAAAATTTATCTCAAAAAATAGGGAAGCAATGGTAACCAAATTTGGTACGTAAGTTTACGACACTAAAAGGAAACTATATACCAAAATCTATATTTCTATGTTAAAAAAAACAAGTTATAAAAAAATATTTCGTGATAGATCATTTCTACGAAAATTCACTACCATACCATACTTTTGACACATTGATAACTAATATAAAACAGTATTTATACCATAACCCTCAACGTTCTGTATTTTTTAGATGAAATGTTTCAGCAAATACAAATTTTTGGTGTAAATAATCTGAAATTTGGTTATATTATTCGGGCGCGCTAAACAAGACGAAAATAGGGTTATTTTATTTTTGTTGTAACATTCTTTTCAGTTTATTGTGTATTTATATCATTATATTATAAACTGCCGTAGAACATTTTACTGTGATAAAAGTGTTTACATTGTTAAAAAAGAAACATTACAGGAAAACATTTAAGGGCTGTGATACATTACACTCCACAGATAATTAGATATCTATAACTATATCAGTACGCACTAATTATATCAGGATACCATGAGGTCTCATTACACGTCACGAATTTTTTCTTAAAATATCACAAAGAGACATACTGGTAATATAACTAGATAGCATCAACAATATCTCTTAGATATAATGATAGTAACATAACCATGCCGTGTCCGAGATTTCCGAAAGGAAATCCAAAAATTTCCCGGAAAACCTTGTTTGATTTTCCTGTCTAACGAACTTATCCAAGCCATGTACAAAACAACGGTACATGCCAAATTTTATCAAAATCGGACCATTCTTTTTTTAGTTATCTCTCGAATTGGACTAAGAGGTCGCGGATTCCAGTCTTTTTCACTCGAATGTGGAAAGGTCGGCTTCTGATGAGTTATGGTGTCCTTTGTCTGTATGTGTATGTAAGCTCCCTGTGCACAAGTCGAAGACGGTGTGGGGGGAGGTGCGGAGTTTGTCTACTGCGATGGCTTGTTTGATAGTGAAGGAAGCATAAACACATCAGTGTGGTCCACAGCCCTGCGATTTGAAGACTATACGTTTGGGATCACCCTCGTACTAATATAATAATTACATAATTACCAGGATCTAATTAGTAAATTCTTCTATATACATTTACTTAGTTACTGAGCTAAACCTCTACTTGTATTTTAATATTAAAACACGAAAACTTTTTTGTTTGTTTTAGTATTAACTAAGATATTTGCATTTTTCTAATATTTATGCAGATTAAATTATTATTTTAATCATTATTTTCACATCACAATAACAATATTTTTATTTTAATGTCCAGCTTTTTATTTTCGAAATATGGATTTTTCATTTTTGCTAGTAAAGAAAATAGTAAGATTATATAAGTATTACTTTTGGCCCTGTTACTTTGTCTTGAGAAAAATACTTACTTTGCGACTTTGGCGATTCTGAATTTGACACTTTCTACTTTGTCTCTGTTTTGAGCTTCTGGCTCGTCCTTGGCAGTATTTGTTTTCTTTCCGCGAATGTTTGTTTTTCTGTGTTTTTTGTAATGATGGACAAAGTTCTGGTGGAATTATGCTTCTGATTTCTCTATTTGCTGTTTGGGAAAAATCATTAGTTCCAATAGTGTTGCTGTTGTTTGATCTGCCTGTGCCTTTGTCAATTATTTACTGCTGGAGGGACCCGATTGTTGTTCTTCGAAACCATTTGGTGACTGCGGCATTGTAGGGGAAATGGTTGGTCAGTTGCTTTAGATGTAGAGGGGGCTGACCTTTTACTTCCGATGGCTGGAACGTGTCTTCACCCTATGCTAGTTGGTCCAATGGCCACAATCCAGGAATACGTATTCCAGAAAAAATGTTTTTTGCAGTAAAGGCTAACAAATAGGCTTGACCGTACACGGCAGTAATATCGCCAATGGTGATTGGCTTTCTAGGGTATGTTCCCGTCCAGTTACTCGCATAGTCATTTTCATATATTCCTTGAAGGAGCCGAACGTGAGATGCAACCAGTGGGAAGGGAATGATAGCAGACTAATTCCGGATTATCTGGTAAAATTGATTGCCTTGAGACTCACGTGGCTCGAATGGTTTTCCATCCATATGGACGATCATTGAACAAGCAAGATGCTCTTTAATATGCAAATTATCACTGTCAAGTAAACATCAAATTTTACTGTGAACATTAATTACTTTTTTAAAGTAGGTAACTAAATTATAAATTGGAAGCAGTTTTTTCTAAAAATCGAGCTTAAGCAATACGAATCTAGTAGAATAAATGGTGAGGATAGGAGTGCTTTGAAACTAGGTTTCCGAAGAAAATTTTTAGGTGACAGTTTTAAATATTTTTGGCGTTTCTACTGACATTTATATGAACCACTGTATTACTGGATTTTTATTTTTTTTAAATCACTAATAGAGAGGTATCGATGGTGAGACTTTGCAAAATTTTTTTCAAATGAGCGCGAACTAGGACCCCTAGAACCCATATCCGGGGTCAGTTTCAATTTTTATATGTTTATATATATATATATATATATATATATATATATATATATATATATATATATATATATATATATATATACATATACATATACATATAAAAATTGAAACCAACCCCGGATTATCAGTATATCTATTTTCATTTTTTTTAGAGAATAAAAGTTTGGCGTGTTATAAATTACTTAGTCGTTAACATAAAATTTGTTTTGTGGTGAGCTTAAAAACACATTTATAAACACCCTTCTGATGTTTTGCTTAACCTACTTATTTAACACCCTGCATCTCCTTCAATTTTGACTTTCGGACTGAGGTAAGTTTCGCTAGTTCGTAATATTGTGATGCTAAGAATTTACTACTGCTCTGTCCTTTACAATGTATATATATATATATATATATATATATATATATATATATATATATATATATATATATATATATATATATATATACACACACACACACACAATAACACCATAGTTAACAAACCCCGCACCCAGAAGTCTTTAACTTGTGCGGGGGAAGCTTACATACTATATAGACAAAGGACACCACCCATAACTCATCAGAAGCCGACCTTTCCACATTTGAAGGAAAAAGACCGACTGTCTGAATACGGCACTCGAACCCGCGAGCTCCTAGTCCGATTTTAGAGGGTACTCACGTCGCCAACTGAGCTATTCGGTCTATTATATATATATATATATATATATATATATATATATATATATATATATATATATATATATATATATATATATATATATATATGTACCCTTCCGTATACAAAGAAAATAATAAGCCGGTTCTGATGAGATTTGGTAAGAAGCTTTCTTTTGTAAATGACTTCGAAAAGTTCGTTAGTCAGAAAAATCAGACAAGTTTTTCCGGGAAAATTTTGGGTTTTCTATCGGAAAATTTTTGTTTATTTATTTATTAAATATCTTCGATTTGTAGAACGTATCCGATATAGCCAAATCCAAATCTCTAAGGTAAAATAACCAAAATTATATAAGCTAATAAGCAACATTTTTCGTGTTTTGAAATAGTTTTATGAAAATTCGCTACCATAACGCATTTGCTGCATCTCGACTTTTCATATTATACTGGATTTACAACTTGATCCTACGACTTAACAATATATTTTTGGAATGCGCTGTTTTTTAATTAAAACAACGTACTTAATGTAAATTAGTTGAGTAATTAAAATTTTTTACTAAGTATTTATTTTAAAATTATACGCATCATGCCTGCGACAGTAGGAATAGTTCAAACGTAGATATGATAATTAATTCTATCAATTATAATTATAAACATAATATATTATTAGGCAATACAGCTCGTATTTGGTCTTGTATGTGGGTACTAACATATTTCTTAGATGTTTATTGATCATATGATATATAAAACACGTAGTATTCAGTAACATGAAAATGAAAATAAGTTTTACCAATGATTTTACATTATACTTAAAATAAATTATGTTGACAGTTATGATACAGGACTCCACTTCGTCAGTTCTTGGCGTTGGTATATAGATCAGCATATACGGTGAAACCAACATTTAAATTAATTGACAAAAAAAATTCCGAGCGACAAGAAATTAAGAGAAATATACTTTTCGCTAGTAATGGCGGTTAACGAATGATTTTCAACGCCCGTCCTGGTATTAGCCAGGGAAGTAGATCTCTTCGTTTGCTAGTTTATTCCAACAGCTTTGTTCTTGTTGCACTGCGTGTTTGTGGAAGCTTATGTGGAAGACTTGAACCATCCCAAAGCCAGATATGGTGCTTCGTTACACTACACGCACATTTTTAATAAGGGGTGTTGAGTGTTGACACCACTGGAATCTCGAAAAATACGAGAGGTACAAAATTGTATGAATTAGTCAGAAGCTGCACAATTATAAAAGCATTTTAGAAGTCCTATCAAATTAAAAACATTTTTTATATGTTATTATATATATATATATATATATATATATATATATATATATATATATATATATATATATATATATATGTACACAAAAAAATTTAAACTGACATTTTCTTTCCTCATCCTTGTTGTTTCAAAAACTATATATTCTAGAAATGTGGAATTTTATGCAGGGTCATAATTTATCATTCCAGTCGTCTATTAAAAATGTTTGTGATATACTCTTAAAGAATATTTTTGCTACAGGGGGGCGATGTCGCCTTTAGATTATGATAATAAAATATCTAAAGTCATATATGTTCATGAGCTATCGCGAGCTTTTCTTCCTGTAGACGCCATATTGATTTTTTTCATTAAAAAGGCAAAGCAATAGAGGCATATTCCCTAGTAACTGGAAAACTGCTGGAGTACAACCTGTCCCCAAGAAAGGATCCAAAGCGCTTCCTAGCAACTACAGGCCTATTTCTCTCCCTTCAGTCGTCTCTAAAGTGATGGAAAAGTATATAAACACCGAATTACTAAAATTTCTTAAAAACACAATCTAATCCACGACAGGCAGTATGGATTCCGTCAGCAACTGCCGACCTCCTTTCCTTTGTCACCCATTCTTAGAACAAGTCTATGGAACTATACGGATCCCAGATTGTCGCTCTAGACATATCCAAAGCATTCGACCAGGTCTGGCACGCAGCGCTGCTTAATAAACTACCGGCCTATGACCTACCACCAAAACTCTGTACGTGGACAGCAAATTTCCTCTCCAACCGGAGCATTTCTGTTTTCGTGGGTGGCCATTCCTCTAAACTGTATCCAATTAATGCAGGAGTTCCTCAAGGTTCAGCTTTAGCCCCTACTTTGTTTCTTCTCCACATCAATGACATCCTCTCTAGCACATCCAACCCAGTTCACAGTTACTCGGACGACAGCACCCTCCACTCAAATATACAATATTCTAAGCCTGTCTCTTTAGCCCAATTAGATGAGGATCGCAGACTCATGCGAAGGGTTCTGTCCCTGTGGATCTCCAAAAAATATTAGACTGGGAAAGTAGAAATCTTGTACAATTCAATTCCACCAAATCTCAGTCTTGCTTTCTATCTCATAAGAGATACACCAGCCCTAGACTCATCACAATGAACAACCAAGTTATTCAAAGTAATTTAATTGGCACCAACATGTCACATCAATTGCAGAAGCGGCTGCTAAGAAATTAGGTTTTCTGTTCCGGGCTAGCAAAACTTTTCACCAGCTAATCTCTATACCTTATATACTTCAGAAATAAGGCCAAACCTCAAATACTGCTCCCACATCTGGGGTACCGCTGCCGCTTCTACACGCGCTATCCTGGACACCATTCAGAAGAGAGCTCTACGTCTCATCGGTGACCCTACTCTCACCCAAAGGCTGCCATCCCTTGCCCACCGACGTGCCGTTGGTGACCTCTCTCTCTCTTTTTATAGATATCTGCACGGGCACTGCTCAGAGGAGCTTTCTTCCATAGTTCCTCCACCTGCTGCCCCCAACAGATCTACCAGGAGAACAGAGCGAATGCACCCTCTTACTGTCAAGGTCACCAGACATTGAACATCTGGTTATGCCCGCTCTTTTGTCGCAAGGACTTCCAAGTTGTGGAATTCCTTTCCGACACATGTTTTTCCTTCTCCTCCAAACTTCCAAACCTTCAAGTGCAGAATTAACAAGTTGTCTCTTTCCTCCTTGTCGACACCCGCGGTACGATAGTATTTGGCCTTTAAGCCCTCGTGGTGTGTTGTTGAAGTATTAAAAAAAGGTAGAACATTTACTTCCACATCGTCATAGCGTGTGTAAAACATACATATAATATAGAAAACATGTTTTCGAAACGAAACATTTTTTTATCGGTCTGTACGTCTGGCTTAGTATGCACGATAAGTTTCGAACAAAATGAGATATGGTCTTCAAATTTGGTATACAGTTAGTACTCGACAAGCGAACGGTTCAGATTGTTTTTGGGTAAAATCGCTCCAAAAAGTAGCGGAGAAATGAGCGGTGATTTGGTGAAAATTGACATTTTTATGATAAAGGCCGAGTAATATAACGTTTCAGGGTTTGTTTATTAGAAAACTTTCAATTTCAACACTCATCTGATATTCTGTGATGAAATTGAAGTTGGGTTTAAATGTGGAGGGTTGGAATATGAATTTAGTTTTGAAAGAAAATGACATTAGATTATTAAAGTTGGTAGAGTTTAGTTCTTCCCCTTATTCTTTTCATCCTGAAATTCACATTCTATCATGAAATTATAATGGGGTTGGGGTTGATAGAGCACCTGTGTGGTGTCCCAAAAGTAACTGATTAGCAGAATAACTCGGACAATTCAAGTCGGTGAGAAAACAGTTCCAGACAAGAACTCCAATTTTTTTTCTTGGTAACCAAGTCATTTATTAGTGAATTTCTATTTAAAAAAATTCACTAATAGAGAGGTATCGATGGTGAGACTATGCAATTTTTTTTTCAAATGAGCGCCCCTAGAACCCATATCCGGGGTCAGATTCGATTTTTATATTATATTATATATATATATATATATATATATATATATATATATATATATATATATATATATATATATATATATATATATATATATGTATGTATCCAACCGATAACTCAAAAAATATTTAACCCATTTTGATGAAACTCAGCAAGTGCCTTTCTTTTATTAATAGCTTGCATGAGTTCGTTAGCCAGGAAAATCGGACAGGGTTTTCCGGGAAAATTTTGAGCTTTTTTTCTCCGAAAATTACAAAGCTATTTCGATGAAATTTTGTATACATGTTGCTTTGGGAAAGACCTAAATATGTACCAAAATTCAGATTTCTAGGTTTACAGAAAATTGAGATATTCAAATTTGAAACATTTATTTTTAATATCACCGCGTTTCATTGACAATGGCAAACCTGGCTTATATGAGATCTAGTATGTCTGAACGTTGCCTGGCAACGGGACATTTGATACTATTGTGCAGGTCTGAGCTGATATGCAACAGGTTAGTTATTTTCTCTCTGATGCTTTGGCGGTAGTTTTAGTTAAGTTTATGGTTTAACGGTCCATAATTTTTAGCTAATTTTCGTACAAAAAATTCGTCAATGAGGAGACCGCGACTTTAGAATTTTAAAAAGATTTCTTCAAATGAGCGCAAACTAGGCCCTCTGGAATCCATTTACGTTCAGTTTTGATCTGTTTACATATATACAGGGTGACGCATTTCTACGGTATAGCTCAACATAATTATTATAGAAGATACGAGAAAAAATTGTATAAGTTAATTATAGGGTGTCTTGAGCTGCATCTTATAAAATTATTTTGACAATCACAGGCTGTTGGTGATCCCTACAATTTTTTTTCGAACAGCCTTATTTTATTGCATTTTTTATCGAAATATGTTTGTAAGAAAAAAATCAAGACGCAGTAAGTACGTTTTGGTAGCAAGTTTTCATTAAATGCTTCAAATTTCAATAACTCAATTTGTAATTAACCTAAGGTTTGTTGGCTAGGAAACCAACATTTAAAGTTTATTGTCAGAAAATTTTTGTACATTTTCAAACAATAAGTTCTTTTGATAAAATATGGCACACTGTTTCTACTATATAGGTTATACCGGTAACCAATTTGATCACTCCATGCTTGCATTAAAAAGACATATTTGCTATTCAAAGCATTTTTATAAAAATTCACTGCCATAACGCACTTGCTGCGTCCAGACTTTTTTCTTTTATTGCTGCTCAGAATTTTGATTTGTTTCAATGTTTCACAGAAACACAAAGAAAACTGTTGGTAGGTCTTTCGAAATACGTCATATTTGGCATTTCATTGCTTATATGTACCTATAACTTTTTCACGCGTTTTATATAATAAATAACGATTATTAAGCTTCGGCTCTAAGCAATATTTTAATTTCACTATACATACTTGAACATGACGAAAACATTTTGTTTTAATTGTGTCAGAAAGCCAGGGCCTACTATGCTTATTGTCTAATTGATCTTTTTGTATATTTCACAAAGAAAAAATCAACTCGAGCGATACATTACTGTAACCAAAAAAATCTTCTTTGTCTATTGATGAAATAAATCAATATGGTGTTCATAACAAAAAAAGTTAATTATCGTAGCCCATGCGAACGTCTATGAGTCGGGGAATTTTTAAAATCGCTATGAGAACCAGAATGATTAATTATAAGCCTGTTAGATTTCTAGAATATTTACTGTTTGAAATATTAAAAAAAATAACCCTATACATAAACCCAACTGTTTTCAAGAGACATATGCCCAAATTAAGATAACAGTTTTTAATGCATTTTATTAGGTAGAGGTAGAAACAGAAAGCAGCGAATCACCCCAAAAACCACAAAATAATAATAGTTATGCGCTAGACATGTATTTCGACAACAAAGTTGTCTTCATCAGTAGCTGTCGGTAAAACCATTTTAGCGACAGCTGCTGGTGAAGACAACTTCGTTATCAAAATACGTATCTCTGTTATTATTATGTGGTTTTTCGGGTGATTCTGCTTTTCGTTTCAGTTTACAACCACACTGTCTATAACCTCAGTCTTTTAGGTAAAGGTAGCTTTGACTTCTTCGTCGACATTAATTCGGCACTTCAGTAATAAATGATGAAGCATTGTTGGAGCTAACAACTATGTTTCAAGATAGCACAGTATTAAAGACTATTAGAACCTTAAACATGCGACCAGCTAGATCTTCTGACCTAACTCCCTTAGATTTTTACTTATGGGACATAATTAAAGGTAGTCTTATCAATTCACGAGAGGAATTAGAACAACGAATAAGAAATTTATTTAGTAAACTAATCCCAAGTAAAATTCATTAGAGCTATTGTATCCACAAAGAAAATGCTGAAGCGATGTTTAGAGGTTCATGGAAATAATTTTAAACATATCTTTTAAATTACTTTTGAAATTTAGTCTGCTATTATATCAATGTTGTGTTTTCTGTGTTCTTATATTATATTACGTTTGTTTTGTGTTAAAATTTTAATTCTACTAAAGCAATTTCCTCACTTACTCACTTTTTTATTCACAAATTCAAAGCCACGTTTACTTGATAAATACATAAATAAAAACTCTGGGCGCAGCAAGTCCGTTATGGAAGTGAATTTTCATTTAAATGTTTTTAATTACAAATATATCGCACTAATGCGAGCAGGCATCAATTTAGTTACCGGTATAACTTATATAGTAGGAACAATGTACCATATTTTATCAAAATAATTATTTGAAAATGTACAAAAATTTTCCGAAAATAAACTTTAAATGTTTCTGAGAAAACTGGTCTCCTAGCCAATGAACCTTAGGTTAATAGCAAATTGAGTTATTGAAATTTGAAACATTTAATGAAAATTCGCAATCAAAACGCCCTTGCTGCGTTCATACAAAAATTTTCCGAAAATAAAGTTAAATGTTGGTTTCCTAACCAACAAAACTTACGTTAATAACAAATTTAGTTATTGAAATTTGGAGGATTTAATGAAAATTAGCTACCAAAACGCAATTATTGCGTCCAGATTTTTTATTACAAACATGCATCATATTTCGATAAAAAATGCTAAAATGCAGTAACGAATTTGTTCTACGAAAATTAGCTAAAAATTATAGACCGTTAAACTTCACTAAACCTACAGCGAAAGCATCAACGTAACTAAACCGACAGCCAAAGCATCAGAGAAAGGGTCTATTTGAAATGAATTTTCTGTAAACATTTTAGTAAAATGAAGGGCAATGACGGTTGAATCTGAAACTTAAGGGTTCGCAGAACACTCTTCTTGCAACATTTTCTTTTCACAATCCGTATTTGTTTCACGTTCTTTGCCTAAACATTGCCAATTTTTACATTTTAAATTAGTGTTTGACTTTTTAAATTGCGAGTTTGACGTTTTAAGGATAACTCCAAAATGTGTTGCTTTAGCTGCCCGTAACTTTTTGTCCTTAAACTTAGAGATCAAAATTTTAGTACATGGTTCACTCTTCATAATACAAATACGCGTACCAAATTTGGTTGCCCTCACTTTGTTATTTCCGGAAATATGAATTTTTTTAGAAAGAAAACACAAAATTTTCCGGGAAAACCGGGTCCGATTTACCTGGCTAACGAACTTGTCCAAGCCACTTTCAAAAGGAAGGTACTCACCAAATTTGATCAAGATCGGTCTATTATTTTTTAAGTTATCGGTACGATATATATATATATATATATATATATATATATATATATATATATATATATATATATATATATATATATATATATATATATATATATATATATATATATATATACATCTATAAACACGGATATCTTCATTAGTGAATTTTGTAAAGAAAAATCTTTTTTTTTAAAGATGTAGCTTAAGACACCCTACAATTAATGTATACAACTTTTTTTCGTAACTTGCATAATAACGGATATATTGCGCTTTAATGATTTTTTACGAAAATTCGACAAAAATGATTTACCATTAAACGATAAACTCTATAGCCAACACTATTACTAAAGCATCAGAGAAAGGGTCTATTTGAAATAAATTTTCTGGGAATATTTTAGTAAAATGAAGGACAATGACGATTGAAACTAAGAGCTCAGGCTTTGCAAAACATTATTCTTGAGACATTTTCCATAGATCATATTAATTTCAAGTTCATTGCCTAAATATTAACAATTTTGACGTTTAAAATCGCGACTTTGACGTTTTGAGGAAAACCAAAATTTATTTTTCTTTAAATGCCTGTAACTTTTTTGTCCTTTAACCTACAGAGCTAAATTTGGGTAGGTAACTTACCTATAATGATATAAACCCGCGTATGAAATTTGGTTGCCCTTACTTTGTTAATTCCGGAGAAATAATTTTTTTTCGAAAGAAAACACCAAATTTTCCGGGAAAACCTCGGGGATTTTCCTGGCTAACGAACTTATCCAAGCCACTGGCGAAAGGAAGGTACTCACCAAGTTTTATCAAAATCGATCCATTATTTTTTTAGTTATAGGTGTGGGATCTCCCCATTACTGAATTTTTCTTAAGAAAATTCACTAAAAAACATGTTTTCTTAATTCTGGCATAATTTGGATACAGGTGGTTTTTCTTTATAGTCATGGAATCATGTATAGATTTTTATAAAGAATCTTTAAGGTGATAAAATATTTTAAAAAGGTAGACCATGGTGAACTCGAAAATCATACCATTTTCTGTGTGTCAAATACAGGACCCAGATTCGAAAAGGTAGTGTCTTAAAAACAGGTGCATTCGTCGCACCTGTATATATGTATGTACGTATATATATATATATATATATATATATATATATATATATATATATATATATATATATATATATATATATATATATATATATATATATATATATATATATATATATATATAATATGCATATATATTTTAGAAAAAGACTGAGTATTAAATGAAACAAGCAATTTCATAAGCTTCGATGTCATTTATTACTTGCCTTAAGCAATATTCACTAGGACAAGGTTAAAGTGTATTACCACCCCACTAATTAAAAAAAAACACTGGGTGTTACAAAACAAATACTATAAAATGTTTTCCCAAAGGCAAGAGTTATAACTCTAAATTAATATAAAATAATAAAAAATCAAATGATAAATGAAATCAGTTTATTAACATTTCATAGAAATTCTTAAGGCAGCTTGAAATTTATCCAGTAAAGTATATCTAACCATTTCATACCAAACAGGTACAGAGTACACATAATATTTATCGAATAAGATGCTAACTTGAAGTATCAAACACCAAATAACATTCAAGAGTAAAATTCAAATTTCTTAGCTAAATTATTATTAATATATCTGTTACATTTTGTAGTTTATATATAATCTTGGCCTAGGACTAAACTGTATCTATACCCTTCAAATTTGCCTTGTCGAACACAGATTTCATTTATTCACTATTAATGCGTTGAAGGAATTAAAGAACGAAAGAACACAACAATTACAATATCACATATTTGTTACTGTTAAACAGTAGTAAAGTTAGACCCACAGCAATGTGTGCCCAAAAAGCTTTGGTTTCTACCCAAACCTCAAACTACACAAAATGTAGACGCAGTAGAAGGGGCACCTACTTCTGCTTGTCTATTTGAAGACACCGGACCATCATATGACATTGATGTAGATGCCTTAGAAATAAAAGGGCAACCCATTGCTCGCCCATCTGAAGGCCCTGGACCACCAGGTAGTATTGACGTAAACACAATAGAAGTAGTAGGGCAACCCATGTCTGCCTGCCCATTTAAAGTCCCTGCATTGTTGTACATACTAATTAATAGGTACAATTATAAACTTATTTAGTGAAGCGTACTTAAACATTTGTTGGCAAACAGTTAAAATACAAATATTTAACATTTATTAAATAGAACACTAATTTAAAATAACAATAACAACAAATAACATTCAAGAATAACAGGCAAATTTTGTATGTAAGTATACTTAATTCTTAATGTAGGTATCTGATATATTTTTGAAAAACCTTGTCAAACATAGTCACTTTTAATGTTAATGTCTTGACAGAAATGCAGAAGAAAAAACAAAAACAAATTAGAATATCACATTCAATCTAGCATATATATAATGGTAAAATGAATCAAATCACTTATCAGACTCATCAATCGGTGCTTGAAAGCTTTGATTTTCATCCCCTCCGGAAACTGTTGCTGCTGAAACATTTATCTTTGTTGGATCTTCATGAGATGTAGAAGCAGAAGGGCTACCCAACTCCTTTTTCCCATAGGAAGTCCTAGGACCAGGGAATGACATTGAAAATGTTGGAGTACTAAGACCTTTAATTCTACAATATTCCAGCCGCAAACAATCAATCTTTGTTTTAACTATTTTCACCTCTATTCGTTTCAATTTTAACTTTAAATATGCTTCCTGTGTTTTTAGTCTTTGGTATCTCACTTTTTCTATTTTTATTTTTATATCAAGATCAAACATTCTTTTTTAATTTATACGTGAAGGTACACTTTGATACCTTTCAAGGGTTAAAAATTCATGACAAAAAACTAGCACTTGCCTTTTGGTTAGTAGCACTTAAGAAAATAATTTGATTTCTGATTTGTAAAAAAGTAAAAATGTTTTACTTAAAAATGAAACTTCTGCCAAGATATTTAAATTTAATCAAATGTCAAACTAACATACCTATAGAGAAGTTTAGTCTATGGTAAAACATAATGATAAATCTGTTATTCTGTTCATAGACAAACTATTCTCCATAGTTACTTCATAAGATTTGTATGCTCAATATCAATATTTGACATTATGTCAAATATAATACTTAAAATACCAAAAGCCCAATAAAATAAAAACCTATTAAAACACATTACTTCAAATAAATGTGTTCTAATGATTTATACAATCATCTACATTAAAATCAGCGGCAGATATGGATATCACAATGCTTTTTGGCAGCAGTAGTCAATCATTTATTTGTTTGAACGGTGTTTTTACTGAAAGTTACGCCCCTAATTTTTAAATGGTCTTTAATGGATTAGAAAATACAGATTGGTATTATGTTCTGCTTTCAGCGTTAATACAAATACATTCTCGAAAAACCTTGTTTTATATAAGGTAGATATATAGTTTATATTATACGTAAATCCGTGCTACTGAAAGAGATGAATAAAACCTATTATATTTTGACGTATTTTTTTTTTTTTTTTTTAATTTAATATTATTGGCTGCGGCATCTCAGGCCATTAGCACATTTTTCCCATCATTAAATATTTTTTAAAATTTGCCAGACAGAGTCAAATTGGCTCGCCCGGGAATCGAACCCGGGACCTCTCGCTTAGCAGGCTGGCACCTAGCCACCTGCGCCACGAGGGCGTCATTTTGACGTATTATATTGTTTTAAATCTTTTTTTTCTTATTACTATTGTTTTATATTACTATACAATTTTAGTTCAAATTAACAATATTTTTTCTTCAAAAAAATTACTAATTTTTCACCAACAAAACGACGTAGGTAGTGAGTACTCAAACTACAATGATTTTAAATGGGCCAAACTTTACCAAAGTGAGTTTATTTATATCCTTAAAAATTTGGGACGCAGCAAGTGCATTACGGTAGGGAATTTTTATTAAAGGCTTCAAATTTTAATAACTTAATTTGCTATGAACCTAGAAAGTTGAATTTTGGCATATAGTAAGGTCCTTCCCAAGGCAACATACCTAGAAAAATCCATCAAAACAACTTTGTTATTTCTTGAGATACAATTTTTTTTCAGAAAAATATTTTTTTTAAATAAAGACTGGTCAGATCGGGCTGGCTAACAACTCGTCCGCGATCTTAACAAAATGAGATATGTGCCAAGTTTACTTCAAAGCAGTTGAGTATCTTTTGAGTTATCGCTCGGATGCATATACACACACACAATATATATATATATATATATATATATATATATATATATATATATATATATATATATATATATATATATATATATATATATATATATATATAATTACATTACATGTCAGGCCGACTCTGTAGTTATTTATGCCAATAGTAGTTATGCAACGGCCTCTGATAAACAGTTCCTGCTAATAAATCAAAATCAAAGCACGTTGTCCGGTGTCAAGTGCAATAGACGCATACGCAGATTCTTAAATATTAGTCTTTTAATGCTGCCCCAAGTATTATAATAAACGGGCTTGTGACAACATATTTTTTGTTCGTTATAATTAACATATTGTAATATTTCATTTTTTATTCCTGTAAAGTAGAAAATAAAGTTATTATTTTTTGGAACTTCAAACGGGATATATATATATATATATATATATATATATATATATATACATATATATATATATATATATATATATATATATATATATATATATATATATATATATATATATATATATATATATATATATATACAATTGTCTAAAATTGAACAATATGTCTATTACAATAAGTCTTGCAAGATTTGTGCTGTAAGTATCACATGTAAGACATAATTTAAAAAGGATTCGTCCGAAAAGAGTTGACATAATTTCCAAATTAGATAAACTTCAAATTTTGACGCTCCAAATGTTATTATCTTTTTACCATTCTTCTTTCGATCGGGTTGTGCAGACACTGCGCTTATATATATATATATATATATATATATATATATATATATATATATATATATATATATATATATATATATATAATCAAAAATCTATATTAGCAAGCCAAATAACCTAGATTTGAAAAATCGAAATAGGTATGAAATGAGTCAATTTAGCTCTGACGTCATTCGCAATGTACAAGAGGAACGCGTCAACAGATTTGCTTCTTGTCAAGAAGTAGGTGGATTGCATTTTGAACATTATATTTAAAGGAAACAATACATTAATTTGTTGAAGAAGTGCCTTTATCTTTTCATTGTTATTATGAATAGAGTTTATGTTTTCCACTCTTTAAATGGCCTTAATTTGAAAGTTTAATAATATGAGGTATCAAAAACTTGATGGTATCGCGTAGACGAGCATTTATGCAAAACACAAATCGCTCAAATTTTAATGAATTCATTCCATAATTTTGCCGTTCACTGTATACCTACTTTTTCTTTGTATTTTGTAGAGGTACTTTAGGTCGAAAAATCGAAGAGCCACAAGCATACCATATTTATTAATTGTAAACTTTATTCCAAAGCATCATAGGCAGTTCATTTTTTAAACACTGAAATTTGGAACTTAGAAACCTTGAAATGGTTAGCATTACAACACATAATACATATTAACCCAAATATTGTCTTTTGGTGTTTCTTTGTCATTATATGTTCCGATTTTTTTCTTTTTCTTTCAGATATGCTGCTACAGATAAGAGGTTCCTAATTATGAATGGATTTACTCACGTTCTAAATGCAGCACAAGGCACGGATGAATATCAAGTGAACACAAATCAGTATTATTATAAAGACGCAAAAATACAATATTTAGGAATACCAGGTCATGACCGTCCTTCTTGGAACATATCAGTGTATTTTGAAGAAGTAGCAAAATTTATAGATAGTGCTGTCAAAAGCGGTGGTGAGTTTTATTAGCTGATTACTTTTCACAAAAGATTTCAGACAATTTTCTACGTTTGATATCTATAAGATCGTACGTTGTTGCCAGTACTTGATGTAAATCCATTTTCAAATACTAAAAAGTACATTGTATTGAATTAGCCGTTGTATAATAATAATAAAGGGTGTGGCATAGAAATTGCAACACCCTCTATGTGTCGTGATATCTTTATATTTTTTATTAGGTACTTTATCTTATCAAGTCATAGTAAACCAATAGTGATTATATATATATATATATATATATATATATATATATATATATATATATATATATATATATATTGTTACATTCTACGGGGTTCTGGATTTGTTGACTAACAAAACACAGCTTTTCAAACTACTATTTATTATTAACAACTATTTTCCACCACCAGTATTAACTAAAATATTTCTCTTCTCTATTATTAAATGTCCATAGAACTATATTCCACTATTCACCTTCTATGATCGCTTCCTAAACACCAACACTTACTGCTGACTCGCTTAATACTCTATGATCACTTCTTTTACACCACACTAATTCAATAATGAACTAAGTTACTCTGCGCGCCGCTCGTCTATTTATACTGTCTATAGAGATTCTAGACCTTCTACTCTATTCTACACCTGTCACTTTTATGGTCTCTTCTAGAAATGTCATTCCAGACTGTTCGCTGTGACAATATATATAGACATCATACAAAGCATTTCTGAAATAAGTGTAAACTTGTCGGTAGATTGAATGCAAAAAGTGGAAACTTGTGGGTAAATTGAATGCAAACCACAATACCGATTTAAGCCTGCAAAGGCGTGTTGGAAGACTTGACAGTCTGCCTGTACCGAATTTCTGGAGAAAGGTTTTAGTTCATCGGCATAGAAAAGCCAATTCACACCGACAAAATCCGCCACGTCGTTAATAGAGAGAACGAACAAAAGAGGTCCAATAAACCCCAAGGTACCCTGAGCTTGTGATATAATCACGCGAATGGTGCCCCTCCACTCCACATATTGATTCATTTATTTCAAATAAGATAAATAGGAAGCAATTACGGATACCACATCAGTTATAAAAAAAAATAATCAAAAATGCAATAAGAATGTTCAAAAAACAATGGTAGTGATCACCAACCACATATTGACCAACCTGTGATTGTCAAAATATTTGTATAAGATGCAGCTATATACACCCTCTAATTAACGTATACAATTTTGTCTCGTACCTTGTATAATAACAATTATATTGAGCTTTACCGTAGAAATGCGTCACCATATATATATATATATATATATATATATATATATATATATATATATATATATATATATATATATATATATATATATATGTCAACCGATAAAAACTGAAAGTAAACCCGGATATGGATTCTAGCTTGCGCACATTTGAAGAAATCTTTTAAAAATCAAAACTTTAACGTTTTGAGGAAAACCCCTATTTTTTGTCTTTAAATGCATATAACATTTTTGTCTTTTAATTTACAAATCTAAATTTTGGTACGTGGATCACTATTTTTTTTGTTGTATCGGATACATAAAAAACAATAGAAAAGCTAGTAAAACAAATAAAAAACAAACAAATCAACAAAATCGAAAACAAAACACCAGAAACAAACACAAAATACATAACATTCACTTATAACCACCACATAAAAAAATAACACAAACACTCAAACATTATGACTTAAAAATGAGCTACAAAACCAATAACAAAATAATAAACAAAATAAATAAAAAACAAGAACACAACGCACATGAATTAAACGGAATATATCAAATAGAATGTAACACATGCAATAAAAAATATATAGGAATGACAAATAAATCAATAGAAACAAGATTCAAGGAACATATAACAGCATTGGATAAAATCCACATAACTAGCTACAAATCAAACGTAGCTACACACATTCACAACACAAAACACCAAAAACCAGACATCACCCAATTACAACTAATGAAACATGTTAAAGACCACAAAAAAATGAAAAATCTGGGAACAATACTACATTCAACGAACAAACAATAGGAAACAATTAATGCCAGAACAAATACAAGTACAAACATTTAAACAAAACTTAATAAAGGCCATACAAATAGACAAATTATCAAACCACAGTGATCAAGACAGGAGACCGATACACACGATACAGTCCGAAGGCACAACCAATCAGAGAACAGGAAACCGACCAATAGAAGCTCACGGCGCATGCGACACCTACAATCTCAGACGTAGACCAGCAGGAACGATAACAGTCAGTAGCGTGTTGATGATGAACCGGGACGTTTCGAAACTGCAGTCCGCGCAAACCAATAAGAAATCACAAACGTACAGCAAACAAATAAAGTATATATATATATATATATATATATATATATATATATATATATATATATATATATATATATATATATATATATATATATATATATATATATATATATATATATAACATATAAAAATTGAAACTGGCCCCGGATATGGGTTTTAGGGGTCCTAGTTTACGCTGATTTGAAGAAATGTTTCCAAAATTCAAAAATCGGGATCTTTTCATTAGTGAATTTTTTTAAACAGGGTGGTTTTGGCTAATATAAAAACGAACAAACAACAAAGACTGGGTTATACAAATGATCAAATTATGACTTCAAAGAGAAACTTAATTTATTACAATGAAATCTTAGAAATATGTAAAAGTGAAATTGAAATAAAATAATGAAACGTTCCCAGCATTGTCAAATTGCAGAATTTATATGGGTTCTTTATATCAATAACACTACTTTTTCACTGGTTATAATTGTTCAATTTTGTTATTTCTTTATTTTGTGGACCTGCGTGTTCGCTTTATTGTTCTACAATATTTGACTCGGTCCATGTAACAAAGCAAACGATCATTGAATTTTGTAAATCCACCCTTTCTGTAATCGGGAATGTTTTGTGGAGCTCAAAAGACTAAATAGTCACGTCGGTATTGTTTGAGTTAAGAATTATTGTTTGATTCTGACAGGTACGAATTGATGATTTTTATTTGATTTTTATATCAGAAAATGTTTAACTCAAATATATAATTTTCGAAACTTTTTTCTATCTGACTTTTCTCTCTTGTTGTTGATTTCTGACGTCTCTCTTTTGTAGTGAATTTTCTTAAAAAAAATTCACTAATGAGGAGATTCCGACTTTTGAATTTTGAAAAAATTTCTTCAAATGAGCGCTAATTAGGCCCCCCAGAACACATATCCGGGGTCAGTTTCAATTTATATATATATATATATATATATATATATATATATATATATATATATATATATATATATATATATATATATATATATATATATATATATATATATATATATATATATATATATATATATATAGTTATCACACCGATAACTCGAAAAATAATAGGCCGATTTTGATTAAATTTGGTGAATAAATTCCTTTTGCAAATGGCTTGTATAAGTTCGTTAGCCAGGAAAATCTGCCCAGGTTTTCCCGGAAAATTTTGTGTTTTCTTTCGAAAAAAATTTATATTTCAGGAATTAACAAAGTAAGGGCAACCAAATTTGACACGCGGGTTTATATCCTTATAGGTAAGTTACCTACGAAGATTTTGCTATGTAAGTCAAAAGACAAACAAGTTATAGGCATTTAAAGAAAAATAAATTGGGGTTTTCCTCAAAACGTCAAAGTTGCGATTTAAAACGTCAAAATCGGCAACATTTAGGCAAATAACTTGAATCTAATACGGGCTATGGAAATCAAATGTCTCAAGAAGGATGTTTTACAAATCCTGAAGTAGTAGTTTCAACCATCATTGTCCTTCATTTTACTAAAATGTTTCCAGAAAATTCATTTCAAATAGACTCTTTCTCTGATGCTTGGAAGTAGTCAGCTATAGAGTTTATCGTTTAATGGTATATAATTTCTGTCGAATTTTCGTAAAAAATCAATAATGCTCAATATATCCATTATTATACAAGATATGAAAAAAATTTGTATATATTAATTATAGGGTGTCTTGAGCTACATCTTAAAAGAATATTTCTACAATTACAGGCTGGCCCATAAGTCGTTGGTGATACAAATTTCCTTTTTTTTTATCAAACACGCCTTATGTTATTGCATTTTTACATTTTTCATCGAAATATAATGCATGTTGGTAAGAAAAGAAATTCTGGATGCAGCAAGACCGTTATGGTAGCGAGTTCTGATCAAATGCTTCATATTTGAATAGCCCAATTTGTTATTAACCTATAAGGTTGACCAAGAAACGAGTTTATCCGGGAACACTTTAAGTTTACTTTTGGAAATTTTTGTACATTTTCACACAATAAAGTTATTTTTATGAAACATGGCACATTGTTTTTACTATATAGGTTATACTGGTAACCAAAATTGATGCCTGCTTTCTTAAAAAGAAAACACACATATTTGCAATAAAAACATTTAAATGAAAATTCACTACCATAACGCACTTGCTGCGTCCAGAGTTTTTATTTATCACTGACATTTTATGTGATGTCATATTTATTGTTGTGACGTCACAAGTGAAAAATGACGTCATAACGTTCGTTAGTGAATTTTGATAATCAAATCAGAAGATATAAACATGTTAATTTACATTTACAAATAGTTCCATTATACTTTAATTAATTTCAACAGACAGTAACATTAAAATCCATTGTTTTTATTCGCAATTTGATCACTTAAAAACAATCATCTGTACTATATACCAACTTTTGTATCACTTCTTTTCACTGCTAATAAATCTAATTTAGCTGACGTCCTTCGTTTATACGCATCTTTGACAATTACCTATAGACGCATTCTATTGACAATTAATTGGCAAATGATAGATTTTAACGTTAATGTATGTATGTATGTTTCCGTCTGATAACTCAAAAAATAATTAACCGATTTAAATGAAACTCGGCAAGTGCCTTTCTTTTATTAATGGCTTGGATGAGTTCGTTATCCAGGAAAATCGGACGGGGTTTTCCGAGAAAATTTTGAATTTTCTTTCAACAAATTTTTTTTTTCCGAAAATAACAAAGCTGTTTTAATGAAATTTCCTACATATGTTGCCTTCGGAAAGGCCTTACTACATACCAAAATTCAACCTTCTAAGTTTATAGAAAATTGAGTTATTCACATTTTAAATTTTCTTTCAAAAAAAATTTTTTTCTCCGAAAATTACAAAGCTATTTTAATGAAATTGGGTGGATATCTTGTTTATATTTGGTTACCTGCGACTTTGACCCTTAAAAGCTTTATCTATGGCTAAAACCCTTTACATGTACTATTTTTAGTGAATTTTTATTTTTTATTTTAGTATCAAAACCTGTTATAAGTTCCATCAACTAAAACTGTTACAGGAAACTGTACCTGCAGGATGAATGTGAAAACGTTCGGTATAGCAGTAATACAGATTGTTCTATAAGCAAGCGCATGTCTCTGTATCGGATAAAATCGTCGAGGTAGTTACCCTACTCGACGTGAGATGGCGCCACCATTGCTGAGTTGTTATTCACTATTGAAGCATTTAATAAAAATTCACTACCATAACGCACTTGCTGCGTCCCGAGTTTTTGTAGTTTAGTCTAGACTTTCCATAGCAATCGTCTTACTTAAACATTCCTCAAAATACCAATATATTCAGGTTTGTTTACTGGGTGTTGCAATTTCTATCACGTAGTGTTTAAATACATTTTGTACTCATTTGTGAATTATTATTTAATAGATGCAAAAAAGTTAATTTATAACGTTTTTCATTAACAATGTTTGTTTTCTTCTATTGTTTTTTAGGAAAAGTGATTGTACACTGTGTAGTAGGAATCTCTAGATCGGCAACGTTAGTTATTGCATATTTAATGATATACAAACATATGAATGCAGCAGAGGCTCTGACATATGTTTTTAAAAGAAGAAGAGTCTTTCCTAATATGGGATTCCTCCAACATTTGGCCAATTTAAATTCCATGCTTCATAAACATCAGACGCATCATGATATGATACAAAACAGATTTATATAAATGACAGTAGATGATAACAAATATGTCTAGATACTCATAATCTATCTGTAAAAACCTAATATATATATATATATATATATATATATATATATATATATATATATATATATATATATATATATATATATATATATATATATATGTGTAATAATACATAATTAGCTAGTAGGTAAGTCACTTCTATTTATAATATTGTGATATATTTACCTGTTTAATTCAAAACATTTCATATGTACTCCTGGATATTTACAGTTTCTTAAACTTTAATTGACAAACTGAGATTAAAAGTTTGAGTGCGAATCTAGACAAATAATGAAGGCAAGGAATACATGCAATGAAAATCGAGCTTGTACATATAAACACAAGAAAGTTCCTCTAAAGATGCCTCAAATATGCATATATAATCAAAAATGTGCAACATATGTGTTTTCACTGTTTAATATACAGTGTGTAAAAGCCAAATGAAATAAATTCATTATTTCGGTTACTGTAAATTCTTATAAAAAATCCCGAAAGAGGTCAAATTTGGAATATAAATTGACATTTTTCAACGTGAAAATGCGATCCATACCTTCAACCCCTTTCGAATGACAGGTACAACCTCCAATTTTTTAAAAGGGAAGTATAGGCTTCTGATATGTTGTTTGAAAGGTCTGTTCATTCTCTATTCAGAAATGTTATCGTTTTCAAGTTTATTGCAACAATTAAGATAGAATAAAATAAAATAATGTGGTTACAGAAATTCGCTACAATACAATAAAAAACTAAAATGAAATGCAAAATGTAATGCAAAATGTAATAAAATGTAAAACACTAAAAAGAACTATGAATGACAATAAAGTAGATATTCAAAATGTTCACCGCGAACTTCTTGGCAACACCCTAATCTTAAATAAAACTGTCCTCTAACATTATTTAACATATCAGGCGTGATCGACCTAATCGCAAGCGTTATTCGGTCTTTTAAGTCATTTAAATCAAAAGGTTTCGTTTTGTACACAATGCTCTTCACATATCCCCATAAACAGAAATCTAATAAGGTAAGATCAGGTGATCGCGCTGGCCATTCTATCGATCCTCGCCTCCCTATCTACCGATTGGAAAATATTGCATCGAGGTACTCCCGGATATTGAGTTGGTAATGTGGTGGTGCTCCATCCTGCTTAAACCATATCGTGTTCACTGGAACTTGAGGGTTTCCTGAATCAGGATCTAAATTTGCCAAAGTTGGAATGACATCATTTTGAAGGAGTGCCAAATAATTATCACCATTCAAATTACTCTCAATGAAAAAGGGACAAATGATATGGTTTCTAACGATCCCTGCCCAAACATTAAACTTTTGTGGGTAATGCGTGTGTTCTTCTCTCATCCAGTGAGGATTTGTCGTTGTCCAGTAGCGACAATTTTGCCGATTAGCATGACCGTTAAGTGAAAAAGTGCACTCATCAGAAAACATAACGTCTTCTAATTGGATAATATTGTTATCCAACATGTCCATCATTCGGTCACAAAAATAAGTTCTCCTATCAAAATCGTCTTCCATGAGCTCCTGAGTAGGTTTCATTTTATAGGGATGCATTTTGTTTTGTTTATGTTAACTATCGATACATGGCTAACATTAAATGTAGTGGATGCCTGTCTAGCCAAAGTATGTGGGTTTTTCACAAATTCAAGCATCACATCTAATTTGATTTCATCACTCAGTGCATTGGCTGCTTTTTTTATCTGCCTTACATGACCAAACTCGCGAAACTATTCTCTATTTTACTAATTGTTCCTTGGGATATAGGCGGTAAATCAGGAAATTTCTCATGCAATAGGTGAGTTACTTCATGTTGTGTTCGGGTTTTCTCTACGTAACCAATCATTTGTATAACTGTTATTTTATGCATTTCCGTTAATCTAACAATTTTTCAGAATTGGAGTTAACGAAATTCAAACTAAAATTATAATACTCACAATTTAAATGACCAAACAATTTGCTTAGGCGTTTTAAACAAACTAACATTGCCTCGGAAACCCTTTAATGTATTTTTAATGGATACAATGTAAAAAGCACCTTACTATGGTATTTGCTTACTTTCTTATCTTCAAGACCTAAATGGGAAATAAGCTTTGAGTATACTAATTACAATATTGTAATAAGTTTTGAGTATTTTATAGCGAATTTCCGTAACCACATGATTTTATTTTATTCTATCTTAACTGTTGCAATAAACTTAAAAACGATAACATTTTTGAATAGAGAATGAACAGACCTTTCAACAACATATCACAAGTCTATACTTCCCCTTTAAAAAATTGGGGGTTGTAGCTGTCATTCGAAGGGGGATGGGTAGGGATGAGGTAGGGATCGCATTTTCACGTTAAAAAATGTCAATTTATAATTTAAATTTGACGTGTTTGGGGATTTTTTATAAGCATGTACAGTAACCGAAATAATGAATTTATTCCATTTGGCTTTTACACACTGTATGTCTGCATGCAAGCTCCCCTTCGAACCGCCCCATTTTATGCAGGTGTTTCTTGACGGCCATGTGTCCTGTCAAGAGACCTGTTGTGTTTCTGAGCTCCCCTCTGCTAAGATTTAGCAGCACCACAGCTCTCTTTGAACTCGATTCGTCAATTATTGACTTCCCATGTGTGAGCCCTGGACAGTTTGCCCAGTACACATTGTGTTGATTTCTGACCCAGGACTTAATGGCTCCCCTGGCAGTGCTCTTTGTCACGCCCAGAGCCGGTTCTGGTCCCATAAATGGTTCTGCTGACCCTCTCTTCGCGAGACTGTCAGCTTCTTCATTGCCTTTGACCCCCGAGTGACCCGGCACCCAGATGAGGGTCACCTCATTCTGCCCAGCCAGGTCGCTCGTCTCGTCTTGGCTCTCACTCACCAGCCAGGAATTTACCCGTGGGCTACTTAGTGCCTTAAGGGCTGCCTGGCTGTTTGTGGCTATGAGGATCCGCTTGTTGGTGTAGCCCCTCCTCTTGTTCTCCCGTACACAGTGCAGGATGGCGTACATTTCGGCCTGAAACACCGTTGCATGGGCTCCGAGGGAACTACTATGACTTACCCTCGGTCCTTCCGAGTAAACACCTGCCCCCGTCCCACGCTCCCCGCCGGATCCGTCCATGAACCAGACGAGCGCGTCCCGTGGTATGCCCGGCGTCACCTCCCGCCATGCCTCGCGGTCGGGGATTTCCACTGTAAAGTTGTTATCCCTGCAAATTCGCGGGCTCGCGAAGTCTGACCTAATTTCAAACATGTGGTCCTTCACGATCTCCTGAATTATGCAGTGGCCCCTGCTGCCTGGGTTGGTCTTCAGTCTACCATTGCTCTACTTCTTCTTCGAAATTTTTTAACAAGGGCATGACCGAGAAGCATGTAGCAAGTCAGCCTTTCCCGGAAACTTGCCTAATCTACATATTAATTAGATTAAAAGAACATAAAACATAGCGCAAATTACAAAAGCCGATCGTTTTATCCGGAAGATAAACATTTGCAAATTTGGTAGTAGCGTATTTAAGTAAACATTGTTGTTAATGTTATTTTAAATTGAATTAATTTTTATCAATTCTTAATTTCTAAAATACGCAGTAATAATAATACAACTTTCAAAAATATATTCGGTAGCACAGAAAATTGCATAATATACGCGAAATATGCATGTATATGCATTTTGCATATATTCCTTGCCTTGCGAATAATACGTTAACAACAGACTGTGATTTTAAATTCAAGATAATTTAAATTTTAAGTAGGTCACTTGCAAATAGACATAGTTGATTTAAATAAAGGAATAAATTCTGTGAAAAGATTTAACAAGGTGCAAATCAAATTTTTTTGTCTTATAAAAATAATTTAGATTTAACTGTAAAGATATACTTCATTATTGATTGTTGCTATTTTTAACCACAGCAGCAAAATATTTCCACCGAAATTCACACTGCACATCTACACTTACATTTGTTTATATATATAGGTATATATATATATATATATATATATATATATATATATATATATATATATATATATATATATATATATATATATATATATATATATATAACACACACACACAAGTGTCCATTATTAAAGGTTGCACCAGAGTTTTCCAGAGGTCTACCGAGATTTTCGAAGAACCCTAAAACATGTCGATTTTCCTTGCGAGTGGGACATTTTTTCACCCCTAACATAATTTGTTGCATTCAACCTCTAGCGAATTTCAGCTCCTTAATTTGAATAGGAAGGGTATAGGTAGAGTGGCACCTTTTTGGGAAGTTCTTTCGATTCTCTAATCAATGCTGCTTTAAAATCCACCGATTAGTTTTTTAGATATTTGCTTTCAAATATTCAAAATAACAAATAGTAGTACCGTTTCTGTTCATAATAGTTCCCTATTTAGTTTAATTGAAACCCTCTTTTGTTTCATTTAAGCGCTGACTACGACATTGATGAGTTCGTGAAAAAGATGTTCTTTATCTTCTTCACGAACTGATAAACATTGATTCGTTCAAAAATTTGCTGTAAAACAGACGGTGGTAATGTCCTGTCGATTGAGCCTTTGACACATTCGTGTGTTTCGTTTTGTTATTAATCTCATTTTGATAATAAGTTAATTAGCCATCGGGCTTCGTAAAGTGCCATCAAAGTTGTTTGCCCACTTTGAATATTAGAAAACTGCCTTTGGGTTGCATGTTTTAATGTGAAGAGTAGTTGGAGGGGCCCCTATTACCAGCCACAGCCGAAGATAGTTCCCACAGGTGAGTGCTTAACATAATTAGCTTTGATGGCATCTTTGTGAATTTTGATTATTTATTTTGGATCATCGGTTCATTATTTTGTTTGTTGGTAAACAAGTACTTATTTCGTGTTTAAACCATCGATTGTTTTTTGGAAAATTATAAAATCTTAGATGGTCACTAAATATTATGAAAAACAATTTTTCTCAGTGTTGTGCTTTCGTCGATAAAGTTGGTAGAAAGAAGAAAAAAAAATCCGTAGCTGGATTTTCGATGATATTTTGTCATGTTCTCTTTTACTTTAAATTCCAATGTAGATTGTTTTAATAAAACTTTTTTAATAAAACTTTGAAGTTTTAAAAGGAAATGTCTAAAAAACTAGTCTGTAGATTTTAAAATTTTAGCTTAAATTATGAAAGCAAAATCTAAAAGACCAATTTGTCGATTAGTTCTCGGGAAAACCCTGATGCAGCCTTTTATCATGGACACCTATTTTTGCGTGAGTGTAAAGAATATTTGGTTTTCTTGTTAACCAATGTCTCAAATTATTTTTGTCCCTAGTAGCTGGTATATACCTAAAAGTACTGACTACATCCTGCGGCAGTTGCTGGGTTGCAAAAATCGTGTTGTTGAATCTGTACAAAGCTCTTCAAAAACTATTTTTCTGATGGATGGGGCGATATTTATCTTCCGTCCTTTCAGTAGTTACGATGCTCTATAAATCTTTCAACGGTCGCCAGGCAACCATTTTTGAAGATTATGAAGCCGGTAAAAATATTCTCTGGACACATAAGCTTTCAGTACCTTGTGATCTAGTGTAATATATGTATGCGCGTGCGTGTATGGCCTCAGAAGCCAGGTCCATTAGCCACAAACTGTTTAGTTTAAACTAAGATGCAATTGTGGAAACCGTAGAAATGAGACATGGACACTAGTAAACTGATCACTGATGGACTACCAGACCCATGTATGAATATTTTCTTATAAAGAACTTATTTCTATTGATATAAAGCCTATCTGGCTGTCTTATTATTATTATTGGTTTCGTTGTCAATGTTACGATCACTTGATGTCAGCGTTCATGTTAAACATCAATACATACATAGACACCCATCACATTTTTGGATTCATAACAAAAACTTGTAAAAACCAAGCCACAGTAATCAATAACACCAGCATAATGATGAACGCCCTTTATGTCCAAAGGCGTTTTGTAATTGAGTAGTTTTTTTGCTGTTGCTCATAATATAGTATGTCTCAGTTTTTACAGGTTTCATCTCAGTTAAAATATAATCACAGCAAGAGTATATCCAAGAACTATGTGGTATGTTGGTCCCCAATTACATTTTTGTCAGGAAATTTCAGCTAACACCCCAGAGGTAGAGTTGCTGCAATTCTTTAGCCCTTATGTACCTGTCCAGGCCACCAAGATTGCACAGAAGAAAGTGATTGTCGCTAAAGGTTACGGCTTTATAACCTTCGAGGACGAAGATGGTGGAAAACAGCCCGTAACAGATTCAAATAACATCATACTAAGAGAGCAGAACTCAAATATTGCTACAGCCATAAAAACAACCTTTCCCTTAATCATAAAAACAACCTTTTAACAGGGTTTTTCACAGATCCGATCCACCAGCCATTGCTGCAGGAAACTCGCCATACTTATGCAAACCAGCTATTTTGCAAAGGTTAATTTATCAGGTTCGTTATCTTTAAATACATAAATATGTTTCTTAAATCGTGTGTTAATGGCGACCACTATCAATGCTGGTTATTATAACTACCTACGAGCTTCCCCATTTTTTCCATTGACCTCTTATTATTGGGCCTCAAAGTCTCAAGGTTCTATATTTGGTGATACTCTCATTTTTTCTATCAATTATAGAAAAACAGTTCTGAACTTTATACACATGAAATATAGTATGATATAAGACACAGTTAAAACATAAAGATACATATGACACAAAGTATACCAATAACAAAGTGATGGTTAAAATTTGTCGAGTATCACAAACGTCAGTAGGAAACAAACAATCTTTACTACAAACGATATTTATTAAACTTGTATCAAAACTATATCGAGTAAGTGTGTAGAAGGATAAAGCGATCTCCAACCATAGTAAATATTTAATAATATGAATTTAAGGAACAAAAGAATATGATGCAACCAAAGTAGAAAGTTAGTCGTATGGTCAATTATTTTTAACAAGGGCATGCGACAATAATACTGTTAAGGCGTCTCGTCTGGAGAATTAGACCTCTCAAATTGACATATTTCTTAGTATCCTGTGTTATAATATTTACCATCTGTACAATGCAATTTTAAAGGCGAATAGGACCCAGGCAACACAACTGTGATATTCACATCGCTGAGATGTTATTTTCAAGTAACCAATGCGACATATCCTGATACATGCATGTCATGTCTCTGGGATTGTTTTCTGTTACCTATGATTTTGCGCATACGCTGGTACATGCTAGCGATGTTAGCTGTTACTTTTGAGATACATGGCTAACCTTTACATGCCAAGTATGTAACAGCGACATATCAATAATTTACATTTCAGAAGTTAATTTTAATGATATGCTAGCGATATTATAAACTACATCGCTGTTACTTCAGAAAAATAACATGCTAAGCATGTAATTAACACATGATGACCGTTACTTTATAGATTCAGTTCATATTCACGCCACACCGTTTGTCATCGCTGGAATCGCATTGACGCCTGGTTATTTTTTAACTTTTATCGTGTATTGTGTGTGACATGTGACGCACGACAATGAGATACAAATACAAGAGTTTCGTGTTTTCTTTCTTGAAGTTTCTTGTAGATCTGGATTATTTCTTGCAATTTAGGTTTTAGGCCGAAGTTTTTTGTGTTTGTACATTAAGCATTATCCTGCAATTACAATCACGAGGTAAGTACCTACCTATATAGAATATATCTATTACCCAGTAAGTATATTTTTTAGGTTAAGTGTATAACTACTTATTATATGATGAACATCTAATATATTTGGCAAATTAAATCGATTGTTTACAAATAATACAGCATTTGTGTACATGGATTTAACATGGCAGTAGCAGTAAAACCGCCACAGAAAATTATCTGTCTAAATCGCGAATCTAGACAAAATGTTTACTACACTATCTGTTATTGTGTCACTGGTTTTGTCAAAAGTTAGCGCCAATTTTTATTAATCCGCATTTAATGAGCAGAATTACTTTTGTGTTTGCACAACGTAAGAAACAATTGTTATGCTGAGGTGTTTACATTAACTATTTGAGTTATTCATATAGACAAAAAAATACGCGAAACCTAAAAGACAAACAAATTAACAGTCATGTTTCATTGCCATACAGGGTAGTAATTTTAGATCGCAATAAAAATAATATAGGGAAGTTGCAACTTTTCCATATGTCGAGCCGAATTCGACTTCCGCTATTAATCAATTCCCACTACCTAAAAATATTGATGATGCATTAGTAATATCATCATTTATGTCTTTAATATTATCATCTATACCTCCAGTGGACTCAAAGGTTGACACAGTGTTTTATAAAACAACAATAAAAATACTACAAATTTTTCTAACAGCTTGTTTTTGAAATTTCAGATGTAATTCTGCAGAACAACCAACTAAAAAAAAGGGTGTGAAATTTCTGGTTCGGAGTGTTTCCATCGAGCAAGACAGCGGAAACAGAGAAATGACAAAAAGCACATTTCACCAAAGAAATGGAAATTTACAGCTTAACTTTTAATTTATATAGACAATATGGGATCATTGTTGTTTCTATGTTTACAAATTCCAGCAAGTTTATGCATATGTTTTCAACTCATTTTATTTTTAGATTTGTATTATGAGAATTTTGTTTTTTTATTTAGTGTTTACTGAAAAAAATATTATTTTGTGGTCCATAAAATACATGTTAACATTTTTTAGAAGTTTGCATTTACCTACACCTTTGGAATTCATTTTTAGTTTTATATTTATATTATGAGACTTTGTTTTTTCTATAAATTTAGGGTTAGTTGGAAAATATATTGTTTTGTGCTGCTGTAAATACATGTTAAATTTTTTAGAAGCTTTTATTTATGTATATATTTAGAATTCATTTTTGTTTTTATACTATATGAGAATTTTGTTGTTTTTTTCTTCATTCACTGAAAATGTTATAGTTTTGTATGTTGTATAAAATATATATCTCCATTTTCTAGAAGTTCATCTGTTGTTTTTATTGTCCCATTCATTTTTTTTTATAAATATTTTATATTCTTAACTCAGATGCAGATCGAGTTTACTATTACCAATAATTATTAGTAACTTAGTATATATATATATATATATATATATATATATATATATATATATATATATATATATATATATATATATATATATATATTTATATTTATATTTATATATATGTATGTATGTATATGTATGTAATTTACATGACAGCCATGAAGTATGAATTATATATTGGGAATATATCATAGGACATCTCAAGTACATTATTTAGTTACATGCTAGAGATGAGTCTAGATACATTATTGAAATATTAGTAAGTACATCTCCTTAACAGCACAGGCGATGTCTCCAGCATGTTAAGCAGTCATGTCCCTGCGATGTGTTGTCAATGTTGGCAGTTGCTGACATTTCCTAGCTCTGGTAACTTGCATAGACCTTACAAAGTACATCTCTGAGATGTACAATGTCGCGCTGTTACATGCAAAGTACATGATTGTTATGTAGTTGTGTTGCCTGGGGAATAACCCAACAAGGGTCATTTCTTGTTTACAATTGACCATAAGTCTGCTAACCTATCTCAGGTAGATAGCGTAGGAAAATTTGATATTTATTCATAGCAGTTCTTCTATAGACTCGAAACAAGCAACACGCTTGTGCTAGCATAATCACTACTCATTTCGTAGAGTTCTCATGGACTCTAAAGCATACCATAATATAAGTAATTTTGTATAAGTTTACATTTGTTATTAAACGTTAAGTGTTACTAAAATCAGCGTTTAATTTAACAAAACATAATCAGGTCCTTTGAGCTAATCAAGAAACAAAAACAAATAAAATGTGGTACACCAGTACAAAAGGTAATTAAACAAATACAATATTGGATAAACCTAGCTTAGTAATGTATTTTCTGATATAGTCTACTTTGGATACACTAGAATAATTTTGAAAGAGTTGTTTTGGTTTATAATTTATTGAATAAAAGTATTTTTTAGTGTTACTCAAATAGTTATCTAAAATGAATTTCACTTAAATAATGTTCATTACTGAAATTTTTGGGATTCCTCAGAATTAAGTCCACCATTTTAAACATCACTACAACGAGCATCAAAAATAATGATTTGTAAATGGTGTTTACAAACACCAATTGTGACTATTTTGCAAGTGACTCACTTAAAAAAAAAAGAATACATTATTATATCTATATCGTTGATTATGAAATATCTAAACTACATCATATGAATTATTTAAGATTGAAAAATGATTAGAATTTCAAAGTTATATAAGATAGTTTTATATTTTTGATGTAACTAAAGATTAATTGTATACAATTAAATGAAATCACAGGGAGAGGTAACCTAATGGATATAATATACCTACTAAAAATATATAAATGTTATACCCCACAGAGGGCGCATCCAAATATTTTATATAAATTCAGTTAACTTCCAAACCAACCAACAACTGAACTTATATTCTATTTTTTATAAGTTGTTGTTTGTTTTGGCTGTTAGATTTTTTAGACAGAAATTTTACCAAAGAGATCACGACTAAGATTTTTAAAAAGCCACTTACCTTGTGTAAAGGCAGGACAATACGATAATTATTTGTGGTTATAAGTAATTTGATCTTGTAAACAATATTTTTAAGCATTCTTAAACATACTCGATGTACAATTAAATATTTGGATACACATCACAGACAAAGCAAAATTTATATCTACAATTTTTTTATAAAAATGAATCAAAATATTGGTATGGATACTGAAACAGTAAACTCTTTCAAGACTGATGAATAATATAAAGGAGTCTAAGAATTTATCTATTTAGTTTTAGATAATTTTACTTATAGTTAATATAAACTTGAACTGATATTTTAACTGTAAAATTTTACTATTTTAGGCACAGTTTCAAAATAAAAATCATGTTCCTAATACACTAATAAGTTTTCAGCATATTTCAAATTTAGGTCGTTAGCTGAGTAGTCAGGAGGTTCAACTAACTTTGACTGCGTAAGCTTAACGGCTGGGTAGAGGGTTCAATTTCCACTCTCTGCCGCATGTCATGTGAAAGGGTAAAATCATCCCGTTAGTAGCCTAATTGCTGGTAACAGCCCAGCATGTACCTTATCTTGAGATATATTTAAAATAAATTTCAGCCTATGTGTCTTGATTGAAGGATGTAAGAGTTGTTAAGTTAAATTAAATTATACGAGGGTGATCCCAAAAGTAAAGTCACCTATTATTCAAGAAATAGAAAGACTCGTTTATTTAAAATAATTGATACAGCATCTTAAAGCTTAAACATTTCTCTATTTCTCTACATAATTTCCACTTAAGTCGATGTATTTTTGTAGACGCTGTGTCAGTTTTGTACGGTCATGTCATATAAGCTCGCCGCCATGTGTTGAAGAAGGGTTGGACCTCATATTTCACCTCGTCATCGTCGTTGAAGAGCTTTCCGACCAAATGTTCTTTCAACTTAGGAAACAAAGTGGTAGCACTGGGTGCCAACTCCGGACTATATGGTGGGTGGGTATGATGTCCCGTTTAAACTGCCGAGAAGGGCTACGATTTAATATGCGACGTGGGGCGAGCGTTGTCGTGGAGAACGCTTATGCCCTTGCTTTTTTTTATTTTTTTTTAACGTCGGTCCACTATGGCCAATCACCGACGCCAGGGAGCAGTTTCACCTCACTATCCTGGAAATTTTGCCGAACCTCTGCGTTTCTCACAATACCTCTCGGCATTTAATCTAGTCCCAAGCGTTATGATGTCGACCAAAAGGCTGCGTCTGTTAGGATTTTCGCGATTAAGGCGATGGGGCATGGTACCATTTATCCTATTGCTGTTTGGTCTCAGGTGTACAGTAGAACGCTTAGGTTACGCCACCCAAGGCAACTGCCGAATCCAACGTTTTTGTCTGCGTGGCCCTGAAGAAATTCGCGGAACAAGTCAACTACGCGTTGCCGTTGACGATCTTCTATGAATTTATGAATATCCGTGGGACCAATCTTGCGCACACCTTTCGATATTCTAACTTGTCAGTCAAAGTTCTACGAATAACGCTTCGAGGAATCTTAGAAACCAAAATGCAGAGATCATCGAGATAGATCCTCCGACCTTGACGCATGATTTGTTCAATTTTCGAGGCTGCCTCGTCAGAAATTGACGGTCTTCCGCTTTTTCTTCGTCGTGAATTTCAGTGCGACCAGCTGCAAACTGCCTACATCACGTGCGGATGTTTTAGACATGCATGCACGACTCTCCACACAATTCCGTCAATTGGCGATGCATTTTGATATGTTTAACGCCTTTTGGGTTCAAAAACCCAACAACTGAGCCAACTTCGCATGTGGCGGTAGCGGCAAGCGGAAGCTTCATTGCAATAGAAGGTTTCCGAGCCAAGACCGAGCGATGGCTTGTTTGATAGTGAAGGAAGCATAAACACATCAGTGTGGTCCACAGCCCTGCGATTTGAAGACTATACGTTTGGGATCACCCTCGTACAAATATAATAATTACATAATTACCAGGATCTAATTAGTAAATTCTTCTATATACATTTACTTAGTTACTGAGCTAAACCTCTACTTGTATTTTAGTGAATTTTCGTAGAAAAAATTCACTAATGGAGAGATCCCGACTTTTGAATTTTGAAAAAATTTTTGCAAATGAGCGCGATCTAGGACCCCTAGAACCCATATCCGGGGTCAGTTTCAATTTTTATATGTTTATATATATATATATATATATATATATATATATATATATATATATATATATATATATATATATATATATATATATATATATATATATATATATATATATATATATATATATATATATATGTATCACACCGATAACTCAAAAAATAATAGGCCGATTTTGATAAAATTTGGTATGTACCTTTCTTTTGTAAATGGCTTGGATAAGTTCGTTAGTCAGGAAAATCGGATGAGGTTTTCCGGGAAAATTTTGAGTTTTCATTCGAAAAAAATTCTTATCTCCAAAAGTAATAAGCCGATTTAAATAAAATTTGTCATGTACCTTCCTTTTGTAAATAACTTTGACAAGTTCGTTAGTCAAGAAAATCGAATGAGGTTTTCCGGAAAAATTTTGAGTTTTCATTCGAAAAAAATTCTTATCTCAAAAAGAAATAAGCCGATTTATATAAAATTTGGCATGTACCTTCCTTTTGTAAATGGCTTTGACAAGTGTGTTAGTCAGGAAAATCGGACGAGGTTTTCCTGGAAAATTTTGAGTTTTCATTCGAAAAAAATGTTTATCTCAAAGAATAATAGGCAGATTTTGATATAATTTGGCGTATACCTTCCCTTTGTAAATGGCTTTGATAAGTTCGTTAATCAGAAAAATCGGAGGTTTTCCGGAAAAATTTTGAGTTTTCATTGGAAAAAATTTTTTATCTTAAAAAATAAAAAATCTATGATAACCAAATTTGGTAGGTAGGTTTACGATATAAAAAGTAAACTATACACCAAAATTTAGATTTCTATGTTACAAGAAAAAAAAAGTTATAATAATATTTTGTGCCAGATCATTTCTATGAAAATTCACTACCATAACGCACTTGCTGCGTCCAGAGTTTTTAATATTAAAACACGAAAACTTTTTTCTTTGTTTTAGTATTAACTAAGATATTTGCATTTTTCTAATATTTATGCAGATTAAATTATTATTTTAATCATTATTTTCACATCACAATAACAATATTTTTATTTTAATGTCCAGCTTTTTATTTTCGAAATATGGATTTTTCTTTTTTGTTAGTAAAGAAAATAGTAAGATTATATAAGTATTACTTTTGCCCTGTTACTTTGTCTTGAGAAAAATACTTACTTTGCGACTTTGGCGATTCTGAATTTGACACTTTCTACTTTGTCTCTATTTTGAGCTTCTGGCTCGTCCTTGGCAGTATTTGTTTTCTTTCCGCGAATGTTTGTTTTTCTGTGTTTTTTGTAATGATGGACAAAGTTCTGGTGGAATTATGCTTCTGATTTCTCTATTTGCTGTTTGGGAAAAATCATTAGTTCCAATAGTGTTGCTGATGTTTGATCTGCCTGTGCCTTTGTCAATTATTTACTGCTGGAGGGACCCGATTGTTGTTCTTAGAAACCATTTGGTGACTGCGGCATTGTAGGGGAAATGGTTGGTCAGTTGCTTTAGATCTAGAGGGGGCTGACCTTTTATTTCCGATGGCTGGAACGTGTCTTCACCCTATGCTAGTTGGTCCAATGGCCACAATCCAGGAATACGTATTCCAGAAAAAATGTTTTTTGCAGTAAAGGCTAACAAATAGGCTTGACCGTACAAGGCAGTAATATCGCCAATGATGATTGGCTTCCTAGGGTATGTTCCCGTCCAGTTACTTGCATAGTCATTTTCATATATTCCTTGAAGGAGCCGAACATGAGATGCAACCAGTGGGGAGGGAATGATAGACTAATTCCGAATTATCTGGTAAAATTGATTGCCTTGAGACTCACGTGGCTCGAATGGTTTTCCATCCATATGGACGATCATTGAACAAGCAAGATGCTCTTTAATATGCAAATTATCACTGTCAAGTAAACATCAAATTTTACTGTGAACATTAATTACTTTTTTAAAGTAGGTAACTAAATTATAAATTGGAAGCAGTTTTTTTCTAAAAATCAAGCTTAAGCAATACGAATCTAGTAGAATAAATGGTGAGGATAGGAGTGCTTTGAAACTAGGTTTCCGAAGAAAATTTTTAGGTGACAGTTTTAAATATTTTTGGCGTTTCTACTGACATTTATATGAACCACTGTATTACTGGATTTTTATTTAAAAAAATTCACTAATAGAGAGGTATCGATAGTGAGACTTTGCAAATTTTTTTTCAAATGAGCGCGAACTAGGACCCCTAGAACCCATATCCGGGGTCAGTTTCAATTTTTATATGTTTATATATATATATATATATATATATATATATATATATATATATATATATATATATATATATATATATATATATATATATATATCTCCAACCGATAACTCAAAAAATAATTAACCGATTTCAATGAAACTCGGCAAATACCTTTCTTTTATTAATCGCTTGGATGAGTTCATTAGCCAGGAAAATCCGACAAGGTTTTCCAGGAAAATTTTGAGTTTCCTTTCGAAAAAAAATTTTTTCTCCAAATATTACAAAGTTATTTTAATAAAATTTGACACATATGTTGCCTTGCAAAAGACCTTCCTACGAACCAAAATTAAATTTTCTAAGTGTATAAAAAATTGAGTTATTTAAATTTTAAGTTTTATTTTGAAAAAATTTTTTGCTCCAACAATTACAAAGTTATTTTAATGAAATTTGGTGAATGCGTTGCCTTAGGAAATACCTTACTACATACCAAATTTCAACTTTCTAAGTTTATAGAAAATTTAGTTATTCAAATTTGAAGCATTTAATAAAAATTCACTACCATAACGCACTTGCTGCGCCTCAATTTTTTTTTTAATCACAGAGTTAAGTTTGTTAAGAATTACTGATGCGGTTGCTCCGAAAACTTTTTTACAATCTGACTCAAATTGATTTGTAAAAGCAACTGACTCTGCTAAAGAGACTGTACTCTCTAATTTTAATAAAGTTAAAGTTACAAAAGCATAATTGGTTTATATATATATATATATATATATATATATATATATATATATATATATATATATATATATATATATATATATATATATATATATATATATATATATATACTTGAAAAATTGTGGGAAAGCCGTCAGTTGCAAAATAAAACTCTTTATTAAAAGTCGAGCTTTCGGAAAACTTTATTCCATTCTCAAGGCTACAACATGGAAAGGAAAAAATTTACAATTTACTTAGGAAAAATATAAAAGTTTAAAATACTTACATCTAACGTGAGTTTTACTATAACTAATTATGAAAAAACAAACATGAAAAAAACCGTTTTTTAAATTTGATTGAAGTCGAAAAGTGCCAAACTGACATAGGAAGCTAACAATTGTCTATTTGAATTTGTTTTTTGTGTCGACAATAACCCCAATAGCACATTTAACATCTTCATCTTGACATTTTTATTTCAGTGTTAAGTAGGTGAACATTTCACTATTTGTCAGTTAATAGTATGAATGTCACCGATTGAAAAGACACCAGCATTCATTTAAAAACAAAAACTTATCTTCAAAATACAACAGTTGTATTCTATGCAGTTACTGTAATAGCGCTTGGCTTAACATAACCGTCAGATGTCGTTGATCGTATAAACATTAATTATGCCGACCCCAAACACATCAAACTTGACAGGGTGCAAGTTTACCAGAGACATAAATAATCAAGCAGTCGGGCGTAATTCAAACGATTTTTGAACAAAAAACAGCACTGTCCACTCTATCCCCGACCTCCGATTTTCTTAGAATTTTCGCCAAACCTTCTAACATTTTTTCCGATTTATCTGTGCATTTCCTACCCTTTAATTAATATTTTTTTTTCCAATATAATAAGTAAAATAAATCAACTTTGAAAAGAAAACAAACAATTCAAAGGTTTTTCGCAAAGACTTTAAATTATTTTTGTTAATATTGGTAAAAAGTCCATAATATAACAAAACTGAAAATAAACTATGTACATATATATTTTGCAATGACAGAGTTTAAAATAATGTTTAAGTATTTTGATTAATGTTAATATAGTATGTAGGTTAATCAACATAAAATAAAATTCACCCTCAGATAACAGAATTTGCATGTATTTTTTCATTATAAACATTGATGAAATTTATTTCAAATGACTTTATATTATGATACTTACTGGTAATAAGGACATACTTATTAACAAGAAAATCAATTAGCTCGAATTGAAATGTTAAATGTATAAAATTAATTTAGGTTTATCTAAATCTTAATTTAATTTTTTTTAAATAGTTTTCATATCAGGATCTAAACAGAAAGAAAGCTTTTTGCTGCCTATTTTACGTACTATTTTTTGTTGTGTAGTTTTCACTAGATCCGCAAATATTATTGACCTTAATTGTTTTTTTTTTTGGAAATTGTTTGTATTAAATTTCATCCTAAATACAGATGTAAAGACTTCTACTAGAGCTTCACAAATGCTTGTTTTTTTTGCAACCAGTTTCGGCTTTACTGCATCGTCAGACACAATCTTCTCATGCCTGACGATGCTTTAAAAGGCGAAACCTGCCGTAGAGAAAAAACAAGCATTTGTAGAGTTACAAAAGAAGTCTCTAAATCTGTATTTAGTGTGGAAAGGTGGTACCAAGTAACAAAACAACAATTATTAAATTAACATTTCATGTCATTTCTCTGCCAGTTAATTTAGTTTACTTATACGTAAGTAACTTACTTTAAGAATGATTTATATTATCCTACACTGAGAAAAATGATTGAAATGAATTTTGAAATAAATTATTAAAAATTACTATGTTCTGGGATTTAGAGATATACAGTGCTTTCATTTCAAAACTAGCCACCCTTAATAATTTCTTATCAAGGAAATCTGGTTCAAAAAAAAAAAAAGAAAATCAATTGAGATTTCGAGGGGCACGTTCAAAAACAGTATTTTTGAAATTTTACTTTTCACCCCCCAAGCCCCAGTCACCCCAACTTTATAATTTTAAATGACACCCCCTAGCTTGAGATACATCATTTTAAAGGTATTTAAAATCCTAGACGTCCTCGTGGCGCAGGTGGCTAGGTGCCAGCCTGCAAAGCGTGAGATCCCGGGTTCGATTCCCGGGCGAACCAAGTTGACTTTGTCTGGAAAATTTGTAAAAAATATTGAATGATGGGAAAAGAATGTGCTAATGGCCTGAGATGCTGCAGCCAATAATATTAAATAAAAAATAAAAAAAATCCTAATCCAACGGCGTTTACGAAATTTAAATCCACCGCCAACTTTTGAATCTAGAAGAAAAAAACGTCATCAAATTCGGAACATTTTAAAAAGAATTTAACAGTTTAAGACAAAAACCTACTTTATTAAGTGCTCAAAGTGCCCCCCGTTATTAGCTAAACAATAAAATAGTCGAACGACGAATTCTCGTCTAACGTTTTGAAATGTTTCTGTAGTAATTTGTCGGCAAGCTTGGGTGATCCTATCTTTTAGAACCTAAATATTCTCTGATGATTATGGTACACAACTGATTTCAAATAACCCCAAATGAAGAAGTCCAGTGGTGTTAAGTCGGCAGATCTGGCGGGCCATTCCAGGGCGCCTCGTCTGTCAATCCATTTGTCGGGAAATCCTTGATTAGGCCACTCGCAAACACGTAAGGCATAGTGTGGTGGTGCACCGTTCTGTTGATAGTGCAAATTTTGTTCATCCAGCAGTGGGTTGCTTTCTTCATTAAGTTGGTTTTCTAAGGACTCTGTTATGAGTGGGTCAATATAATTTTCCAAAAAATTTAAAAACAAATCACCAGTTAAATTTTCTCCAATAAACAAAGGGCCTATTATTTCATTTCCAAGAATTCCCGCCCAGACATTAATTTTTTGTGGAAACTGTGTATGACCCTCTACAAACACTCGTGGATTTTGATTATACCAATATCTACAGTTGTGTTTATTAACACAACCATTCAGAAAGAACGTTAATCCATTACTAAAGCAAATATTATTTACCAAATCCCTATCGTCTTGAATTCTGGCAGTCATTAATTCACAGAATTGAATCCTTCTATCATAATCATCCTCGCAGAGTTCATGGAGAATGGTAAATTTATAGGGAAATAACTTGTAAAGTTTTAAAACTTTATGTATGGAAGCGACGGAAATATTCGTTAATGCGGCGACTTTTGGAATTGAAGTCGTAGGCTCAGCGGCAAAATATCCTAAAACCTCAATTTGTGCAGCTTCGTTAAGAACTCGTGGTTGCTTATTTGATTTGTTACATACTGAGCCAGTTTCTTCAAATTTTCGTGCAAGAATTAGAACATGTTGGTGTCCCACAGTTTTTTCAGGATGCCTTTCGTTGAAAACTCGAGCAGTATTACGAGCACACCTATTCTGAGCACCATACAAGTAAATTATTTCAACTCTTTCTTGTGTAGTGTAAACCATGATTGCTAGTTTTATTTAAATTTAATATTTTAAATTGAAATGATTTAAATGAGTTTCAAGTTTTCAAAATTTAAAAATTTAATCACAACAAACTCGGTTTTAACACGTTGCAGTCGTCAAGAAATCGAACACTAAATACTAGTGATGGGAAAAACAGTTATTTTCTGTTAACTGTTGAAGCCGTTAACGTTATTTAATAATAACCGTTTAAAATAACGGCTTCAGTTATTTTAAACTGGATAGTCGATCGATAGTATCCTACATTCCCAAAGCTGTGAGCGAGAGCGAGCACACTAGTATAAATGCATTGTATTTTTACCCCGTTATTTCACGTAGTGTATAAATCTCAAATTTTGTCGATATGAAAAGGAAACAAAGGGTTAAGAAATTATAATAAGCGTGTCGTAAATCTTTTGCCACTCTGAAGTGAAACTTTTAGAAATCAGAAAGGAGTCTTCTATAAGAATTTACTTAGATGTTTTAGGAATTATAAACTAGTCATTTCTAACAAATTTATTTTATGAGGGGTCTTTACATAAATGTCAATGCCACAGCAAGAATCAATAAATATCATTATTTATCACGCCTTGGGACGTTAGAAGTTTTATTGCTACACAGGGAGTGATTCTAAGAACTCCATAACATAACGCAGCTAATACAATTTCGGTAAAGGAACAGTATAAAAAATTGAGTTTGAGTTTTAAAAAAAATTGGAAGATATATAGTATTAATTGTTTATTTACTTATTTTAATATTCGTTGTTTTAAAATTAGTTTCAAAAATTTCAAAGGGCTGTAACTTGGAGGAGAAGGGGTTTCAAGAAAAACTTAATAAAAAGACACCCCTTATTTTTCGCCAAAGAATCACCCTGTAAAATTTTTCCCATCAATTTGGAAACAGCCTGTATATATATATATATATATATATATATATATATATATATATATATATATATATATATATATATATATATATTCATTTAATTTTTTATATTGAAATGTATATAGATATTAAAAAAATGTTGTATCATTATATTTTTTTATCAATTTGATAACTGTTATCAGACAAACGAAAATGACGTGTTAACTGTTTTCTTAGGTAATGTATATAAATTTAAATAAATAAGTACTTTAATTTCACGTGAAATAACCCTATTTTGCGTTGTCTATAGTGAAAGTAATAACACGTTTTTACAGAAATTCATCTTTTCACCCAACATTTTTTATTATTAAATATTTGGCTTTACATACTAGTGGGAAACTCAACTGTTTCAAAAATAACAGCTTCTCAGTTTAAGAGAATAACTCTGTGTAGTAGTGCCCGTATGCCGTATCCCCATCAACAACCGGTTAAAGTTAAAATTAAAATTAAACCGTTTTATTGTACCGAAAATCCTACGTTCCTAAAGCTGTTAGCGAGAGCTCGCACACAGTATCAATAACGTGTTTAGCATTCCCAATCTCAAGGCTATTCATCCCGTTAAAGAGTTAAATAAACAGTTGCCGATGAAAACCGATGTTTATTCATCGAAGCCGAACTAGTTGCAGTAGAACTGAAACAGACACGACTCCGAAATCTAGTTTAGTGTAAAAAGCGTTATTTTTTTAGCTGATATTTTTATAAATCCATAACTGGTGGTTACCGTTACGGCTCGGTAACCGTTTAAAAATAGCTGACAGTTAAATAACGACCCATCACTACTAAATACGAATAAGTAACAAAGTTATCAAGAAAGTAAAACTGGCTCATTTTATCTGAAATGTATCGTTAAATTAGACATGGGCGTTATCGTTACCATATCACCTCGTACCAGGAAAATTGATAGCTGGAAATGGCACCGGGGAGCTAAATTTACGCTCAGAAAAATTACTGATAAAAACAATTCAAAAAATTCGACAGTCGACTATGTTATTGTTTAGCTAACAATGGAGGGCACTTTGAGCGCTTAATAAAGTAGGTTTTTGTCTCAACCTATTAAATAATTATTTTTTTAATATTCCGAACTTGACGTTTTTTCTTCTAAATTCAAAAGTTGGCGGTGGATTTAAATTTCCTGAACGCCGTTTGATTAGGATTTTAAATACCTTTAAAATGATGTATCTCAAGCTAGGGGGTGTCATTTAAAATTATAAAGTTGGGGTGACTGGGGCTTAGGGGGTGAAAAGTAAAATTCTGAAAATACTGCTTTTAAACGTGCCCCTCGAAATCACAATTGACCTGTTTTTTAACCAGATTTCCTTGATAAAGAAATTATTAAGGGTGGCTAGTTTTGAAATGAAAGCACTGTATTTTCTCTTGTATTTTTATGATCTACTAGATAGACTGTTTTATCAATATAGTTTAATAGTTTAAAATCTACTAACAAATATGTCATATTTTTATTACTTTCAGTATGTTAGTCAGCGATAGCCATAACCATCTACTAACTCATCTCTATTCACTATTGCCGATCTGTTTAGTTTTGAGAACTGATTAAATCTAAATCAGTCATATCCTCTAAATTTTTTGATATCAGGTAAACTATCAATGCGCTAATCGATAGGGTAGGTAAAAATATATACAAAACATAATATTCAATAACATGTGCGAATAACAAGCTTTTTGTTTAAAGTAAAGTTCTACCAAAAATTTACACTTTTTCCAGATGTACCTAATACAGTGAGCGGCAGGCAAAATTATGGAATAAATCCATCCAAATTCGAGCGATTTGTATTTTGACGAACGAATTCTACTTTTGAAAATGAACATTTTTGCATAAAATTTACGTTTCTCCCACTCCTGCTTTCAAAATGTGACTTCATCGACTTTTTTTTTAAATGACAACCTCCGTTTGTTATTTTTGTTTTAATAGATCATTGAATCGTCTACACGGTACCATCAAAATTTTGATACCTCACATTGTTAAATTTTCGAATGAAAGTTATTTAAAGAGTGGAAAACATAAACTCTATTCATAACAACAATCAAAAGATAAAGGCTTTTCTTCAATAAATTAAAGTATTGTTCCATTTAAATATAATGTTCGAAATGCAATCAAGCGACTTCTTGACAATAAGCAAATCTGTTGACACATCCCTCTTGTACATTGCGAATGACGTCAAGTCAGATCAACTCGACTCCTTCAATATCTAATTCGATTTTTCAAGTCTTCTAAGTTATTTGGTTTGTTAACATAGATTTAAAAAGTAAGTACTAAATTTGTTATCGTTAAAACAGCTTGTTACTTATTCCACATAAATGTTTAGATATAGATGATGACAAATAGCTCACTTACATAATATATAGTTCCCTGTAAGTGAAAATTATAATTTCTTACACATTCCGAAAGTCTAAATGTATTTATAACAGAAAATCAGTGCACTTATATTTTTCACTGAAGTGATTCAAACATTTTTCTCAATGTATAAATAAGTATATCACAATGTTGTTACTCCAATAAAAAATATATATAAATTCCAAGCTTTCACAGCCATATTGATTTAATTTTATGAAAATAAAACTTTAATTTTGTAAATATTGGTATTTTTATTTCAGAATTTCCTTGTTTTGGATACTAATTAATACACTCAATCAGCGTCAGTAAAAAGTGTGCAAAGGTACTTGTTTTTCCTGACATAGTCGTTATTCAAAAAAATGTTTTGACAAATCTTTAGACATATTTTTTGCTAACAAACAGGCGATATTCAATTTTTCCTAGTGTGAACAACTTCGTTGCTGTGGCAACTAAATATATATTTTTTAATCGCAAGATATGATTTTTTGCACTTTTGGAAACGACGTCAGTGATGCCATGGAGCAGCTTGATCTAATCAAACTAATTATCTTGCTGGATGATGACGCCATAAATTCAATGTCCTTCGAAGATTTAAGCACGGAGGCATTCAGCATTCAGCTCTAGATGTTATATCTTTTAAAGCTTATATAACAGTAGGTACGTATTAAACCTCTTTTAGTGAATTTTTATTTTAAAAAAATCACTAATAGAGAGATATCGATGGTGAGACTTTGCAAAAATTTTTGCAAATGAGCGCGAACTAGGATCCCTAGAACCTATATCCGGGGTCAGTTTCAATTTTTATATATATATATATATATATATATGATATATGATATATGTATCCGTCTGATAACTCAAAAAATAATTAACCGATTTCGATGAAACTTGGCAAGTGGCTTTCTTTTATTAATGGCTTGGATGAGTTCGTTAGCCAGAAAAATCGGACGGGGTTTTCCAGGAAAATTTTATGTTTTCTTTCGAAAAAAAATTTTTTCTCCGAAAGTTACAACGCTGTTTTAATGAAATTTACTATATATGTTACCTTGGGAGAGATCTTACTACGTACTGAAATTGAACTTTCTAAGTTTATAAAAAATTGAGTTATTCAAATTTTAAATTTTCTTTTGAAAAATTTTTTTTCTCCGAAAATTACAAAGTTATTTTAATGAAATTTGGTAGGTATCTTGCGTTAGGAGAGACCTTACTACACACCAAAATTAAACTCTCTAAGTTTATAGAAAATTGAGTTATACCACAGAAATTATAGAAACCACGAGACGGTTTTCACGTCTCTAGTATCAGGAGAGGATAGGCAGTGGCAGTGTTTAAAACTAATGTTGTACATGCTAGAAATTACCACATTCCTGACATCTAGTAGTGAAAAGTATAAGTAATAAACCATTGGTATTCATAATGTTGTTATAATCTTATTAATCATTTTATATAACTAAACATAAAACCTCTAACGTCTAGTTTTAACAATTGTTTTGTATTTTAAATTATTGTATTTTAGACGGCCTACAGAGACTGGCTCTGATAAAGTATAGATCACTAGATCTGCCGTCCGATGCTTATGAATCGGCAATAGAAAATAACGTTTGCAATTGTTAAGCAGACACAAATTAATATTTTCTTAATAGACCAATTATTTGCAGTGTATAATCCCTGCATACAGCAGTTTTATTGTGTCCTTGAAGTTTCAAATGAATAAGCCATAGCGATAATTTATTGAGGAATAGCTACCTACGTCATAATATTTTGCAGTCATTTTCCTGGCGTTTTTCTTCTATTAGCGAATTTTTTTTTTTAATTCGCTTATGGGGAGATCTGTGTTTATATATATATATATATATATATATATATATATATATATATATATATATATATATATATATATATATAAAACTCAAAAAATAATGGACCGATCTTGATAAAATTTGCAGAGTACCTTCGTTTTGCAAGTGGCTTGGATAAGTTCGTTAGCCAGGAAAATCGGACCAGGTTTTCCCGGAAAATTTTGTGTTTTCTTTATAAAAAAATTCATATCTCCGGAAATAACAAAGTAAGGGCAACCAAGTTTGGTACGCGTGTTTGTATTATAAAGAGTGAACTCTCTACCAAAACTTTTAGCTTTAAAACCCTAGCTTTAAAGACAAAGAAGTTATGGGCAGTTGAAGCAACAAATTTTAGAGTTTTCCTCAAAACGTCAAACTCGCAATATTAAACGTCAAAATTGGCAATGTTTAGGCAAAGAATGTAAAACAAATACCGTTTGTGAAAAGAAAATGTTGCTAGAAGAGTGTTCTGCAAACCCTTAAGTTTCAGATTCAACCGTCATTGCCCTTCATTTCACTAAAATATTTACAGAATATCCATTTCAAATAGACCCTTTCTCTGCGGCTTTGGCTGTCAGTTTAGTTGTTTGGTGGCTTTTTGGATATTTATTTGTAGGTTTAGTGAAGTTTATGGTTTAACGGTCTACAATTTTTTTAGCTAATTATCGAGGAACAAATTTGTTAATGCATTTTTGTACTTTTTATCCAAATATGATGCGTTTATAAGAAAAAAAATCTGGACGCAGTAAGTGCGTTTTGGTAGCGAATTTTCGGTAAATTTGCAGTTTAGCTCCCGAACGCTTTTCAAAACACTGTTTTCAGGAACCTGTCTAGCCCTCCCCCCCTGGATCCACAAACCCCAAGAAAAATTTCTTGTTCACACTCCCCAAGGAAGTTACGGGACCAGGAGTGAGTAGGGGTGCATAAATTTTGTTAGCTAATTTTTGTAGAACAAATTCGTTAATGCGTTTTTGCATTTTTTATCTAAATATGATGCGTTTGTAACAAAAAAATCTGGACGCAGTAAGTGCGTTTTGGTAGCAAATTTTCGGTAAATTTGCAGTTTAGCTCCCGAACGTTTTTCAAAAAACTGTTTTCAGAAACCTGCAGGTGGGGTCCTAGTAATGTTTCTGAAAACAATTTGTTGAAAAGCGTTCGGGTGCTAATCTGCAAATTTACCGAATTTTCATTAAATCCTTCAAATTTCAATAACTCAATTTGCTATTAACGTAAGCTTTGTTGGATGAAAACCAACATTTAAGTTTATTTGCGGAAAATTTTTGTATATTTTCAAACCATAAGTAATTTTGATAAAATATAGTACATTGTTTCTACTACATAGGCTATACCGGTAATCAGATTGATGCCTGCTCGCATTTGCTATTAAAAACATTTTTACGGAAAGTCACTTCCATAACACATTTGCTGCATCTAGACTTTTGAAAAATGTTTATATATTTTCAAACAATAAATTTATTTCAATGAAATATGGTACATTGTTTCTACTATATAGGCAACCAAGTTTGATGCCTCCTTTTATCAAAAAAAGACATTTGCTATTAAAAATATTTTAAAGAAAATTCGCTACCATAACGCACTTGCTGCGTCCCGAGATTTTTTTTTCTGATGAAATGTTTAATACTTCCGTCAATCATACAGCACAAATCATAACTGTTGTATTTGCAGGCACATACTTTTAGTGAATTTTTATTTTAAAAAAATTACTAATAGAGAGGTATCGATGGTGAGATTTTGCAAAACTTTTTTCAAATGAACGCGAACTAGGACCCCTAGAACCCATATCCGGGGTCAGTTTCAATTTTTATATGTTTATATATATATATATATATATATATATATATATATATATATATATATATATATATATATATATATTATATATATATATATATATATATATATATATATATATATATATATATATATATATATATATATATATATATATATCCGATAACTCAAAAAATAATGAACCGATTTCAATGAAACTCGTTAGCCAGAAAAATCGGACAGGGTTTTCTGGAAAAATTTTGAGTTTTATTTTATCTCCGAAAATTACAAACCTTTTTTAATGAAATTTAATAGATATATTGGCTTAGAAGAGACCTTACTACGTAACAAAATTCAACTTTCTAAGTTAATAGAAAATTGAGTTATTCAAATTTTGAATTTTCTTTTGAAAAAAAAATTCTCCGTAAATTACAAGGTTATTTTAATGAAATTTGGTGGATATTTTGCCTTAGAAAAGACCTTACTACGTACCAAAAGTAAACTTTCTTAAGTTTATAGAAAATTAAGTTACTGAAATTTGAGGCATTTAATAAAAATTCACTACCATAACGCACTTGCTGCGACCCGAAATTTTTTTGAACCTTGTTCGTAGCTTTTGATTGGGCAAACTGATGTCAGGGCAGGTCAGATAGGTCAGTTGGGAGGATTGTGTGAAGTTACAAGAAAGATGGCGACGAGTCAGGTTGTTACTTCTGAAGTTTCCACAAATTATGTGTGTAAAAGGCGTAAGAAGTCTTGTGTAAATGGTTATAAGTGTGTTTCGTGTGGTGTAACTAGCCATTACAGCAGTGCAAAACTAAAAAAAAATGGACGCAGCAAGTGCGTTATGGTAGTGAATTGTCATTAAAATGTTTTTAAAAGCAAATATGTTTTTTTAAGAAATCATGCATCAAATTTGGTTACCATTAAAATCTATATATTAGAAACAATGGGCCATTTTTCATCAAAATAACTTTATTGTTTGAAAATGTACAAAAATTTCCGAAAGTAAACTTAAATTGTTCCCGAAAAAACTGGTTTTCTGGTCAACCTTATAGGTTAATAGCAAATTGATTCAAATTTGGAGCATGTAATGAAAATTCGCTACCATAACGCACTTGATGCGTCCCGAATTTCATTTCTTACAAAGATGTATTATATTCAGATGGAAAATGCAAAAATGCAATAACATAGGGCGTGTTTGTTAAAAAAAAAATTGAATCACCAACGATTTATGGGCCACCTGTAATTGTGGAAATATTGTAGATGTAGCTCAAGACACCCTTCCTTCCGTAGATCATATTAGTTTCAGGTTCATTGCCTATATATTACAAATTCCGACGTTTTAAATCGCGACTTTGACGTTTTGAGGAAAACCCAAATTTATGTTTCTTTAAATGCCTATAAATTTTTTGTCCTTCAACCTAGAGAGCTAAATTTTGGCAGGTAGCTTACGTCCGATTTTCCTGACAAACGAACTTATCCAAGCCATTTACAAAAGGAAGATACGTGCCAAATTTTATCAAAATCGGCCCATTATTTTTTGAGTTATCGGTGTGATACATTATATATATATATATATATATATATATATATATATATATATATATATATATATATATGATATATGTATCCGTCTGATAACTCAAAAAATAATTAACCGATTTCGATGAAACTTGGCAAGTGGCTTTCTTTTATTAATGGCTTGGATGAGTTTGTTAGCCAGAAAAATCGGACGGGGTTTTCCGGAAAAATTTTGAGTTTTCTTTCGAAAAAAATTTTTTTCTCCCAAAGTAACAAAGCTGTTTTAATGAAATTTACTAGATATGTTGCCTTGGGAGAGATCTTACTACGTACTGAAATTCAACTTTCTAAGTTTATAAAACATTGAGTTATTCAAATTTCTCCGAAAATTACAAAGTTATTTTAATGAAATTTGGTAGATATCTACTATTTTCGGAGAAAAAAAATTTTTTTGAAAGAAAACTCAAAATTTTTTCGGAAAACTTGTCCAATTTTTCTGGCTAACGAACTCATCTAAGCCATTAATTAAAAAAAAGGCACCTGTCGAGTTTCATTGAAATCGGTTTATTATTTTTTTAGTTATCGGATGGATATATATATATATATATATATATATATATATATATATATATATATATATATATATATATATATATATATATATATATATATATATATATATATATAAAGTGAATCTGACCTTAGAGATGGGTTCTAGGGGTCCTAGTTCGCGCTCATTTGCAAAAAATTTTTCAAAATTCAAAAGTCGGGATCTCCCCATTAGTGAATTTTTTCTACGAAAATTCACTAAAAAGTCTGGACGCAGCAAGTGCGTTATGGTAGTGAATTTTTATAAAAAGGATTTTAATAGCAAATATGTCTTTTTTTTAAATTTAAAGGAAGCCTGAAATTTGGTATAACCTATATAGTAGAAACAATACCATAATTCATCGAAATAGCTTTATTGTGTGAAAAAATCAAAAATTCTAAAATGAACTTAAATGTTCCTAAAAAACTGGTCCGATTTTGCTGGCCAACGAACCTCGTCAAGCTATTTACCCACCTACCAAGATATAATTAATCAGAAAATTAGCTTTTAGACGAACCTCACAACAAAAAATACATGAAAATTTGCAAACAATTTTTTTACGAAAATCCGAAAAAAAAATTTTTTTAGACATTGATTGTTAATTACCAAAATTTCACGAAAATCTTACAACCAATGATTTCTACAGAAACACAAAAAAAAAGATTCTGCGAAAACTGACTGTTTTTTTACAACAAAATTTGCTAAAACAATGCATAATTTAACTTATATACCTAATTTGTAATTATGATTGAAAAAAAGAAATGTATTTTTACCTAAGCATAAAAATACTCATATTTTAATGTCATAAGCTATCAGAAATAGGAACATCCCTTAAGTTTGGTATACGTTCATTATAGGGTGTCTTGAACTGCACCTTAGAAAATTAGTTTGATAATCAGGCTGACCCATAAGTTGGTGATACAAACTTTTTTTTTGAACAGCCCTTATATTACTGCACGGATGTAAGTCTAAACGTTCAACAACTTGAACAAAGTAGAGATATCCACGTGCTTTGGGACTATTACTTCCACATCGTCAATACACGTGGTAGTATGGCATCGGCGACAAAAATGTCCAAAAATTATTTTCGCTTAAACGTCGTATAAAGTATCAAAACACATAGAAAACATGATTTCGGAACGAAAATTGTTTGTTGTCTGCCGGTCTGTAGGTCTGTTTGTTTGTAGCCACGATAACTTTAGAACGAATTGAGTCTTTAAATTTGGTATACAGTTAAGCACCCGACAAACCCACGGTCCGGTATGTTTTTGGGGTAAAATCGCTCCAGGGTATGGGATGAATGGGAGATCATTTGGTGAAAATTGACATTTTTTGGTAAAAACTAGAGTAATATAACGTTTTAGGGTTTGTTTATTGGAAAACTTTCAATTCCATAAAACATCTGTTTTTCTGTGCTCAAATTAAATTAGGGCTTAAATGTGACAGAAATTTCAAATTTTTTTGTGCTAAAACAGCGTAAAAAGTTTCAAAACATATAGAAAACGGGATTCTGGAACTAATTTTTTTTTAATCTGTCGGACTGTCGGCTGGTACGTCTGTCTGTTAGTAGCCGCAATAACTTTCGAACGAATTGAGATATCATCTTCAAATTTGGTATCCAGTTAGCACCCGACACAGGAACGCATTGAATTGTTTTTGGGTAAGATCTTTTCATGGGGGTAGGGGATAAATAAGGGGTAATTTGAAGAAAATTGCCATGTTTTCGTTAAACCTCTAGTAATATAACGTTTCAGAAGTTTCTGGGTACAGGAATACGAATATTTTCTTTGTGGTCAAGTCATGGACCCTACATTCATTTCATGAGAAGTCTTTCTGAGGAGAGTAGATTATCACAGCTATGTGGAAGTTATGATTCAATTTGCAGCACTATTTTTTTTATGTATGTTGATAAATGTAGCAGAGAACTGCGAAGGAGGATCGCGTTGGCAAAGCAAGCATTCAATGGAGAAAATATTATTCTTACCAACAAACCTTTTAACTTGGACCTGAGCAAGAGATTCATCGAGTCATATGTATGGAGTGTTATAATGTATGAGGCGGAAAGCTGGACTTTCAATAAGCACCACATGGAGAGAATAGAAGCTTTTGAAATGGAGACATGGAAAGAATGACAAATACAAGGCACACTGATAGAAAGACTTGATACAATGTTTGGTAGGAGAGGTGGAAGAAGAGGTTTCCTGAAAGAAATGGAAGAATTGAGGAAGACATAATTTGTTGGACATATTGTGAGACATAATAACTTTCTATTAACATAAGACATGTACTTGCTTGAAAAAAGGGAAGATGTAGCTCAAATGGGGAAACTTCTGGAAGCTTCTGCGGAAGCTACAATGATCTGAAAAGAACTCCTGGAGGCAGAGTCATAGTCGCGACGACAAGGCGACATCGCCTTTAGGTTGTGATGATAATGAGCCCTGTATAACTTTTTACAACAACGTATAAAAGTTAGAGCCTCTGTTAATAAGAAAATATATTTCAAATGTTTGTATCATCTTCATCCTTGAGGTTTTTATAGACGTGTCCGGAAATGATGAGCAACAAATTCGGGGGGTTATGCTATTCGAAAAAGTTAGTGCCAAGAGTTCATATCTCATTTGTTTTTGAAAATTCAAAAAAACGGAGATACAGGGTGTCAAAAAAAAGTTCAAATTTTTGTTGATAACTTTTTTTATCGTGAATCGATTTCATCTTCAAATTTGGTGCACTCGTATAAAATACAATTTTGTATTTATGTTGCAAATTTGATGTGGATCCCTTGGAATCTAAAGGCCTAAACTCTGCCCGACCAACATATAATGACTAATTTTTTTTGCTTGAATTTTTATCTCAAATATAGTAATATGCGATTGAAGACAATCATACAATCTTTAGAAAAGGTTTTCGTGTTGTATAGCAAAAAAACTAACCGTTATCGAGAAAAACTTTCTTAAATATTTGCTGGTATTGATTGAATATGATATCACTTAATCCCATTTTCAATATTAATGAAATGTGCTTTGAAACCATTCGCGGTAATTGCCCTGGAAACAAGCTTATGTGTCATCAGTTTTGACAAATAATAGTCTGTTTTTTTATTATCATTACTGCTGTAAAATTATCAGCAAAAAAGTTAGGAGTCATTACCTGTTGGTAACCCTTTACCAACAGGTAATGACTCTTAACAGTTTCGGTCTTTAGATTCCAAGGAATCCACATCAAATTCGCGACACAATTACAAAATTGTATTTTATACAAGTGCGCCAAATTTAAAAACTCTGGACGCAGCAAGTGCGTTATGGAAGTGAATTTTCATAAAAATGTGTTTAATTACAAATATATCGCTCTAATGCGAACAGGCATCAATTTGGTTACCGGTATACCCTATATAGTAGGAACAATGTATCATATTTTATCAAAATAATTATTTGAAAATTTACAAAAATGTTCGGAAAATAAACTTTAAATGTTTCTGATAAAACTGGTCTCCTAGCCAATGAACCTTAGGTTAATAGCAAATTGAGTTATTGAAATTTGAAACATTTAATGAAAAATCGCAACCAAAACGCCCTTGCTGCGTACATACGAAAATTTTCCGAAAATACAGTTAAATGTTGGTTTCCTAACCAACAAAACTTACGTTAATAGCAAATGAGTTATTGAAAATTGGACGATTTAATGAAAATTTGCTACCAAAACGCAGTTACTGCGTCCAGATTTTTTATTACAAACATGCATCATATTTCGACAAAAAATGCTAAAATGCACTAACGAATTTGTTCTACGAAAATTAGCTAAAAATTATAGACCGTTAAACCATAAACTTCACTAAACCTACAGCGAAAGCATCAACTTAACTAAACCGACAGCCAAAGCATCAGAGAAAGTGTCTACTTGAAATGAATTTTCTGGGAATATTTTAGTAAAATGAAGGACAATGACGATTGAAACTAAGACTTCAGGCTTTGTAAAACATTATTCTTGAGACATTTTCCTTCCATAGCTCATATTAGTTTCAGGTTCATTGCCTAAACATTACCAATTTTGACGTTTAAAATCGCGACTTTTGACGTTTTGAGGAAAACCCCAATTTATTTTTCTTTAAATGCCTATAACTTTTTTGTCTTTTGACCTACATAGCTAAATTTTGGTAGGTAACTTACCTATAAGGATATAAACCCGCGTACCAAATTTTTTTCGATTTTTTTTCGAAAGAAAACACAAAATTTTCCGGGAAAACCTCGGCGGATTTTCCTGGATAACGAACTTATCCAAGCCACTTGCGAAAGGAAGGTACTTACCAAGTTTTATCAAAATGGGTCTATTATTTTTTAAGTTACAGGTGTGACACATAAGTATATATATATATATATATATATATATATATATATATATATATATATATATATATATATATATATATATATATATATATATATATATATATATATATATATATATATATATATATATATATATATATATATATATATATACACAATTAAGGTCTGAAACCAACCTCGGATTTGGGTTCCAGGGGTCCTAAATAGCACTCATTTGAAGAAATTTTTTCAAAATTCGAAAGTCGGGATCTCCCCATTAGTGAATTTTTTTAAGAAAATTCACTAAAAGAATAGATTCACGACAAAAAGGCATCAACAAAAATTTGAAAAAAAAATTATGACTGTAAATCCGTTATTTTTGAGCTTTCAAAATAATGCCATATGAACTAGTGGCAATAATTTTTCGCATAGCATAACTCCCTGAATTTTTCGCTCATCATTTCCTGACACCTGTATATTCTCGCACACGGCACACGACTGTAAAAAAATGATTTTTATTGAATATAATATTTAAAATGCCGATTTAATTATATGGTCTAAATTGCAAAAGTGACAGTTTAACAGCAATATTTGGCAGCTATAAATTACAATTGGTGGGCAAAAGAATATTGTATCTTCTGTGGGCATATTTGTGAGATACAATGCTCGCTCTCCCGGATTTTTTTAGAAATATGCTTAAGAGCACCCTCATATGCATGGACTGTAGTAAAAGAGACGTTGTGCGTTCAACCCCTAAGAAAGTTACGCGACACGAAGCGAAAATGGTGCAAACATCTTCTACATTCACAAAAAATTTAAATTCTAAAATTTGTTCTATTAATATGAGCAAAAAAAATTCCAAATCAGTTGCATAATATTCTACGACAAAAAACTACTTCAAGAGCAGTGTTTGTTCGAAACCTACAATAATGTTTTTCGCTAAGCAAATAAGTCCGTTGGTACGCCGCGAAAATTTGAAATGTCAGCTTAGTTTTATTCCATTCCCACCTCCAGAGATCTAGGTAGCCAAGACAAAAGATATTTTGGACATACCTACGCCATTTTTGTTCGTAATTTTAACAGTGATTTTATAACGTATCACAAAAATCAATTATCATGTTGATTTGACTTTACAGGTTAAATACACAAATATTAGGCAATACGTAATGATAAAAAAATAATGTAAAAAATTAACTTACAACGTAGCGAGCAAGCCTGTTGCCTTCGGCGCCGACAGTAGCTCCACCACCCCAGGGTCCGGGACACCTCACTATTATTTTAACGAAATAGATATTATTTGATTTAATTAACACTACACTCTGTTTTATGATCTAAAAATTAGAGAAAACACGGACAAACACTCGAAAAATGCTAGTAATTTTCATATTTGTTGATACTAATGTTAAACGAAACTACATTAAACAGGATAATCAACAAACATTTTGAAAATTAACCAGCCGCGCAATACCCGCACTCCCGGCACGACCGCGATATAAGACAAAATGAATTAAAAGTGATAATGAAAGAAAACTTATTTAAATTATTTTAATTTATAGAAGGCACAAATAAATTGTTAGACGCTGCCACAATGAATTCCGACGAACGAGTGTGTGACAACTGGTCATAGGTGGGCTGATTCAGAGCAGAATTTAATCGGAATTGTTTTTTGTGCCTACTTACACAATTGAAATAAATGTTGGTTTGTGGCAAAGACGTTTTTTGCTCACACACCTTATCTTGTTTTAGTTTCTCTGTGCTACAAAGAATTTATAAACAAGTTGCTTTATTGAAATGATATTTAAAAAGTGCGCTATGGTAGTGAATTTTCATTAAAATGTTTTTAATGCGTGTTTTCTTTTTAAGAAAGCAGGCATCAATTTTGGTTACCAGTATAACCTATAGTGTAAAAACAATGTGCCATGTTTCATAAAAATAACTCTATTGTGTGAAAATGTACAAAAAATTCCAAAAGTAAACTTAAAGTGTTCCCGGAAAAACTCGTTTCTTGGTCAACTTTATAGGTTAATAGCAAATCGGGCTATTCAAATATGAAGCATTTGATCAAAATTCTCTACCATAACGCACTTACTGCATCCAGAATTTCTTTTCCTATAAACATGCATTATATTTCAATGGAAAATGCAAAAATGCAATAACATAAGGCGTGTTTAATTTTTTAAAAAATTGGGATTGTAGAATTATTTTTTTAAGATGTAGCTCAAGGCACCCTATAATTAATATATACAATTTTTTTTCATATCCAGTATAATAACGGATATATTGAGCTTTATTGATTTTTTACGAAAATTCGACAAACATATACCATTAAACGATAAACTCTATAGCTAAGACTACTGCCAAGCATCAGAGAAAGGGTCTATTTGAAATGAATTTTCTGGAAACATTTTGGTAAAATGAAGGACAATTACGGTTGAAACTAAGACTTCAGGGTTTGTAAAACATCCTTCTTGAGACATTTGATTTCCATAGCCCGTATTAGATTCAAGTTATTTGCCTAAATGTTGCCGATTTTGACGTTTTAAATCGCAACTTTGACGTTTTGAGGAAAACCCTAAATTATTTTTCTTTAAACACCTATAACTTTTTTGTCTTTTGACCTACATAGTTAAATTTTGGCAGATAACTTAAATATAAGGATATAAACCCGCGTACCAAATTTAGTTGCCCTTACTTTGTTAATTCCGGAGGTATAAATTTTTTTCGAAAGAAAACACAAAATTTTCCGAGAAAACCTGGGCAGATTTTCCTGGCTAACGAACTTATCCAAGCCATTTGCAAAAGGAATTTATTCACTAAATTTAATCAAAATCGGTCCAATATTTTTTGAGTTATCGGTGTGATATATATATATATATATATATATATATATATATATATATATATATATATATATATATATATATATATATATATATATTTATTTATTTATTGATAAAAATCATACAGTATGCCTATACAATAAGTTTGAGACTTGTGCTGTACATTGGCATAATTTTAAAAGTTATATCTAAAGCAATGTGACAATTACATATCAAATTCAACAAACCAGGTAAAAAATTTTCTTCACTTTTATTTCTTCAATCTAATGCTTCACCCATTGCCTTCATTTATGATAGATTTAAACCACTTCAATACACCATCTTAAGTATAATTCTGTCTCCACATACCATATTTTTGGCAAAATTACTAATTTTATATAAGATCAAAACTGACATTAAATGTCAATCATTATTAGTATTATATATATATATATATATATATATATATATATATATATATATATATATATATATAAACAAATAAAAATTGAAACTGACCCCGGATAGTGTTCTGGGGGGCCTAATTAGCGCTCATTTGAAGAAATTTTTTCAAAATTCAAAAGTCGGGATCTCCTCATTAGTGAATTCTTTTAAGAAAATTCACTAAAACTCAAAGACGCAGCAAGTGCTTTATAGTAGTGAATTTTCATAGAAATGATCTGGCACCAAATATTTTATTATAACTTTTTTTCATGTTCCATAGAAATCTGAATGTTTGTGTATAGTTTACTTTTTATATCGTAAACCTACCCACCAAATTTGGTTATCAGTCAGGAGAATATATCCCATTTTGTGTATCTTTTGAATAGTGCATCCTGGGACCTGGTCTATCGGGAGCCAGTGGCAGCAAAAAAATTTGATGGTTTTTTCTCTGAGTTTGATGCCTTGTTTCAGATTGCGCTTCCGGTTGTCAGAAAAAGATCCATGCCCGGCAAGATTGCTCCTAAACCATGGATATCAGCGGACCTTGTAAGAGAGGGCTGTTTGCTTCGTGATTTTTTACTTCTACTGGATACGGTTACGGATTCGCGATGTAATGTGTTGTATAATAGTATAAAGAAACAGCACCGTGCTATGTTACAAGACGCCAAGAAAAAATACTATGAAAATAAAATCTCTAATGTTACAAACCGAAATAAAACTATGTGGGAAGCAATTGAAGAAAATGTTATCGTGAGGAAGATGAACAGCAAGGCGGGCATATCTGAGTATTCTGTCTGGTGACGGAGTCGTTTTGACAGATCCTAATATGATTGCTGACAGTCTCAATGCGCACTGTGTCGACTCTGTTAAGTATCAGACAAAAAACTGTGACATAAATTGTGCATTGAAAAATAGCTCTAATCCCTATTCTATGTTTTTATATCCTGTCTCAGAGGACGGTGTATTAGAGATCATCAAATTTGTTGCAGTTAAAAATTAATCAGGAATAAATGTAGTCTTCCTGGCAGGGTTGCTCGTCTTGCGGTGGCTCCACTAACTTACCTTATAAACGTGTCATTTGAAATCGGTTGTTTTCTTGAGCGTCTGAAGGCGGCCATTGTCGACACTTTCTTTAAGAAGAGAGATCCGCGTCTTTTGGACAACTACAGGGCAATTGCGCTGATTTCTGTTTTTTCTAAGTTCTTTGAAAAGGCATTTCTGCTAAGACTCGGGTCCTTTTTGGAGAAATACAATTTGCTGTCTCCGTGCCAATTTGGCTTTCGTAGGCAGCTGTCAACTCAGGATGCCGTGCTTAGCATTTACCTGACAGTCTTGGATTACATAAATAGTGGGTCCAAATCCGCCGGACTTTTCTTCGACATTTGAAAGCGTTTTATGCGGACAACCATTCCCATTTATTGCAAAAATTGGAGCATTATGGCATAAGAGGACATGCATATTTATGGCTAAAAAGCTACCTGCCCGGGAGAAGTCATATCTGGATTTTCAGCCGTGCCGCAGGGCAACATATTGGGCCCTGTTTTGTTTACAATTTTTCTTAACGATATTGTTTATGATCTCCAACAATACCACTTAACTTTGTACGCAGATAACACCACTGCTGCAATCTCAGGGGGAAAGTTTTGAAGAGCTTGGTGCTGCAGCTAATGTGTGTGTGTGTCTCCGGTGCCAGCCTGGTGTTCGCGAAATGGTCTAGTGATTACGCGTTGCTGCAGCTGAGGGATTCCTTGCGTACTCAGGCGCTGTTGACATGCTACTATGGTAGTGTCAACTGTCTCCTGGCATATGGTTTGCTGTGTCGGGGCGGCTGTGTGCATCTGGGGAGGGTTCTGTTGATGCAGAAGAGAATTGTCCGCACCATGTTTGGCCTGCCGTCTTCCGCATCTTGTAGACCATTATTTATACGGTATGGCATTTTAACAGTGACGTGCCTATATATGCTTGGGCACTTTATGTCAGAAAAAATATTGCAATTTTTAGTACCTGCGGTAATATTACAGCGTATGAAACAAGACAGGCTAAAAATTTGTATGTTCTCCTTATAGGATCGAACAGATTAATTGGGCACCTCGCAACACTGCAATACGCTTATATAATCATTTACCTGACAGCGTCAAAAATTTGAGCAGCCTCAGGCAATTCAAACTTGCTTTAAAATCGTTTTCCAGAGAGTATTTTTTTATTCTGTGGACGAATATTTTAATTTTAAATTTCAGCTCTGATAAGCTGTTTGTTATGTTTTGACTATTTCCGATATCGTGTAGAGATATATGGAGCAGTTCTAATAAATAAATAAAACAGCACGTCAGGGAGGTCTTTTATTTCGTTACTTAAAATTTCCTGCGAAGTGCGCATGATCAATGCAACCGGTCATCACTGTGGCGAGATGCTCGTTTTTAGACTGCTTCATTGATTATGTTTTATTTGGCTGCCAGTTGGGATTATACGTATTTCGTATTTCTTGATAAAATGGAAAAAGTGCAATATTAATGAGTAATTCACTTTTTATTTTTGATGAAAAAACAAGCGAAGAAATATAAGCGGAATTAGATGCTGTCTATGGGGACCCTTCACCATCTAATGACAACCGTGAGATACTGGTTCAACGAATTTAAAGGTGGTCGTACATCTGCGGCCAGGCCGCCGTGGTTACCGAGGAAATCGTTGAAAAGGTCCACGACATGATTCTCGCTGATCGCCGAACTAAAGTGTGTGAAGTAGCAGAGGCCGTGGGCGTGTCGTACGAAACGGCCATCAATATTTTACATAAGTTAAGTATGAGAGTAGGTATTGTGCCACTTTGGACAGACAGGGGGTGGGGGTAGATCATGTGATCAATCCCCTCCACTTTCTAAGATGGCGAATGACATTTCTGACAGTTGGCAGTAGACAGACCCGATCTAACATTTGTGACACCTGACAGAAGGAGGGACTAATCGTAGTATTAAAATCCGAGGTTGCCACATGTAACTATTTATCCATGCGTGTCTTGAATGGCGTCAAGTTTGAATAAAAGATACTATCCACAGATGTGCCTTCCTGAAACCAATTTCTTTCTTATAAAGAGTTTTCTGCATTTATTTAAAACAACTATACCTAACTGCTTACCCATAAATGTACACACTGACACATGGTGTCAAATTCATTAGTTTCTTCATAACTTGCAAATGGGCTGGTAAGATGGGATAAGTTAAAACGAATTGAACTACATTCAGTTGAATTAAATAGTAATTGTCGTCAAACTCATTAATTTCTTCATAACTTGCAAAGGGATTGATGATGTTACTATTCATCCATGTGTGTCCTGGAAGGCGCCAAATTTGAATAACTCATAACTGTCAAACTCATTAATTTCTTCATAACTTGCAAAGGGATTGATGATGTTATTATTCATCCATGTGTGTCCTGGAAGGCGCCAAATTTGAATAACTCATAACTGTCGCCGTAATAAAAATAACTTTGACACAAAATATATTTCTACCTTTATTACATTTTCTAGGCATGTACTTGCTTTTACGTATGCTTTTAACTTTCATAGAATAATATTCACATTATCCTTGTTCCACCAGAAAATTATGATCATCTTTGAAATGTCGTACTAAATCAGCAGGCAATTCAAATTAAATATTACACTGTTCTAAGCATTTGAACGACTTTACATTTATATCGTAAGCAATCATCTCAGAGTTTAATGATGTTCTTTTAAGGTGTTTTAGTAGGTACAATGTTTTCATGACCTGGGCATTTTCTTCATTGGATTTTATAAGTCTGACCAATAACAAATAGGTTCACATATTCAAAAATTATCTACGCCAAGAATGGAAAGAAAACTTGTCTCCAAAATGCTAAAATAAACGGAAAGGCCACCAGTAAAGACTTGAAATTTATTTAAGTCTTTTTTACTCATCAAATATTTACAGAACATTTCTTTTGAGAATAACAACACAACTATCATTCAAATCGGGCATAATGGAAGATCAAGTGTGCTGAAGGCTATTTTCAATTTCCTGGTATGTTTTGTGATAAACCAATATTTGACATTTCGGATGAAATCAGCCAGTATATGGGGAGGGGCTGCAACGGGGTCTTTCTCCCCTAGTGTTACGTACAAACTTTCAAACATCATACACAAGTGATGGTCTGGAGTGCCATGTATGTTCAAGGAACAAGTTATTGTTCATACATTGTAGAGAGGATGATATATCAATGAGGTTCGAGTGCAGAGACAAAATTACCACGTCAACTGAGTGACTGCATGCCTCCCAAATGGTGACTCCATCTTCATGGATAATGGTGCACCGTGCCACAAAGCAAGGTCTATCACCAAAACAACGTAAAAACTGTAACGTGGCCCGGAAATAATCCCTGGACCATTCTTAAGAAGCTAAAAAACCAGCATAATAACAAAAGTGGATCTGATATCAATACATCTGGCATCATGATGAGGAAATTAGGAACAACCAAAAACTGGTGAAAAGCATGCCAAGGGCAATCTGATCATTTATTAAAAGCAAAAGCGTGAATACTAAATATTCAACGTAACTGCATTGTGCTATTTTTCAGTAAAAAAAAAGAAATTAGGACTGGTTTGACAACAATTATTTTAATAACTTCCACACTAACTGAGATGTAAGACACGCTTTTTACATGTGTCGCCATCCCGTTGTGGAAAAAAGTAGTATGTTGTCACGGCAGCTCCAAATAACACAGAATGTTAAAAATAGAGACTGAACTACAACCACTTTTACAAGACTTTAACTTTTTACAAAATACATCCTATTACCTGAACATCTCTATACAAAACTCCCCTTATAATGAATCCTATTATGAAGAATTACGAAATTATCAAAATGTGTTATTCCATGAAATAAGTGAAACTAACAAAATTAGGTTTGATAAACGGACTCGGAACAGTAATTAAGTCTATCACAGGAAATTTAGATCATAATGATGCTAAACGTTATGACTCAACCATATTGGAGCTAACTAGTAACCAAAACAAATTGGAAATAATTCAAAAAAATCAAATGTGACTAACTGAAACCGCTATTACAAAATTTAATCAAACAGTTTACATTTTGACTAACAATTAAAAAAAAAGATAGTAGACCGTATTGAATTTCTAACGAAACATTTTGAAGCTGAAGATTTAAGACAGGATTACATGGATATAGTCATCATAGCTCAAATGCTATTTGTTCAGTTAATTACCGAAATAACGGGAATTAAAAATATTTTGGAAACTTTAGTTAATGCAATAACATTTGCCAAATTGAAAACAATGCATTCTTCTATTTTAGAAACAGATGACTTATTGATAGAGCTGAATAAAATTCAAAGACATAAAGTAAATTTGCCATATAAGGTAAATATAGATAATATGGCCCTTGATGAAGAAATAATTACTATTAAAAGCTATTACAAAACCACTCAGTTAACATTCATTTTAGATGTACCTTTAGTTAAGTCAGCATATTACGATTACTATCATTTATATGCCTTTCCCATTCGTAATAGTTTAACCCACACATTCCTAACATTAATTCCCCATTCAAAAAACTATTCCTTGAATGATGAAAATTACAATCTCCATGATGGACCATGTCGAGAAGTCCGACCAACTGAATTCCTGTGCCAAGCTCAAACAATGAATCACCTCAGTTCAAACAGCCCTTGTGAAATACAATTAATACAGTTCTCCACTCAATATAACAATTGTGAGCATCACCAAATTTTAATAAAAGATGTGAAGATTCAGAAGATAAGCGAAAGTAAATGGATCATCATCTCTTCAGTAGAAACTGTAGCCAACTACAGATGCAGTGATGACCGTAAAATCATGGCCATAGATGGTAGTTATCTGGTAAAAATAGAAGAAGGCTGTGAGGTAAAAATCAAAGGACAAACCGTAAGTTCTCATCAATCTGAAATTAAAAAACTTTTCTATGTGCCGTTAACCGAACTTAAATTTAGTGAAGTGTCTATGAATTCAAAACTTAACATTGTGCCTTTACATCTAGAGTCTATAAATTTAGATGAATTGAATTTAGTGAAATCCCAACTACAGCATCAGAAGGAGTTACTACAAACAATAAGTGTTCCTGTAATCCATACTTCGATAAGTGTTTTTACTTTAACGGCTTGTGTTCTTTTGTTAGCAGTAGCATGTTTCTGTTTTTGGAAATTTAAAGGCAGAATAACCAGTTCTGCAGCCGAGTCCAAAATCATCACTGAACTTAAGAAGACCCACGAAGTTCCCCTGGAGGACATCAATTTTAAGATTTAGGTATCCTAAATCTCATCGGGCAAGAGAGAAGTTACAGTACCCTGTATAATGCTGTACTGATGTCTCGTGTTAGTATAGTAATAGGATGGAAGCAGTCGTTCACCGCGGAAATAAGAAAACCGCTGATTAATTATAGTCAACATAATTATTTAGTTTAAGTTGTTTTATTTTATAATGTTAGCTAAGCATATTCGAGTTTATATATACAAGTAAGATGCAATATTATGTCAGAATATATTACGAGTGTTTCAACATTAAACATCGTGTATTTCTCTTTTGTTTTAGAATTATAATTAAACTTGTAATTTCGAAATAAAGTTTTTTTTGGTATTGAAGTGCCAAAAGGGCATTATCCAAACTCGCGGCCATGGCCAATCATCGATCCAGGGGTAGTTTCATCTCACTTTACTGTAAATTTTGCCGAACCCCTTCCTTTCTGTATGGAGGGTATGGATCTATGTAGCGTGCCCAAAATGGCATTGTACACGTGAACCGGCAGCTTTACACCCCCTCCGAAGGGCCATATTTGCAGATGTTCAAGTTGCTTAAACACAATGCCACAAGCTCGGTTGATGTTAATTTTACAGTATGTGCTGAAAAATAGTATGACGTTTCTACTGAAAATCGAATTCTCAACCTTTGATTTTAGAGGCAGACGTTCTTACCACTGGCCCACGGAGGCTTCTACTATAATGCACTATCAAACTGGCTATTTTTGGATTATACTGTGACAATTACCTGTTGTTTATTTTTTTTACAATTTCTTCCTATTTTGTTTATTTAGGGAGTATAAATTTAAACAAAGAACAATAAAAGTTTCTTTATTATATCACTTCACATACCAAGCTGTGATTGTTGTATATAAAATTAAATTATTGTACCTCGAAAAAGCTCAAAGCAAAAAAAGAATGATTTCTACAGTGATATGCGTTATATAAAGTGTATAATCAGACTTTCTTATTTTATTGTTTCACAAATTGTGCAATTGAATACACTTTATTTAAATATAGAAATAAATCACCTAACTTTAAAAATAAAATAACAGAGTATAAGTAAAATATTGCTAAAAACAATTGAACAAATTGATCTAACATTTATAGCAGCTTTTAAAAGTGAACATATACCTATCCATAATACTTAGTAATTGCAGATCTAGGAGTTTATCATATTTTGTTTAACATTATTATAAAATTAGTCTAACCAGTCTAACCTTATCAACAGTTATCTTTCTTATAATAAAACTGTCAATATCTCTACAGTACTTTCGTTCAAACAATTTTATTTTATTATAATTTTGTTATAAGCTTTACATATTTCTGAAGAAGCACACTTTGAATAAATTTTATCAAAAGATTACAGATCTACCTTCCTACACTACATACAACTTACACACTAATGTATACCATAAGCTACGAGCACAACTACTTATATAAAAAATCAGATAATTCGAAAAAAACCTTGAATATTTTTGAACTCATTGTTTAAGGCATAACATTTTCTAACCATAGTTGGATTAAAGTTTATATATAAGTATAAAAATTTGCGTTTTAACAAGTTATAGTTATGAAAATGCATTTATTTACGAGTTTTAGCACAGTATAAAGCATATTTGGCCAGCCATATCTAATATATAATTGGTTATTAACCATAAACTACAAAACTTAAATAAATATCTGGCTCAGCTAAATTTTCAAATATTTGCATGCATTTTGGTTGGGTTGATCTAAATTCAAACGTCCTTTGATGACTAACAAATACGTACACCTTCAGAAATCGTATAAGGTGTTTTTTAAACAGGTGTATTATACAATACAGATGTTCAATTTGTCCAAAGTTCTTAAAGAGTGGTCATTTAATTTTTAAACTATACTGTTTTATTTACATTTAGTTTAATGACATGATTGACGATCAGGAAATAATTAGAAACAAGATATTTTTATAACGGAAAGAGGAATGATGACAGAAGTCCTCTGATGCAATACGGATTGATGTTTTTGTACAGGGGGTTTTGCAACATCCTGTATTTGATTACTTTATATTGAAGGGATTTTGATTCTTTTTAACTCTTGTCCAGGTGATTCTGTGTCTATCTTTGCTACTTTTTGCGTTATTTCAATTCTAGCAAAAAACTGGATGTTTGTCAGCATTGTCGTTTTTCTAGTCGCCTATGACACATAAAATAGAAATTAACTGTTGTCATTTTACATAAAATGTCAGTTTGGTAGCTGTTCTATTAAATATCATAGATAATAACATCAAAATAATTTATTCATACTACAGGATACGTGACAAAAGCATCTCAGCGATTTAAGATTCCCTACAATTTCCAAATTGATTCATTACATAATTAACCGTTCAGTTCAGAGAGGCTTGAAGAAGAGAACTTGAATTTACAACTTAATACGTTTCTCAAAAAAATAAGTCATGTTATTTACAATTTCTAAAGTAAATTACTACACAATTAATTGTTCAAAGTGGCCACCATTCACTCGAGTGCATAATTCAATACGTTTTTCAAAAGAATGTGTCATGTTTATACACATTTCCCGAGTAATACTTTGGAAACAGTTCCTAATACGAATTTTCATATCATCTCTTGTATTAGGGTTTTTTATAGGCCTGATATTTTACAAATCCCCATACACTGTTTCATTTAAAAAGGTAATGATAGGCCCTGTATAATGCGGGGGGGCTCCGTCATGTAAAAACCAAAAACGTTCACGAATAACATTGGGTATCTGCACTATTAAATGTGGTAAATCGTATTGTAAAAAAGCCAAATATACTTGTCCAGTTACTTTTTCATCAAAAAAATGCGATCCAATAACATATTCTCCCACAACTCAGCCCCAAACGTTTAAGGACCATCTGTTTTGTGAATGAGTTCTTATAAAATGGGGATTGCTTGTAGCATAGTAATGGAAATTATGCCTATTTACGTTTCCATTTTTATAAAAGGTTGCTTCATCATAAAACAATATTGAATCTTCAAAATTGCGTTGTTGCTCGTTTTTTCCTGTACCCATGCACAAAAACGAATTCTCCTCTGAAAGTCTTCTTCATTCAACTCTTGCAATAACTGGATATGATAAGGATGCATTTTGTTTGCTTTCAGTATGTTCTGAATCAATGTTCGTCCAATATCTAATTGATTGGAAACAGTTTGTTGACCAATGTGTGGATTTTTAATTACTGCTAAAAGAACATTTAATTGATTTTCTTTGGTTGAAACACGTTTTCTTCTTACATTTTTCTTATAGGCTGCACTTCTCGTTGTTTGAAAACGCTCCAATACCTTCTCAAACGCCCTTCTAATGGGTTGTCTTTGGTTTGGATATTTTTGATGATACATCCTCATTGCTAATAAGCAGTTTTTGTCACTAGCTCCCAATACAAAAATCATATCCACCAATTCGTTATTTGAGAAATTCATTTTAAATAGTTTTGCTACAAAGAACGAACTAAATCCCTTCAATTATCATCAAATTTTTGATATAATGTTGATATTAACCTTGTCAAATAGAACAGCTACAAAACTGACATTTTATGTAAAATGACAACAGTTAATTTCTATTTTATGTGTCATAGCGACTAGAAAAACGACAATGGTGAAAAACATCGTTTTTTGCTAGAATTGAAGTAACGCAAAAAGTATCAAAGATAGACACAGAATGACCTTGACAAGTGTTAAAGAGAATCAAAATCCCTACAATATAAAGTAATCAAATATAGGGTACTGCACTTAAAAAACTAATGAAAATTAGGTTTAAAGTTCGTAATGTTGGCATGGCCATAGAAAACCTCCTGTACAAAAACATCCATCCGTATTACATCAGAGGACTCCTGTCATCATTCCTCTTTCCATTATAAAAATATCTTGTTTCTAATTACTATAAGTTGAGAAATATTACACGTTTAATCGATCCATGTTTTTTTACAAATCATGGGAATTTTCCAATCTGTTTGGCAACGTTGCAAAAATGTGTCACGAAAATTGTAGTATGTACAGAATTTTACGGTGAATCGAAATATGTAAAAATCTACAGGATGTCTCATTTAAAAAACATGAATTTGTTCCCACACCGCCTCTTTGGAGCAGCCTGTATAGTCTAAAATAATTTTACAAGTTGCATATCTTAACCCTTAGTAACTTTCCCAGAAAAGTTTCCCCTAACTTTAATGGTACAGGAGATATTGAGCTTTGTCACACTAATTGGCCACCCTATATATATATATATATATATATATATATATATATATATATATATATATATATATATATATTCAAACGGACCTTAGTTTCGAGTTCTAAGGGTCCAAATTTGCGCTCATTTAATTTTTTTTTGCAAAGTCTCACGATACCTCTCTATTAGAGGATTTTTTAAATAAAAATAATTAATCAAAACATGAATGAAAGGTTGTTGAAATAATTTTTTTGACATATCTGTGACCTTCAAAAAAAATTACAGTTGAAACTGCCACCATGATAACAACTAACTTGATTTTTCAAATGGAAACCTATGTATTTTTCTTTTTTTAACATACAGGTCGTCAAATTTTAGTGAGGTTGGATAATAAAAATTCTGAAAAAAAAAACATTTTCTTATTATTATTGCCAGTCTAGCAATAAAATCACGGTTGCCCCACAGATAAAAAAAATTCTGGACGCAGCAAGTGCGTTATGGTAGTGAATTTTCATAAAAATGTTTTTAATAACAAATAGGTATGTGTTTTTTTAAGAAAGCAGGCATCAAATTTGGTTACCAGTATAACCTATATAGTAAAAACAATGTGCCATGTTTCATCAAAATAACTTTATTGTGTGAAAATGTACAAAAATTTCCAAAAGTAAACTTAGTGTTCCCGAAAAAACACGTTTCTTGGTTAACCTTATAGGTTAATAGCAAATTGAGCTGTTCAAATATGGAACATTTGAACAAAATTCGCTACCATAACGCACTTGCTGCGTCCATAATTTCTTTTCTTACAAACATGCATTATATTTCGATGGAAAATACAAAAATGCAATAGCATAGGGCGTGTTTGATAAAAAAAAAGGAAATTTGTATCACCAACGACTTATGGGCCACCTGTGATTGTAGAAATATTATTTTAAGATGTAGCTCGAGACACCCTATAATTAATATATACAATTTTTTTTCATATCTTATATAATAACGGATATATTGAGCTTTATTGATTTTTTACGAAAATTCGACAAAAATTATATACCATTAAACGATAAACTCTATAGCTAAGGCTACTGCCAAGCATCAGAGAAAGGGTCTATTTGAAATGAATTTTCTGGAAACATTCTAGTAAAATGAAGGACAATGACGGTTGAAACTAAGACTTTAGGGTTTGTAAAACATCCTTCTTGAGATATTTTATTTCTATAGCCCGTATTAGATTCAAGTTATTTGCCTAAATATTGCCAATTTTGACATTTTAAATCGCCACTTTGACGTTTTGAGGAAAACCCCAATTTAATTTTCTTTAAATGCCTATAACTTTTTTGTCTTTTGACCTACATAGCTAAATTTTGGTAGGTAACCTACTTATAAGGATATAAATCTGCGTACCAAATTTGGTTGCCCTTACTTTGTTAATTCCGGAGATATAAATTTTTTTCGAAAGAAAACACAAAATTTTCTGGGAAAACCTGGGCAGATTTTCCTGGCTAACGAACTTATCCAAGCCATTTGCAAAGGGAATTTTTTTACCAAATTTAATCAAAATCGGCCCATTATTTTTTGAGTTATCGGTGTGATACATATATATATATATATATATATATATATATATATATATATATATATATATATATATATATATATATATATATATATATATATATATATATATAAACATATAAAAATTGAAACTGACCCCGGATATGTTTTCTGGGGGGCCTAATTAGCGCTCATTTGAAGAAATTTTTTCAAAATTCAAAAGTCGGGATCTCCTCATTAGTGAATTTTTTTTAAAGAAAATTCACTAAAAATAATAAAAAAGTATCACATGTCAAAATAAATATTCAAAATGTCTTCCATTGTTCTCAAAACATAGTTCGAGTCTTTTCATAAATGATTCTCTAAGACTTGCAAATATTTCTTGCGTCGCTGCTCAAGCTTGCACCAATAATGCGAGCCCTTGAGTCATCTAAATTATCTGGCCGCTCTTTGTACACTTTATTTCTTCATTCATTCATCGCCGATAAAATACAAATGTTAGCCGGGTCGATAAAAAGCGTTGCACGAGGTGATGACGTGATGCAGTAATGGGAAAAAGTAATTGAGAAAAAAAAATAATCAAAACATGTTTTCAATTTAAGTTATTTGATATGTTTGCATGACTACAATTTTTCGCGAGCATAAATTGTTATCTTGGTAACAACCACCTTCTTTTTTTTAATAGAAACCTATATTTATTAATTTTTTATTTGGAATCTACGATCAATCTGCACACACAGTCATTAAATTTTAGTGGTAATAGAAAAAAATTATAAAACTCCGGTTTTTCAAATTAAAATTTATAGTTAATAATTAATGAATTTGACGGCCAACGAGAACGTTTAGTGAGGCATCGCCTCCCGTGACGCTTTTTATCGGCCTGGTTCATATTTGCCTTTTATTGAAGGAAATTTAACTTTAGATAAGTTTCTAAATTTATAAACAACATATTGTCGTACCAGAACTATAAAATCGTTATGGTGACCATCAGGGTGTATGGTTCCAGCAAGCTTAAGCACCTCCTCATTTTAGTTTCAAAGTCCAACATTTCTTAAATAACCTTTTCCCAAAGTGCTGTATTGGGCGTCGTGGACAAATAGTGGTCAGCTCGGTCGCCTAATTTAAACCCATGCGACCTTTTCTTAGGGGGGTCACCTGAAAAATGAAGTGTACAAAGAGCGGTCAACTAATTTAGATGACCTGAGGGCTCGCATTCTTGGTGCAAGCTAGAACAGTGGGGCAAGAAACATTTGCGAAAGCTAGACGCTGGTTTTTTAAAAGACTCGATACTTTTTATTTTATTTATGGGACAACCGTGGTTTTATTGTGAGACAAAATGTATTGTTTGCAGAATTTTCATTATACAACCCCATTAAAATTTGATAACCCTCCATGAAGATTCGCAGATCCATAAAAAGACAACAAATATGTTTCCATTTGAAAAGAAAATGGTTATTACCCAGGTGGCAACCGTCATACTGTTTACAAGGAGGAGGAAGTGGGAGGGCCACAGAACTTTCACTCTATATGGTAGAAACATCCCAATGGCCAGGGAGGTAAAATATCTTGGGGTCATATTGGACTCCAAGCTAACCTGGAATGGTCACGTTGAAACAAACTGCGCAAGGCAGTTATGACCCTAGCCATCATCAGGCGGCAATATAGAAAAACGTGGGAACTAAGACTTAGTATGGCCCACTAGCTGTACATAATGGTGGTCAGACCATCGTTAACATACGCGCACTGGTGTGGTGGCCTAAGGTGACACAATCCAGTGCCAAATAAAAACTAGGCTTCAAAGGATGGCTTGCCTCGGCATCACAGGCGCCATGACTTCAACCCCAACAGCCGCGATGGAGGTGTTGCTTGATCTGCCCCCCTACACTTAGTTAGCCAGGTTAGGACTATACAGACTAGCCTGCAATGACAGACTGAAGACCAACCCAGTCTGCAGGGGCCATTGCAAAATTCAGGAGATCGTGAAAGAGCACATGTTTGAAATTAGGTCAGACTTCGAGAGCCCGCGAATTTGCGGGGAAAACAATTTTACAGTGGAAATCCCCGACCGCAAGGCATGGCGGGGGGAGACGCCGGACCTACCACGGGACGCGCTCGTCTGGTTCACGGATGTATCCGGCGGGAAGCGTGGGACGGGGCAGGCGTTTATTCGGAAGGACCGAGGATAAGTCACGATATTTCCCTCGGAGCTGATGCAACGGTCTTTCAGGCCGAAATGTACGCCATCTTGCACTGCGTGCGAGAGAACAATAGGAAGGGCTACACCAACAAGCGGATCCTCACAGCCACATACAGCCCTTAAGGTCCTAAGTAGCCCCTGGGTAAATTCCAGGCTGGTAAGTTAATGCCGAGACGAGCGACCTGGCAGGGCAGAATGAGGTCACCCTCATCTGGGTGCCGGGTCACTCAGGGGTCAAAGGCAATGAAGAAGCTGACAGTCTCGCGAAGAGAGGATCAGAAGAACCATTTATGGGATCAGAACCGGTCCTGGGCGTGACGAAGAGCACTGATGGGGGATCCATTAAGTTCTGGGTCAGAAAACAACATAAGGCGAACTGGGCAGACTCTTCAGGGCTTAGACATGAGAAGTCATTAATTGAGGGACCCAGTTCAAAGAGAGCTGTGGAGCTGCTAAATCTTAGCACAGGACACAACAGGACTCTTGACGACACATGGCTGTCAAGAAACACCTGTATAAATTGGGGCGGTTCGAGTGGGACCTGGCATGCAGACTCTACGGCGAGGGGGACGAATCAGTCTAGCACATCTTGTGCGAGTGTAAAGCCATAGACCTCAAAAGACAACTGATCTACGGACAACCTAGACTGGAGACAGAGCAATATAAAACTTCACCCTACCAATTGCTGTGCAGGCTAGTTCAAGGCACAGTGATTTTGGAATGGATGGAGTAAAAAGACTAAGGGCATGCACAATAAGCCAAAGGCTGCGGTGCATTCGTGGCGGAAAAGACGCGGACGAGCCCTAAGGGAAAAAAAAGGTGACAATTTGTGCTGCCGAAAAATTTCGAGGTCACACAAATATGTAAAAAAAATAACTTTTATTCGAAACATTTTTTGAATAATTTTTTTCTTTTCAAGTTATTCCCATCATGACCTGACCTGACCTGACAGCATATAATGTAAATAATGTAAAAGAAATATTTCCATTATTTATTACTCAGTAATGGAAATTTCAATTATCTATGTTAGAATTTATTTAGAACAACTTCATTCCCTTTTTTACTATGTGAAAACTGGAACCTGTGATGAGTACTAGTAAGTACACTTTGAGAAACCCAAATCACCACAACACTTATTTCAGAGACCTTACGATCGTTTCGTTGACAAAGTCAACATCTTCAGAGGAAGATAAATTCTGAGAGAATTTATCTTCCTCTGAAGATGTTGAGAGAGAATTTATCTTCCTCTGAAGATGGTGACTTTGTCAACGAAACGATCGTAAGGTCTCTGAAATAAGTGTTGTGGTGATTTGGGTTTCTCAAAGTGTAGTTATTCCCTTTTTTAATTCATTTATTAATATAAAAATGTAGCCAACAGTTTATTCAAATTACCATAGTTATTAAATAACATAACACAGTCTTTTGGAGCATATAAATACATTTTTAGAGAGTGCAAAATATAGCAAGTGACATTTTTCAAGGAATATTCAACATTTCGTAAGTTAGATCTGGTTTACTTGAATTTTGGCTAGTACATGTACAAGCATTAGCTTTTGTGTAAGACAGACTGTAATTAACAAGGACAAGGAAATAAATCAAAATATTTCGATATATAATAAAGCAACTAGATTTGATTTTTTTAATGGAATATCCAACTACGAGCAGATAAAGCTGTATGCTGCTGCTGGAAAATAGTCGACACTTCCTCTGACAGTTGTAACTTTTTAATGCAAAGAAAAAATTAGTAGTTGGGGGTAGAATAAGTGTTTATATAATGCATATCAGCAAGAATTACATTATATTATATGAGGGACCGGCTGATAAATTCATGGCTTGAAGTGCATAGTGATGACTAATTGTTTCTCTTTGCAGGTATTAGTTACCGTACTCATTGTTAGTATAAATATCAGGTCCATTATGTATTTCGAAGCAATTCATCAGCTTACCATTGGACAACAAACATCTCGTTGGAATCTGAAAAGTCACGCAGTATTGAAAACACGTCGTCGGTTCTTCAAGATTCTGGGGCTTCATACACCATGGTTATAAAATGGACTTATTTGTTACAACAAGGATGAAAGAACTGTGAAGATGACTCCCGCCCAGGGCGACCTATGTGACAGTAGTAAGCCCAGAAAAGACTTTAAAAAGTCCAGAAATTGGTATTAACCGACCGAAGAATATGAGAAACTGCAGATCAAAGAATGTATTGATGAAATTTTGCATGGATATTTGGGCATGAGAAGAATTAGTGCGTCTTGTGTACCACAAATGCTCACTCCACTCGATACATAACGATAAGCTGTACGAACTTATATAATTTAGTTGGGAGACAAAATTTGCGCCAGAATAGTAACTGTTGATGAGACCTGAATTCGTCATGACCCGGGGTTTAAAAGGTATGCAGTCGACGAAAAAGAGTGAAAAGCTACCGAAGAAATTCAAGGCGGAAAAGTCGGCTTAGAAGCGTTTGGCGACTGTGTTTTTGAGATAGTAAAGCGCCATTTTGCTATTAGATTATCTCCTAGGGGGACTATGATTAATGGTCAATACTAAGTGAACGTGGCAAACTGGCGCCAGCGTTCTGTTTTTGCATGACAACGCGCCATAAGGAACGCGCTTCAAGGCAACCCCTGAAGGACATGAGCTTTACATAAATTGACCACCTATCCTGCAGTTCAGATCTAGCCTCAGTGACTTCATCCTTTTACGTAATTTGAGAAAGGAGTTACGAAGCCGGATAACTCACCGTTGAGAATGAGATGAAGGCGGCTGTGGAGAGGCATTATAAAGAGAAAGATATTTTTACTGGTCTTAATCCTCTGTATCAGATGTGAAAAATGTATAACCATTTGGAGAGGGGGGGGGGTGTTATATAGAAAAATGAAGTCATCATTTAATGAATTTATCAGCGGTCGCTAGAAGTGTATAGTTTCATTACTTCATTCATTTTTATAAAGTAATTTATAGAGAGTAGTAGCTGGATGTAATTAATTCCTTTAAAAGAGTATTTTTGTATCACTTTCAACAAAAATGAGTCAAATTACATATTACTTTTTTTCGCAGAGCAATGTAATTAAAAATCTTTTTCTTAGAACAGAAATTAAATTGACAATGAATTACAATTTGCAATAATTATACTGCCCAGGTCTGTCTTTGAACAAACTAATCTTGAAAACTTTTAAAACAAACTCCATACTTAAAGAGATTAGTACATTCACTAAAGGTTAATACTTTAATACCTCTTTTAGTGGGACCCAACAATCTACAAAAGACTGAAGCTATAATATTATTGGAATGTTGACTGATAAAGTTATAAGTTTAGTTAATCAATAAACCATATTCATTATATAGGGAGAATCTTTCACAGTCACAGTGAAATATTCAGATTTAAAATAAAACGCTTGAATATATATATATATATATATATATATATATATATATATATATATATATATATATATATATATATATATATATATATATCCTACGCCATCTCGTGAATGAAAGTTCAATTAACATTCTAGCTGTCAATTCGAAATATGGCATCATTTCGGCGACAGTATAGTCTGTGGTGCAGTCCAACTTGGGAAAAGGTGTTCAAATTACTTTCCACATGCTTTTCCATAAGCAATTTAAAAATTGAATGTGTATATTTTGAAGCGATTCATATCGTAGGCGAAAGCCCTGATATTTTATATAATATATATTATAATTTTTTAAATAATTTGATGTTTAATTGAAACGGATTTTTTTGTTATACATAGTCCACAGTGAAACATGACTGTTTCACTGTAGACCAGCATGTTTCAGTCTACCTCACCAATGTTTAATTGTTCCCCATGCATCTTCTTATATTCATTATGTTTTGCAGATGGCAAGAAATCTTACACGAAGAGGACATGAAAAATGCTAACTTGTATAATATGAGCGGCTTTAGCTTAAGAAACATTTCTGAAAGGGCAGACATTCCGTTTGCTACAATTTTGCGCTATGTAAGAAAACAGAAACAGAATCCGCTTGAACAGACAAGACTTATGCCCAAATACAATTCAAACCAAATTTTTGATAAAGAACGAGAAAAGGAATTAGCAGAATATATTCTCAAGCTCTCAAGAATGCTTTATGGCTTGACAGTGACAGAATGCACAAAATTGGCCTATGAGATGGCCATAAGAAATAAGATGAAAATTACCGAAAACTGATTAAAAAACAAAGAAGCAGGTTTGGAATGGTTTAGGGGTTTAAAGAAACGTTATTCGAATATTAGTACCTGTTCCCCTGAGGGATGCAGCTTATCTAGAATAACATCATTACGTTATTTAACAAGTTGGCAGTTTATTGTAGAAGTAAGAAATTTTCTAATGGTTCACGAGTATATAATTTAGATGACACATCAACCACCACTGTCCAGAATTAAAAAAAAATATATTGCTGGAAAAGGAATAAAGCAAGTTAATAAATGCACAAGCAGTGGAAGAGGGTAAAATGTGACTACATTCTGCATAATCAATGTTCTAGGAACAGCACTGACACCCGTGATGGTTTTTCCAAGCAAGAAATTAACAACTTTAAAACCAGTGACACATTGGGCCTTGCTGCTACTGGATGGATGTGTACCGAAATATTTCCCCAATTTATCAATCATTTTGTAAAATTTACATTGTCGAGTAGAGAGAATCCTAATACTACGCTCTTGATAATGGGCAACTATGAGACCCCATTTCTCTAGCTACACTAGATCAAGCTCGAGAGAATGGTGTTACAATATTAACTCTCCCACCTCTTTGTAGTCATAGATTATAGCCGCTGGATGTGAGTATGTTCGCCTCTTTCAAAGCTCATTATATTTCTGCAGTAGCCAGTTGGTTTCTCCATCATCCAGGAATGCCAATGACTATATATCAAGTTGCAGAATGTTTGGAACCGCTTATAATCGATCAATGCTAATATAAAATCAGGCTTTAGAAGAAGTGAATGAAACATATTTCTATTAGATAGAAACGTATTTAATGAGAGTGATTTCATGTATTCTGCTGTTACAGACCGACCTACTGTAGATTCCCAAGAAACTTCAACATCCAGAGCTGATGAGTCTACAATTAAATCCAACGAACATGAAGATGATCAGGCACCCAAACGAAAACAATAATTTGTTTCACCTCAGCAGTTTAGAGGTTATCCCACGGCTGCTGAAAGGAAAAATCAACAGAAGGAAAGGAAAAAGTATGATCGTAACAGGTACCTCTCAGAAAAATATCATAGAGGACAAAGAGCAAAATAAAAGAAAGCCGTCAATCAAAGCTGTATCGAACGCTAAAAAAACTAAAAGAATCATCAGATGACACTGATGATGTCCTGTCGCTACATTCAGAAATTGAGGTCTGGATTCCTGCAGTGGATCCAAATGTGTTTGAAAATCTTCTGTGCTCCCCAAAGGTTGGAGATTTTATCCTGGTAGAATTCATAATTGAAGAGAAAATCAAGAAAAAAGTTTATTACATAGGCCAAATCTTGCAAAGATGACTTCGAACTTCAATTTTATACAAGGCATACAAAGATAGCTGACAAATTGCCGAGCGTGCCATCAAAATTATCTTCCCAAAACCAAATAAGCAACGAAGAATCAAACGGCAAGTGGATTTGCTTCTCTTTGGAATAGGTTTTAACAACATCGAACTCCGTTAAGGATTATCTTTAACACATTTAGATGTTCCTAACAACAAGTTTCTGTGTTTATCAGAATTACTTATATATTATGTTAGATTTTTTTTAGTTTTTTTTAAATAGTAGTCAGGATGCTATTTTGGAATTATTCTGTTCCCTTGAATAAAAACCTAACATTTTCTTAGGTTTTTTAATGTTGTTTCATAGTACCCCATTGGTGTTCCACAGTGAAACAAAATGGAATATTTTTTGAGAATACCAGTATTTATTACCAGTTTCCGTACTCACTACAAAAGTTTAATCTATACTGTCCTGTATTTACCTAAAGTCAGGGTTTTGACGCGTGTTGTATTTTTTGTTTACAGAAATGAAAAAAATGTTTACTGTGAAACAATCTCTCCTACAATAAATACCTACTAATTAACTTTTGAAACGTTCAGTTATTAAAGAATTTCAAAAAAATAGAACATACTGTATATAATAATAAAAAACCAGTCTTATATGAGATCAATCAACAACAAAGTGTGAAATTGTTTTATAAAAAAAATATTTTTATTTTTCATGTAAGTACTTTTGATTCTAATACGTCGCCTTACAATTATTTTTATTTGTGAAATTACTAGCTTTTTAGAAAAGTGAAAATATTAGTGAATAGGCATATTTAAGTAATTAAAGGTCCCTTTTAAATAAGTTTCAGTTTATAATATTTGATTCTCAAAATATTATAATCTACTGGTAAGCTAACTACAAAAAGCTGTTATAAAATGTTTATACAAGCTACGACATCTAATTATTTGATTATTCTGAAATATTTGCATATCTCTAAGAACCATCAATTTACAACCATCGTCAATTCATTGAACATTTTCCTTAACAAATTAGATTAAATATTTTGCTCGTATGATTAGAATTTAGGTTATTACAACGTTTACCATTTTAACAGCAACTTACAGTCAAATATGAAACACTTCTTAAAAAAGCTTATTTCATTCAAAGTCTTAAATAGCTATATAAATATATAAAAATATAGTAATTAAAGAAAAGTTTTAATTTATTTATATAGATTTTCTAAAATGTTTAACCTTCTTTTTTAATTGACAATGAGAATAAAAAACATTACTTTTGGAACAATAAATAAGTAAATAAAATTATACTAGAATAAAATTTCTCGATAGAGGCACAGATCATGCAGCTATAATTTTTTTAAATAGTTAATATAATATTAAAAAAAATCCATCATAACAGTTGGGCTAAATACACAATACAGAGAACATATAAGTGAAAATAAATTTTATAAAACGTATATATACATATATGTACAAGTTTGGAACATAATTCGTAGATGCGTTATTTAATTTTTTCAAGAAAAACGCTCGGACAGCTTAACTTTATCTCCTCAATTGCCAACTTATGAAATAAAAATTACGTTTATAACGTCACCTATTTCTGAATGATGACGTCATCATACGTTTTTTTAAATGACAACCATATTTTTACTGGTTTTCTATAGACCTCCCTACTAAAATGCTGATGAAAAAAAATTGGTACCTGACATCACTTTTTTTTTAAAGATGTCATTATTTATATATTTAATAACAAATATTTTACACTGTTTTTATTTAGGACGCATTTTCTTTAGAATAATGAGGTTTTCCTTAACTTTTCTAACGCAATGAACGCTTGATTTTGTGATTTTTGATATGTTGTCATTATTTGACAGGTAGAACAAAAAGTAAAGTCAAAATCAATTTTTAACAACACTTGTGATATTTTATTGATTATTTGCTGCTATAAGTATTTAGTTATCGGACTTTTATTGCAGTATGGATTTGGCATTCAGTGAATAAAGACAATAATGTTAAATCATGAATTAATTTTAATTATCATCTGCCGTTTAAATTAATTAATAGTCTTGTGGTGAAAGTGTAAAAGTGCCAAAAGTAATCAATTATAACTCGAATTTAACAAAAATGGCACATTTAACCGAAAGGAAAAGAATAATAATGATTGGATATGACGACAGGCTTAGAAGTAATCAGAAAGCATGCGAGTTATTTAAGCAACAACATCATGATAGACTGCCAACTGCAAGATCTAAAGTAAGTAAATTGGTTGCCAAATTGACACAAACGGGATCCGTACAAGATTTGCCAAGATAAGGTCGACCCCGAGTAAGTGAAGAAGTCAAATTGGATATTGGTTGAATCTGAAGAAAATCCTCACCATTCTAAAAGGCAAGTAGCCCCAAATAACAACGTAAACCAATCTATAGTGGTAAAATTATTCGAAGAGGAAATGCACCATCCTTACAAAGTGCAATTGATACAAAAGTTGAACGATGATGATGATTCAGACCGCTGATTACAGTTTTGTGAACAATTAATGTTATGCTGGGATGAAGATCCCAATTGTCTTAACAACTCTTTTCTGATGAAGCCACTTTTTGCCTGAACGGGAGAGTAATTCATCACAACTCAAGATATTGATTATGGGAAAATCGTCATTGAACTCGAGGTTCCCACAGTCAACGTCATGGTAAAGTGAATGTATGGATGAGAATAACCGCTTATACCACTAAGTTTACAATTTTTATACCTTGCTATTCAAAAAAAATACATTTTATTATTTTGAAATACAAAACAATAATCTTAATAATTTTTCTTTAATAAATGGTCAAAGTGTTGTCCAGTCACTAATTGGCGGTACCTTAAACAGAAATAAAACTCGTTTTGAATAGTTCCTTACTTCAGGGATACACTTATTTTTTATTTGTGCGTCCAAACTCAAGATTTACGGTTTTGTCACGGAAACTTTGATTTTCAATAAGGAATAAAAATTTGAAATTTGGTTGTTTTGTAGAGGTTGACATCTACTTTAAATATAGTCATAAAAAATACGGTTGCCATTTAAAAATGTTACCAGACGTTACATCTCAAATTTGATATATATTGTATAATATATATTTTTTAAAAGATTGCAACTTAAAACACTAGTTCATGTGTTGAGAGCATTTTTGAAGAAAAATCTTTCTGATTAACTGAATTTATTCCAAGTTACAAAACTCCGACTGTATACAAGGTCCCGAGTTTCGAGGCTCACTATGGGGAACTCTCTTAACAGATACGAGATCGGTTAAATTAGGGCAAAGTTGCGTAATCCGATGCTGATCATTTTTGAAAAAAAGAAAATGCAACTTTTTTATGGTTTTAGAAATAAATTTAAAAAAAAACGAAATTTTCGGTTTTTGTATTTTCCAATTTTCTCGAAAACAAGTGAAGCCAATTTTTTGCAACACACACATTATTGGGACACTTTTGAACAAGGAATCCAAAATATTAATTGTTTCAGTGTGGCACGTACCACAGTCCTACAGCGATTGAAAACTTTTTCTTACGGAGGTCATATTGTTATTTTAACATTTTCGGAAACCCCTTTTTTTCTGATTACAATGATGATTTGCCGTATTATCTCGTTATGATACTAACAGGATGGCGCACCGCCTGATAATCAAAGAAGAATTACAAGTTATTTATTCTGGTTGTTTCCCCATAAAGTGAAATCTAATAATGGTGACGTAAAATGGCCGACGTGATGACCGGATATATCACTACTTGATTATTTCTTATTAGGAACTATGAGAGACAAAATTTATAAAACATTACCCTCTGACGTAGAGGAACTAACGCAGCATGTGCAGAGCAGTTGCAGAAATCAGGAAAATATACATAAAACAGGAAATTAGTAGTTAAAAAAATAATTGCCCTATGTTTAGAAGTGAATCGTGAACAATTTGAGCATTTACTATGATGTTTTTTGTTTAGTTCAACATTTAAGACTTAATTAATTTCAATTAAACAATAATTGCTGCTGTTGGAATTTGTGATTTTTTCTTTAAACAAAATAAATCTTATTCATGTTATTACTTTCAACATATTTTATTTCTGGATAACGATGAAGAATTTTTGTGGGAAGCGTAATAAATTTCAATCATATAACGTTTTTCTTTATTAGAAAGTAGCATTTTCCTGATGAAAATAACAATTTGTTCGCTCATTGAAAGTAACAATAAACTGTCATAATTTTGTTTTTAGATGACAGTACCGAATTTTCACCAAAGCACTCTTATAAATACAACACATCTAATTGTACTAACGAGATGATAGAGCAAACTATATCATGCGATATATCATTGTAATCAGAAAAAAAGCTGTTTTGGAAAATGTTAAAATCTAATATGGCGCCCATAAGAACAATTCACATATTTAGATTCCTTGTTCAAAAGTGTCCTAATAATGTGTTAGCTGCAAATATCTAGCTTAAATATTTTTCGAGAAAATTGGAAAATCGAAAATTTCGTTTTTTAAAATTTATCTCGAAAATCATCTCGGTTTTCTTTTCCAAAAATGATCACCACCGGATTACGCAACTTTACCCTAATTTAAACGATCCCGTATTTTTTTAAGATAAGCGAGTTCCCCATGGTGAGCCTCGAAAACCGAGCACCCTGTATATACAAACGGTTTTCAAGTGTGTAGTTATCTCTTTGAAAAAGCGTTCGAACAGGGCAAGTTTGCTGTTGAGGTATACACATTTTAAATGTCAAAGCTCATACTTAATCTTCCCAAACAGGATTGCTACTCTTTTCAAAATTTTAAATAGCAAATGGGGTCAAGCGACACATAATAGTTGAAAAGCTACTTAATTCTCTATTCAATGGTGTACTCGATTTTGAAAAATCCTTAGAAATCTTGCAGGGAAAATTCAAAATTAAATTTACTATCCTATTCTTCAAAGTGTTGTCTTTATTGCGATTATTTACATTTAGTTAATATTGATAATGAGAGTATTTTATTAGTGTTTTTAACTTATCACTTTAGATAAGGCAAAATAGAAAACAAGAAAGTAAAATTCAGCGAGTGTTAAATACAGTGTTGATTTGGTGTTGTGATCCAGTTCACATTTTTACCCTTTCACTGTATTAAAATCATAATGTATTCAATTTAGGAGCATACCAAAATTATTAGATTATTTTTCGGAAATGACCAGTGTGCGAACAGAACGTTTTAATTATTTAATCAGCAACACCCTGACAACGTCTTACTCGGCAGTACGTTTTAGACTTAGTGGAAAAGTCCCTTGTGAGTCCAGGAACGAACTAAAAGAATAGGCCCAAGGTAACTCCTGCCTGTCACAAGAGGCGACCAACTGAAGTCGAACACAGGCGGAGGTCTGGTCCAAACAAACCTAGAGGGAGGCGGATATCTGAGCGTGATATATACCCGAAATTTGAGGCCTCCACTATCGTCTTCGAAATGGACAATTAACCTCGCTTGGTTGCAGATGATACCGCCTTGGGTTAAGGATTTTGAGGTCTTCACTGTGTGTTTCAAAACAGACAAACGGCCTCGTTTGGGAAATGCTTGGGAGCGGGACGATGTCGCCTTGAGTCTAACACTGGTGGGGGTTTGGTCTAGACGAACCCGGAGAAGAACCAACATCTGTAGGGGTGCATTACAACTGGAGATTCAGGCCTCTTTTGTGAGCTTTGAAACGGTCAAACGACCTCACTTGGATGCTGCTCTGGTGCAGGACTACATGATGACCACCTCGAGTCAAACAGTGACGGATGTCGGTTCCAGACGAACTCGGAGAGATGTTATCTATCTTTGAACTTCGAAACGGGCAAGTGACTTCACTCAGATGGCAGTACACCTGTCAAACCAACTTTCACCCTAAAAAATATCGCCTTCTGCGGAGAGCTCGATTTGTTGGGTGACATTTAAGCAAACACTGGCGGGTATCGGGTCTAGACGAACCCGGAGGAGAACTCAGATCTCTAGGGGTGGATTACACCTGGAGATTGAAGACTCCTTTGTGAGTTTCGAAACGGAAAACGACTCTGCTTGGATGCTGCTCGAGAGCGGGACTTCATGACATGTCTCGTCCAGACGAACTCGGAGACAGGATATCTCTCTTTGAGCTTTGAAATGGACAAGCAACTTCACTCAGATGGCAGTACACCTGCCAAACCAACTTTCACCTCAGAAAAAAAAAACGACTTCCGCAGGGAACTGGATTTAATGGGTGAAATTTAAGTAATTGCACGTGAGCCACAATAGAGCTAAGGTCGCGGTGGAGGGACTGAAAGAGCCCACTCACATTGACTCTAATCTAATCTAGTAGAAAAATTACTAAAAACTGATTCTGTTGCAAATCAAAAACGTTTTAAAGCACGGCCTGTGAATAATAAAGCAGTAGAAGTAGCAGTTTTGGGACACGCTACAATAGATCCCACTTTAAGCACTAGAATGTCAGCAAATGTTTCAGGCATGAGTCATACAAGTATACAAAGAGTTTTAAAATAAAATAAAAATAAATTATATCCATATAAAATTAACCAGCTACAAGAGCTAAACGATGAAGTTGGCGTCTATAACTTTGTGAAAGAGCCACGCAACATGAGTTTTTTGTATAATATTTACTTTCTGATGAATACTCCTTGTTCCTTAATGGTATTGTAAATCGCTATAATTGCCTCTACTTGTTAGATTATCATCCAAGACTATTCTGCGAAGTGCACATGTAGCACCTAGAGAACCTGAATGGTTGGGCTGAGATTTTCAGTAACCGTCTTGTTGGTCCTTTCATCTTACCGAGAAACTTAACCACCGAAATGTAAGTATAATTTTTTTTCAAGTTAATCAAAAATGCCAGACAGTCGCGCCACCTAGGTGCTTACGAAAGTATATATATATATATATATATATATATATATATATATATATATATATATATATATATATATATATATATATATATATATATATATATATATATATATATATATCGGTAGAAATTTCAACAAAAATGTTTCGATGAATAGAGTAGGTCCGGTTCTCTGTAGTCCATTGTTTGAACTGTTATCTTAATAACCAGCGTGCCTTTCTTAGAAGAAATATTTGATAACGACCGACAGTATAACAAAGGCAGGTATGCAGTTCTAGTCGTAGGGATTTAAGACTCAACAGTGGGGTCTGACTGTATACCTTCCTAGAGGATCATGTACGCAAGTGCTTGCAAACTAACATATAAATAGTACTTCCAGTATTTATTCACTTAGTTTATTCATCCCACTGATGACGCTAAGTTTGTTAGCGAAACGATCGTCTGGTCTAAAAACTGTATTGTGATGAATTGGGTTCTCCAAATAGTACTTATCAGTGCTCATCACTCACCGAAATGTATTTAGAATTACTGCAAAACAACGCATTGATCAAATGATGACAGATATAATAGAAAATGATGAGAGCTATGATCAAAACAGCTTGGTATTTCAACAAGGCAGTACACCCCCACATTGAACTTTTTGTTACAGGAACATCTAAAAAACAAAATTTGTACAGCTCAGTCAACCACTCTGAATGAAAACTCCGTGGTATTCCAATAAGACAGTACTCCTTAACATTACGTAGATAGTGCGACAGTATCTTGATTAAAGATTTCCAAAACGTAGGAAGACATGGCTGAATTGAATGGCCGCCTAGGTCAACAGACTTAGCACCATTGAACTTTTTGTTACGGGAACATCCAAAAAACAAAATTTGTACAGCTCAGTCAACCACCCTGAATTAAAACTCCGTGGTATTCCAATAAGACAGTACTCCTTCAGATTACGTAGATAGTGCGACAGTATCTTGGTTAAAGATTTCCAAAACGTAGGAAGACGTGGCAGAATTGAATGGCCGCTGAGGTCAACAGACTTAACACCATTAAACTTTTTGTTACAGGAACATCTAAAAAACAAAATTTGTACAGCTCAGTCAACCACCCTGAATGAAAACTCCGTGGTATTCCAATAAGATAGTACTCCTTCACATTACGTAGACAGTGCGACAGTATCTTGATTAAAGATTTACAAAACGTAGGAAGACGTGGCAGAATTGAATGGCCGCCGAGGTCAACAGACTTAGCACCATTGAACTTTTTGTTACAGGAACATCTAAAAAACAAAATTTGTACAGCTCAGTCAACCACCCTGAATGAAAACTCCGTGGTATTCCAATAAGACAGTACTCATTCACATTACGTAGATAGTGCGACAGTATCTTGATTAAAGATTTCCAAAACGTGGGAAGACGTGGCTGAATTAAATGGCCGCCGAGGTCAACAGACTTAGCACCATTGAACTTTTTGTTACGGGAACATCTAAAAAGCAAAATTTGTGCAGCTCAGTTCATCAACATGCACGATTTTCTTCAGGTCATTGTTGCTGAATGCCGTCTGATAACACCCGAAATGCTTCAGAACGTGAGGAACTGATTTTAACAAAATTTGTATTTTTGCATGTAGGCTAGCGGTGAATGCCATTATCAACATTAACACAAGTAATCTTTCAGCTGCTAATCAAACCTACGCTCTTGTATCACACTTTTCAATAAAACCTTTTTGGTTTTGCAATGTGACTAATTTTTCAGGTTATACTTTTTAGCTTTGATTTTGAATTTTCTCTTAAAGAGTTTTAAATGTTCAAAGTACACCACTAAATAGAGAATTGAGTAGCCTTTCCAATAATGTCACTCGACCCCACTTGCTATCTGAAAGTTTAAAGAGGGCAAATACCCTGTTTACGGGATAAAGTAGCAGCTTTGACAAATGCACGAAAATGTGTCTCCTACAAAAATCGACCTGTACGAGCGTATTTAGGGTCTTAACGAAGGAACGTGTGATTTTGTTAGGTCATACTTTTCAGCTTTGATTTTGGCGTTTCTCTACAAGAATGTTTAAAACCAAATACACAAATGAATAGATAATTGTGTAGCCTTTTAAACGATTGGTCACTCAACCCCACTTGCTATTTAAAAATTTGAAAAGGGTAGCTACCCTTTATATATATATATATATATATATATATATATATATATATATATATATATATATATATATATATATATATATATATATATATATATATATATATATATATATATATTTCAACAGCACACCACGAGGGCTTTTAGCCTAAATACTATTGTACTGTGGGTGTCGACAAGGAGGAAAGAGGCAACTTGTTAATTCTGGACTTGAAGGTTTGGAGGAGAAGGAAAAACATGTGCTGGCAAGGAATTCCACAACTTGGAAGTCTTCGGGACAAAAGAGCGGGCATAACAAGATGTTCTATGTCTGGTGACCTGGACAGTAAAAGGGTGCATTCGCTCTGTTCCCCTGGTAGATCTGTTGGGGGCAGCAGGTGGAGGAACTATGGAAGAAAGCTCCTCTGAGCAGTGCCCGTGCAGATATCTATAAAAGTGAGAGAGGTCACCAACGGCACGTAGGTGGGCAAGGGATGGCAGCCTTTGGGTGAGGGTAGGGTCACTGATGAGACGTATAGCTCTCTTCTGAATGGAGTCCAGGATAGCGAGTGTAGAAGCGGCAGCAGCACCCCAGATTTGGGAGCAGTATTCGAGATTTGGCCTTTTTTGTGAAGTATATAAGGTATAGAGATTAGCTGGTGAAAAGTATTAGCGAGCTCGGAAGAGGAAACCTAATTTCTTAGCAGCCGCTTCTGCAATTGATGTGACATGTTGGTGTCAATTGAGATTTCGATCCACAGAAATGCCAACAAGTGAAAAGGATTCATTACTTTGAATAACTTGGTTGTTCATTGTGATGGGTCTAGGGCCACTGTATCTCTTATAAGATAGAAAGCAAGACTGAGATTTGGTGGAGTTGAATTGTATTTTTATATTGAATTGCCTGCTTAAGAGAATGAACTAGCAGCTTTGATATTCGCGTGAAAATGGTCCCACTTAAAAAACAAAATCAACCGTCCAAGTGCTTTTCAAAGAGATAACTTTAAATATTTGAACCTCGTGTGTATAGTTTCCAATGGGCCACCTGTATAGACACACTTAAGTTTAAACTGATGAATAATTTTATTTTACTATAACAGAAAATAATATAATATTTAATCAAATATATTTCAGCCTTTTCTTTTTGTTATATCTTTCTAGCGTCTAAAACTATCTATGGAGCGAGCGACAGTATTGTGAAACAAATTAATTTAACTAAAAATAACAAAAACACTTTGTAGACTTCAGACGATATATATTTTATTTTTACCTCACAGACCTGGACACAATTTAATGATCATTATCAAAATGAACAATTCAGGCTGTTAGTGAAATAAAGTGAATCTGGCAACGCTGTCAGACGTAACCGTTGTGATAATGACAGATGACGAGAGACAGCAGACGGTGTTGAACAGAACAAATAAACCAGACACAGTTGTTTACCCTTCTAATATGTTTTTTATGCTGATTGATAACGGTTGTGAGTAGTGATGGGAAAAACAGTTATTTTCTGTTAACAGTTGAAGCCGTTAACGTTATTTAATAATAACCGTTGAAAATAACGGCTTCAGTTATTTTAAACTGGATAGTCGATCGATAGTATCCTACATTCCCAAAGCTGTGAGCGAGAGTGAGCACACTAGTATAAATGCATTGTATTTTTACCCCGTTATTTCACGTAGTGTATAAATCTCAAATTTTGTCGATATGAAAAGGAAACAAAGGGTTAAGAAATTATAATAAGCGTGTCGTAAATCTTTTGCCACTCTGAAGTGAAACTTTTAGAAATCAGAAAGGAGTCTTCTATAAGAATTTACTTAAGATGTTTTAGGAATTATAAACTAGTCATTTCTCACAAATTTATTTTATCAGGGTCTTTACGTAAATGTCAATGCCACAGCAAGAATCAATAAATATCATTATTTATCACGCCTTGGGACGTTAGACGTTAGAACTTTTATTGCTACACAGGGAGTGATTCTAAGAACTCCATAACATAACGCAGCTAATAAAATTTCGGTAAAGAAACAGTATAAAAAATTGAGTTTGTTTTAATAAAAATTGGAAGATATATAGTATTAATTGTTTATTTACTTATTTTAATATTCGTTGTTTTAAAATTAGTTTCAAAAATTTCAAAGGGCTGTAACTTGGAGGAGAAGGGGTTTCAAGAAAAACTTAATAAAAAGACACCCCTTATTTTTCGCCAAAGAATCACCCTGTAAAATTTTTCGCATCAATTTGAAAACACCCTGTATATATATATATATATATATATATATATATATATATATATATATATATATATATATATATATATATATATATATATATATATATATATATTCATTTAATTTTTTATATTGAAATGTATATAGATATTAAAAAATGTTGTATCATTATATTTTTTTAATCAATTTGATAACTATTATCAGACAAACGAAAATGACGTGTTAACTGTTTTCTTAGGTAATGTATATAAATTTAAATAAATAAGTACTTTAATTTCACGTGAAATAACCCTATTTTGCGTTGTCTATAGTGAAAGTAATAACACGTTTTTACAGAAATTCATCTTTTCACCCAACATTTTTTATTATTAAATATTTGGCTTTACATACTAGTGGGAAACTGAACTGTTTCAAAAATAACAGCTTCTCAGTTTAACAGAATAACTCTGTGTAGTAGTTTCTGTATGCCGTATCCCCATCAACAACCGGTTAAAGTTAAAATTAAAATTAAACCGTTTTATTGTACCGAAAATCCTACGTTCCTAAAGCTGTTAGCGAGAGCGAGCACACAGTATAAATAACGTGTTTAGCATTCCCAATCTCAAGGCTATTCATCCTGTTAAATAGTTAAATAAACAGTTGCCAATGAAAACCGATGTTTATTCATCGAAGCCGAACTAGTTGCAGTAGAACTGAAACAGACACGACTCCGAAATCTAGTTTAGTGTAAAAAGCGTTATTTTTTAAGCTGATATTTTTATAAATCCATAACTGGTGGTAACCGTTACGGCTCGGTAACCGTCTAAAAATAGCTGACAGTTAAATAACGACCCATCACTAGTTGTGAGAACAAAACACAATGTTTAAACTTGATAAAGCATATCCTATAAAGTCTTACCAAGTGTTTTTGTTATTTTTAGATGCTTCACCAAGAACCAAGTAGAAATTCAATATCATTAAGATTATTTTAACATTATCCTTGCTGCCAATTTAAACTACACAACATAGAAATAAATAGTGAAAAGATTATTTTCTAAAACATTTACTTCACTGGGAGAAGCTTGAAACTTGTGGTGAGCACTGATATAAGTACCTTTTGGTGTATCCCAAATCACCAAAGCACATACCTTTTAAACCTAACAATTATTTCACTAACAACCACAGGACAAGTAAAACTTTTTTATAAATAACAAAGAACTAAACTGTTTAATTGGTTTTCTGATGAAGCTAACTTTCTTGATGAAATAATAGTTAAGTTTTCAATCGTACTGTGCTTCTCCAGAGTGAACAGGTCATATTTTTATTTTACAATATAGCAGCTTACACCAAACCTGATTTATACAGTGTGTTTCAATTTAAGTTGTTACAATTCAGTATTTCATAATGGGTCAGCCGATTTTCAAAAACATTTGAATTTAAATAAAGTACTCCAAAAGCGCCACATTCTGGTATGCATTATTTTAAGATTTGCTTTTTCCATAGCATACTATGATAACAAATAAGACCCCAAAAATTACTAAAGCATATTAGGCATTTTTTAACGAAAAAAACAAATATCTCTATCAAGTTAAGCACATCTGCAAGCCACAAATTCCAAGCTTCAGTATCGTAACTTATACCGAGTGTTCACAACTTGAGTGTAAAAAATGAAAAAATCGACTTTTTTGGAGTACCCTGTGTAAACGCTACTGAGTATCTTGCAAATAATAGATTTCAAATGGGTTAAAAGCCACCTAGTGTATCCATTCACAAATTTCATATGTCAAGTAGAAATGTCAAAATTATTGTACTGGAGAATTATAGTTTTTTTAAGGAGCTTTAGCTACAACTGATATTAAGATATAAATAAAAGTAAATAGGAATATCTATGGCTACTGTGGAAGCATTGGTGAGACCGGCTATAGTACAAGAAGCAAATTTAGGAACAAAATCAAAAATGACAATTATTAAAATAAGTTTTGGTGATAGGAGTTCGCGAGGATTCTAAACGAAATTGTGTCAATACAACAAGCATAGCTTATTTGTAAGATGCAATGTATAATTCTAATTACAAATAAATAAGTATAAGTATAATATCATCCGCTTATCTTATACAGGTGTTCATAATAAATACGGAAACATACCCTTTTGCAATGTAATACCCAATTTGGACTTTGATCGGACCAGTATCTTAAATTTTGGAGACAGCACTCCATTATTTCTGAAAGTAGTGAAGATTGGAACCTGCGATGAGCACTGATAAGTAAGATGAAAAATATAATTTTTCATCCTCTGATGACACTACCTTTGTTAGTGAAACAATCGTCAGGTCATTAAAAAGATGTGTTGTGGTGATTTGGGTTCTCCAAGTGTACTTCTCAGTGCTCATTGCAGGTTCCAATTTTTAATTAGCTACTTTCAGAAATAATGGAGTCGTGTCTTCCCAACATTTAATATGCTGGTCCAATCAAAGCCCAAATTGGGTAATACATTATTATGAACACTCTGTATAAGATATGCGGATGATATTCTGTGAATTGATACACTAGGTGACTTTTAATCCATTGGAAATCTAATAACTGCCAGACACTCAGTAGCGTTTACACAGGCCACTCCAAAAAAGTCGACTTTTTCATTTTTTGCACTCAAGTTGTGAACACTCAGTATAAGTTACAATATTCAAACTTGGAATTTGTGGCTTGCAGATGTGCTTAACTCGATAGAGATATTTGTTTTTGTCGTAAAAAAATGCCTAATATGCTTTAGTCATTTTTGGGGTCTTATTTGTTATCGTAGTAGGCTATGGGAAAAAGAGAATCTTAAAATATTGCATACCAGGATGTGGAGTTTTTGAAGTACTTTATTTTAAAAAATTGTTTTTTGAAAATCGGCCGACCCATTATACACTTAAAGTGAAACACACTGTATATGTACAGGATGATTCTTTATAATGTCGCCCCCCTTTAACTTTGTTATTTTAACTGTCCCAAAAAAATTGAAAGTATGGTTATGTAGGTGCTACAAATATTTTATTAAACCAAAACAACCGTCACAAATCAAGAAATCTAACAATAAATAATATAACAAAAACAGTTTCTAATTAAATATAAAGACGTTTCCGGGCCTCTATTTTCTTCAACACATTGTATAAGGGTTCTTCGCATTTTCTCTAATGAATCTGTTATGAATGCTGGGTTATTTTCATTTAAATTAATAATTTCATTCCGTATCAAATCTTTAAGATGATCGAGGTTTTCAATTTGGTGGTCATATACACGGTTTTTATATAACCCCAAAGAAACGCATCCATAGGTGTCAAATCGGGGCTGTTTGCAGGTCATTTAATTGGCGCATTTCTTCCGATCCATTCAGGAAACCTTTCATTTAGATAATTAAGCACAGCACGAATGTTTTGAGGGGGTGCTCCATCCTGTTGAAAAATTATATTTAGTAATATATTTAAAGACAAATCGTCTAAATGTTCTTCGAACTCGTTTTCCAAGAAATCTAATCATTTCAAACAGTATCAAAAAACTACGGACCGATAACTCGATCGCCCAGGAGACCACATCATACATTCACAGATTGTTGCCATTGGAACTTAAATTCCCTATAAGAATGTGGATTCTCTCTTGCCCATTGTCTGGTATTTTTTCGGTTAAAGAGGTCACTAGTAGAAAAGGTAGACTCATCAATCCATAGAACTGTTTTCAAAAAATTGTTATTTATGTTTATTCTGTCTAGAATCAGTTGACAAAATGCGACCCGATCATCTTTTTGCATTTGGGTAAGCTTTGTAGTGGGTTTAATCTTATATGGGTTTAGATTCCATTTTCTTAATGTTCTTTGGACTTTACTGTATGAAGTTCGCTGAATATTTTTTTACTTGTGTTGCTCATAATGTCTTTGAAATGTTTCTTATGGAATTGTTTGGATTCTCTTCTATAGCAAATAAAATATTCAATTCTGCATTTTCATCTACGTTCACATTTCTCCTTTGTACATTTGACGTTTCTTGAAACTTCCTATATATAGATGTGAACGTTTTTCGAGTTGGGACATGCATACCGGAATGATCTTCTATCATATTTCTAATGGCAGCTCGACAATTTAAATTATTTTTAATATAATAACTTAAAATAACTCTTCTTTCTCTGTCTGAGTACGGCATTTTTACTTACTAAACAATACAACTACCACAATAATGACAGAATGTCACTGTCAGTTATTTGTTTTTAATTAAAAGCGTGGTATCCCAGGACTTCTTGATTTGTAACAGTTGTTTAAAATATTTGATGATAACGTTTCAAAAGCGAATATTTCAAAAACTATTCACTTTAAGTATACAGTATGTTATATAAATTATGCTTAGAATTTTACGAGGAATCAAAAAATAAATTCATATATAGGCTGATCCGTTGAAAAAAATTAACTTTTTGGTTTTCCCTGTATACGGATCATTTTTCAATTTTTTTTCATTCGTAGAAAAAAGTATTTTTAGCACCTACATAACCATACTTTCAATTTTTTTGGGACACTGAAAATAACAAAGTTAAATGGGGGCGACATTATAAAGAGTCACCCGGTATATATATATATATATATATATATATATATATATATATATATATATATATATATATATATATATATATATATATATATATATATATATATATATATATATATATATATATATATATATATATATATATATATATATATATATATACAGGGTCGCTGATAAGTCTGGAAACGGTCGATTATCCGGGAAAATATACAAGGTGTCGAAAAAAGTTTTATACAAAAGTTTTTGGGTTCTTCAATGTCTACTAGGCGGTGATAATTTTATTTATACAGGGTTGGTCATACAGGCGTGGCACACCAATATATATTTTTTTTAATGGAACACCCTATATATTATTCGATATTTCAATCCTTCTCTTAATTTTGAGCAACATTTATAAGAAGCATAATGTACCTAAACTCAATCGTTTCCGGGTAAAAAAATAATTAAAAATAAACGCTACTGTTTTTAAAATCTATTGGATGAAGAACAAAAATAAATGAAAAGTAGAATATCTCTTGAAAACAATCTGTGAGTGTGAAAAGAACCGGTTGCGATGTTTTTAACATTGTTTGGAATCCCAAGATAAGATAAGATGCCCATAAGAAACGCAGTATTATTCTTTTGTTTTAAAATGTTTCCAGGACAACGAATGTCAAACATTCATTCAGTGTCAACAGTTTTGAAACATTAGTAATTTAGTGTCAACAGTTTTTGTGCAAAATGGCAAGTTTAAGTGAAACCGAACGTATCGAAATTTTAATGATGATAGGGTACGGTGATAGAACACGAAGTTTTGCTCAAGTGGTGATTATGTTCAATGAGTTGCATCCTGAGCGGGAATCGATCTCCAAATCCACAGTTTCGAAAACTTTGCATCGTTTTCACGAAACTGGCGGTATCAAGGATAAACCTAGAACTGGAAGGCCAGTAACCGTTACAAATGAAGAAAATTCTTTGAATGTAATATTGGATGTGGTGGAAAATCCGAAAACTTCGGCACAGCAATTGGCTTTAAATCACAATATGAGTCGATATTCAATTCAAAAGATTACGAAGCGGGAAAAGTTCCGTCCATATAAAATTCATTTATTGCAAGAACTGAGTGAAGACGATTTTGATCGCAGAATCGAGTTCTGTGAACTTATTATGGAGAAGTTACGCCAAAATTTTAACTTTGCCAACCACATTTTGTTTTCCGACGAATCTACATTTTGTTTGAATGGACAAGTCAACCGACACAACTGTAGGTACTGGTCAGACGAAAACCCACATTGGATGGAACAAATTCACACCCAAAGACCGCAAAAAGTAAATGTTTGGTGTGCTATTATTGGTGGACATATCATAGGACCTTATTTTATACACGGTAATTTGAACTCTGCTCGATATTTGACACTTTTGCAAGAATCAATTGTTCCAGACGTTAGTCGATTATTTCCGAACAATAACGACCCAAATCTACCAGCGGAAGAAATATGGTTTCAGCAGGATGGGGCACCCCCTCATTTTGGAATTGAGGTACGGGAATATCTGAATCAAACCTTTCCTGGCAGATGGATAGGGCGCAGGGGAACTATTGAATGGCCAGCTAGGTCTCCCGACATGACGCCGCTTGACTTTTTTTTGTGGGGTCATGTAAAAAATTTAATTTACCAAAATAGACCGCAGAATATTGAAGAGTTGCAAGCAAGGATTGTGCATGAAATTAATAACATTCCTCAAAACGCTCTTGTAAATGCAGTGCAATGTTTTGTTAAGCGAATTCATTATTGTCAGGAGGTCAATGGAGAACACTTTGAACATCTTATAAAATAGGATTTCAAACAATGTTAAAAACATCGCAACCGGTTCTTTTCACACTCACAGATTGTTTTCAAGAGATATTCTACTTTTCATTTATTTTTGTTCTTCATCCAATAGATTTTAAAAACAATAGCGTTTATTTTTATTTATTTTTTTACCCGGAAACGATTGAGTTTATGTACATCATGCTTCTGATAAATGTTGCTCAAAATTAAGAGAAGGATTGAAATATCGAATAATATATAGGGTGTTCCATTAAAAAAAAATTAATATTGGTGTGCCACGCCTGTATGACCAACCCTGTATAAATGAAATTATCACCGCCTAGTAGACATTGAAGAACCCAAAAACTTTTGTATAAAACTTTTTTCGACACCTTGTATATTTTCCTGGATAATCGACCGTTTCCAGACTTATCAGCGACCCTGTATATATATATATATATATATATATATATATATATATATATATATATATATATATATATATATATATATATATATATATATATATAAACTTTTTCTATAATTGACAGTTAAGCATTTATTAAACACATATTGTAAATTAAGTTTCAATCACAATTTATTAATTACGCTCGATAAGGAGATAAAATTGACAGTTAAAATTAATCAAGAGCTAAAATGTCAATGATGGAAAAAATGTTTTTTTAGATCGACAAGATAAAATATTAAAAAGAAGGTCAGTTTTCAACTTGACTTGATATTATTATAAACAAAACACAATGATAGCATTTTACACCACAATTTATATCTTATGAAGCTGCGACAATTACAGTTAATTAAATCAGTAGTAACATTAAGATTATTAATTTAAAAGCAATAAATAGGATTGTACAGTTTTCTTTGCCTCAATAAATCAATTGTATTGCCTCATAATTGAGCATAAAAATGTAACCATATGTAATAATCATTTTGTTCAACTGTTTCAGTAAAATAAAATGTAACAATGATGACAACATATATTAGGCAAAATTATTTTAATAGAAAATTACATAATGTTTTATACAATAGTCTTGTTAGTACATATAAATGCAATTAATTTTAACTGTGGATGTTCAAAGTTATGCCACACTTATAAAAAGTGCCGATTGCAAATAAATTTCACACGTATAGCTTTTAAATGTTTAACACAGGCAGAGGCTACTTTGGTATTCCCTTTTCAACTAAATAATTATGATCTTAGTTAATATTTTCAGCACATGCAGCCACCTTCTGAATCTTGTTGGTCGTTTTGAAGTTGAGGTTGCGTCTGAAGATCAACAGCTACAATTTTATTAAGAAAAACAATACACAACAGCATCAACACTTATTTTTATCAGCCAGTTCAAAAAAATCTATAGCAAAATAGTTGTAATAAATTTTCTAAGAAAAATAAAAGTACCTTTATAGCATTTGTGACCTGAAAAAAAAGCACTTGACAATATGTAGATTGAAAAATATTGTTTTATTCCATGAAGACAAAACAATTAGACATTAACAGATATTATATTAAAGCTAAAATAAAAAAGATGTAGTCAGGATGATCTTCATTTCCACATTTGTTCAGTTTATTCACAGAAGATTTCATAAATAATAGATTAAGAAATAGCAGAACTCATAACAAATTGACAGTGGTTCCATTGAATAAAATATGCTGATGGCAGTACTGATATGTGAAATGGGAAAAAAATTAACTCAGTATACTGGACTGATGTGTTAAGAAGAATTAAAGTAACTATCAAAAGGAAGAAAAGTAAAGTAATGGAGATAACATACAGATAACAGGACTATAAAAACTGATATACCTGGCCAACAACTTGAATAAGTAGAAATCTTCACATACCTTAAAGTATTACTACCGATGATGGAAACTATAACAAATAGTTGAGAAGAATCACGATGGCAAAGCAATTATTCACAAAATGTGCGATGGTCCCAGTGGGTGTTGACGCAATGGATTTATGCCTGGTGCTCTGAATGTCAATGTGAAGAATTTCAAGCAAGCACTTGTGTCTCTCTAGTGTATTGCTATGGCAATGCAACAAAAGTCAGCTTATCATCATTGCTACGGACGTATGCGTGTGTGCATACGTCCGTAGCAATCTATCCTGCACCAGACTCCCCAATTTAGAAGCTGGAAGAAAAGACATACTTTGGATAAAACTCTCTCTCAGGGCTGCAACTAAAATCATCTGTTGCATTTACCGCTCACCTTCGGACAACAACTTTGTCCAACTCTTTGACTACCTTTCTGAAAAAACCGACCATCTGATTTCTGAATATCCTTCCTCTGAGGTCACTATTCTTGGTGACTTCAATGTCCATAATAAGGAATGGTTAGGATCTTCAAAAACCGATTTACAAGGGCGAGCAGCGGAGGCCTTTGCAATCAGTAATTCGTTAGCCAATATGGTTCAGCAACCTACTTACTTTCCTCGCATCCCAACACACAGCTCAAATTTCTTTCTTACTACAAAACCTGAATGCTATAAGATATCAGTCACCGTCCCTCTTGGTCGCTCAGACCACGGCATGGTCACTGCTTCCTGCACAATGTACCCCGAGGCTACACAGTCATCACACCCACGTACCGTTTGGCACTACAACTCTGCAAACTGGGACGAAACGCGGGATTAATTTTCCTCATTTCCATGGGCGTCTGTCTGCTTCTCTCATCCTGACCCTTCTGATATCTCACAAAACGTCACCGAAATTATCCAAGCTGGCATGGAATTAGTTATTCCACGTACACAGAAAATCTCTTCAGCCACTCAAAAGCTCCGGTTTTCTAAATCCTGTGACAAGACCAGACTTGAAAAGGTCAAAGCTCACAAAACGCTTCTACACAATCCCAGTCAAGAAAACCGTCAAGCATTTAACGACGCAAGAAACCGCTATGTCCGCATTCTTTTTGAGGCACAAAACTCGTTTAATAACCACATCAAAAAAAAGTCCTCTTAAGCCCCAACGGCAGCAAACCCTTCTGGACTCTTGCTAAATCTATTGGGAATAATTTCTGCAACAGCACGTTCCCACCTCTTGTCTCGCCTGGGCAAGACTGAACTTATTGCCTCGTTGTTCGCCAGCAATTCTACTCTCAACCCACCTCCAAATGTTCAACCACCAACAGTCCCCAATGTCGCACATAACATGATTGGGGGGGGGGGGGTGTCAAGGGGGACCTGGCTTACAGACTCTGCAGCGAGGGGGAAGAATCAGCCCAGCACATCTTTGGACTGTAAAAGACAACTCACCTACGGATAGCCTAGACCGGAAACAGAGCAATTTAAAACTTGGCCCTACCAACTGCTGCGCAGATTAGTTAAAGACACAGTGCTCCTGGAATAGGTAGAGTAGAAAAGTTATAGGGTATGCACAATAAGCCAAAGGCTGTGCTGCTACTCGTGCGGCAATCGCGGACGGCCCCCCAAGGAGGAGAAAAAAAATCTGACAAATTGTTGGCGAATTGGAGGAGGCAGATAAAAGATAATCTGCAACATGTTTCATATATGACTGGGCAATTAGTTAAATTTGCAGGCAAAAAGTGTTAAATGTGGTTGGTCAAATTTTGCCTAAAGACTGTGAGACTGAACCCGATAAAGTGCACATGAAGTTCACAAGAAAGACTGTTCTCAACCAAAAATTAAGTTTTTAAGACCACCTCCACCCCCCTCCCAGCTCGACAATTGATGATAGCGGCCATATCCAAATTAATGAAACTGTTAAGTTACTTCTGGAATCTAAAATATGTAAACGTGGGCAAATTACGTTTCACGCTTCAAGTGAAGTTTAAACCCATGAGTTCATAACTTTTATAATACCTAATAAATATTTTTAAAATCAGGAAAGACCATTTTAAAGGTTGTTCTCAAAAACATATTTCACTTCCCCCAAATTAAATCCAATGCAATATAATTGGAAATTAGCACCTAGAACCGCACTTTCACCACCATGTGTGGTAAATGCCAACCCGTCATTCAAATAAAAAAAGCGGTGTGGAGTAAAACACCTTTGTAAAATCTTTTTTTTTAATCCTAACACCATGAACATACCTACTGTAATATTTTTACAGTTTTTAAACCTAAAATCACTCACTGGCATCACTTGAAAGTTGAACCAGCGAAATTTCGGTGTGCACTTACCCCAACTAACCTTATATTGTCAGGTCCCGACGATTGCTTAGTTTTTAACTTTTTCCAGAGAAGTAATTCTATTTTTAGAGGTATGCCTGGATTGAATAAATATGTGTTAAATGCCAACAATGTAATGCTTGTAACGAAGTAGGTATTTTCAGAACAGCTGTAGATATTAAAAGCGACTGTTCGAAAATAAACATAATATAAATCACACGGGTAAAAATTCTACGCAGTTAAAATAATTATTTTATCATTAATATTTCTTAACAAGTACGCATTTCGAATTATCGCGGCAGAGTAAAAATATATCTGCAGAAGATAAGGATAAGGTATCTACCACTGATTAGGATTTTTCAGCCGGTGACTGGAGAGAAAATAACGACGAGAGGCAGAAAGAGTTCACTGTTTGCCGTAGCGTGGTTAAGTTTATAGCTTCAGTTCCGCATCAGTAAATTAAAAGTCCGCTTGTTTAAATTATAATAAGGTATTAGGATACAGTACCGTCCGCCCCGTTGTTGTATAGAACAATTTTTACCTTAGTAATTTTTCTGAATATAGTCTAGGTAGGAACCTTTTCAGTTTTTCCTATTGTATTTATATATAGCGAATTTTCGGATATTTTCTCAGATCCGTATGTCTCTCCGGTGACCTCGAGATCGTGGGATCGAGCGTAACCTCTTTCCGTTCCCATATCCTATTACTGTTGGCGTTTCGTAAAACATTCGGAAAGTGATCTGTAGCTAACACAGACTTTTCGAGTGTATTACGTACGACCGTTCTGATTTGACTCTGGTCTGGACGCTGTAAGTACACAAGCAGGCTTAGGTCAAGTTAGTACGCGGCAATATACTTCCACAGGGTGTTCCCCTATAATCCTTCCCGTTCCTTATCGACGCCCCGACGCCGAGGCGCTTGATCTCGCGATACCGGCTTCGACGGATAGATGCCATTTAGTTATTTGAGGGGAGTTTCTTCAATCGACCCACTTAACGGCTGCATCCACGAGTCGTAAAAACCACAGTACTCGGAGTTTCCGCATTTTTTCCATATGTCTTCTCCGTGGGGAATAATTAATTTTGTTGGCTCGTCATCAGTGATATAATTTGTTTTAGGATAAATTAGCATAATAAGTACCATTTACATTGCAAAATATCAGTGAATTGTAACGTATCATTAGGTAATAAATAGTGTGGAAAGCATACCTAGTCTATATTATACCCGCAAATAAATCTGCTACACCTATACAGACTTTCAGAAGGTCAGGGAAATACCGGGGGAGCGATTAAAGTCCGCAACCTCGGAGGTATCTACACGGCCTGTTATATCATAGGCTACTGGACCCTCTCCACAGAGCTATTCAGGCACTCTGACCACAACCATGGCCAGAGCCTTGTGACGAGGTCGCAGACATCCTCGCAGGGAGTAAACCCTTTCAAAATCTGGCGCTCAAGACCATTCCCGTAAATCCGTTGATCTGTTCCACTAAATAATACTTACGGTTTAGGACAACTTAAAAAAGTAATATAGCTTTATTGCAATATAGTTCACTATGTGTTATTTTTTTTAAAGAAAAAGACATCGTTTATAAAACACATCTTTGTAACAGCTAGTATTACATTGGAACATTTTTCAAACAGTGTGTAATTTTTAAGCAGCAATGTATCAATTCATATAACTGAACAACACTCATTCATAAGCCAAAGGTTGCAGTGCTATCGAGGCAGCAAAGCCGCGGACGAACCCTGAGGGAGAAAAAAAACACTCATTCAAGAATCATGGAAACCCCAATAGGCACACTTAATACAGACGTAGAGCCTATTTATCTGGCTTCACTAATATTTGTTGACTTTTATGTACATGAAGGATATAGCCAGTGTGTAAGCTAACTGCAGCAAGTGGCCCTTCTCAATTCTAGATGTTCTTCAACGTTTCTGTGACCGATCTTGGGGGCTTGACAGAGAATCTTTAACAAACATCTAGAATTAAAAAGGGCTGCTTGCCCCCGTTAGCTTACGTGCTGGTTGCATCCTTTATATACAGAAAAGAAAATCCAATATTAGTAAAGTTAGAGAAATAGTCTCCATGTCTGTATTTAGCATGAAAGAGTTTCACCAAGTAAGGGCAACAACAATTAATGCAATTGGTACAGCCAAAAAAGTATAAAACATCAAGGGACTACACTACCTCATAAGCACTCAAATAAAAAATGCAACAGAATACTTATAAATTCAGCACTAACCTATAGGATAAATAATAAACAAAAACACAGTAACCTATTCAATTATGATTCCACCGAAACTTCTTAAAAAAACACAGAAACAAATTTATTTGCTTGTTAAATTTATTATAAATTAAAGGAAACTAGATTAACATACACACATCAAAATGCATTAGAGGACAAAGTTAAAAGTATCTTTATTTGAAATAATTTACACATCTCCAAATGTAATGTAGAGAAAATCATGTCCACTATTAACACAAGACTGCTTTAATTCGATTTCCAACATTGCCAGATTTTCTCGCTGTGTGTCATGCTACACAGAGTAATCTAAAAGTAATGGTACACAGTAGTGTTGAGAAATACAGTGATTTTCGAGTAACCGGTAAACCGGTGAAAGTGATTTAGAAATCACTGTGATTTTTAGCAGTGATTTGAATCACCAGAGTGATTGAGAATTTTAGAAAGCGTGGAAATAATTGAAAGCAGTTATAATTGGTTTCACTAGTGGTGTTTCTAGTATTTTTATGCAGAATTGTAGGATACCCATGCGTTAAATGTTTTGTCTCACTATTCTGTATAATTAACTATAAGGCCTATTGGTAATAAATAATTTGTTGTAGATTAATTAGCGTAGTTTAATTTGTTATAAAAGAATAAAAATAAAAAACAACTAGATTTTAATATGCAAAATTTGGAAAATCATTTGTGTCCCTACCTGCACTATCATTTTTTTTTGCGAACTTGTAATGTAGTCATAGAGACCGTGGGGTAATTTAAGATTATATGTTTTTTTAAATTTGAGTTCGTTGTTTTGTACGAAAAGTTTTTTCTTGCATATATTGCATGTTGCATAGCAATTGTCCCCGTCAATGGGTGCAAAATGATACCAAATTTCACTGGTTTTTTGTTTTTTAGACATGTTTTGCACAACACCGCGATATACACTGAGATGAAAGATGAAAATAAAACTAAACTAAGTATGAATAGAAATGACATGGCACGGGCATAGCGCTTCAGCGATACTGCATCCAGGATGAACGAACAAGTCTGAACGCCTGTACAAATAATTTTTCAAATAATCTTAGGCTGAGCAGTGAGCACTGTGAGCCAGTATATCGCCAACACGCCAAATCGGTGAACGCTAACATTCGATATTTATTTCCAAGTGCTGTATCAGAACTAATACTGATATCTATTATTACGTTGCCGGTTGGGTGGTTGCCAGTGATTGCGTCGTTAGTCCACAATTGCTACTCACTGCATTAGTTAAACTTCGATCACTGGTAGCTCCAGTAAGCCCACGGGTAAATTTCAGGCTGGTAAGTGAACTCCGAGACGAGAGGAGCGACCTGACTTGGCAGAATGAGGTGCCGGGTCACTCAGGGGTCAAAGGCAATGAAGACGCTGACAGTCTCGCCAAGAGAGGATCAGCAGAACCATTTATGCGACCAGAACCGGTCCCGGGCGTGACGAAGAGCACTGCCAGGGGATCCATTAAGTCATGGGTCAGAAACGAACATAACTGGACGGACTGTCCAGGGCTCAGACATGGGTAGTCAGTAATTGAGGAACCCAGTTCAAAGAGAGCTGTGAAGCTGCTAAATTTTAGCAGAGGACAGCACAGGAACATAACAGGACACATGGCCGTCAAGAAACACCTGCATAAAATGGGGCGGTTCGAGAGGGACCTGGCATGCAGACTCTACGGCGAAGGGGAGGAATCAGCGCAGCACATCTTGTGCGAGTGTAAAGTTCTGGACTGCAAAAGACAACTGATCTACGGACAGCCTAGACCGGAGACAGAGCAATATAAAACTTCACCCTACCAATTGCTGTACAGACTAGTTCAAGGCAGTGATTTTGGAATGGGTGGAGTAGAAAGGACCAAGGGCATGCACAATAAGCCAAAGGCTGCGGTGCTATCGGGGCGGAAAAGACGCGGAAGAGCCCTAAGAGAAAAAAAAGACATGGCACGTAGACAAGTTTATTTAAGTAATAACTACCATACAACCACTTGAACTCTGAATTCAATTTTTTAAAGTTTCGAATATAGACTTTGCCCTTCACTTTTGCAACTTTATTAACATCTGACAATGGCATAGCTTTTTCAGAACTTAAGAAGTATTTCTTTCCAATGTCATTCCACCTTGAAAACGGCATTTCTAATAAAACACATACCGGATCATTTAATGGCAACATAATAAACATAACAATATGTGTCCTCCGACGATCAGACTGAATCTACAACGACGGAGCTACTTACTAGCTAAGCTTGGAAGCAGACTCAGAACTCTGCATCACTGTGTTGTTATAATAAACACCAAACCAATCACGTGTGTGCCGTTGCCATGACAACCGTCGCATGGGAGCGATAAGAAATCGACGTAGCATTTGTGTATAAACGAATCTGTCACAGTACTCAGTGGCTCTGCAGTGGCCTGTGCTTCGCAACACGTAATGTGCATGCATAACATTCAATTCGAGGATCAGTGACTTGCAAATTATATCCCACCATAAAATACTATAAAAATACATTATCTTATCAAATGCGGCATGACGTAACTAGACATAAAAATGTGGTTGTATCAAGTGAATTTGAGAGAATAAAAAAAAAGAAGAAAATTATGGTGGATTTTGAATAAAAAAGTTTACCGAATTTTTTTATTTATTTTTATTTCAACAACACACACGAGGGCTTACAACCGAAATACTATCGTACCGTAGGTGTCGACAAGGAGGAAAGAGACAACTTGTTAATTCTGGACTTGAAGGTTTGGAGGTTCGGGGGAGAAGGAAAAACATGTGCCGGCAAGCAATTCCACAACTTGGAAGTTCTCGGGACAAAAGAGCGAGCATAACAAGATGTTCTATATTTGGTGACCTGGATAATAAAAGGGTGCATTCGCTCTGTTCCCCTGGTAGATCTGTTAGGGGCAGCAGGTGGAGGAACTATGGAAGAAAGCTCCTCTGAGTAGTGCCCATCCAGATATCTATAAAAGAGAGAGAGGTCACTAACGGCATGTCGGTGGGCAAGGGATGGCAGCCTTTGGCTGAGGGTAGGGTCACCGATGAGACGTATAGCTCTCTTCTGAATGGAGTCCAGAATAGCGAGTGTAAAAGCGGCAGCAGCGCCCCAGATGTGGGAGCAGTATTCGAGGTTTGGTCTTATTTGTGAAGTATATAAGGTATAGAGATTAGCTGGTGAAAAGTATTTGCGAGCCCGGAAGAGGAAACCTAATTTCTTAGCAGCCGCTTCTGCAATTGATGTGACATGTTGGTGCCAATTGAGATGTCGATCCACAGAAATGCCAACAAGTGAAAATGACTCATTATTTTGAATAACTTGGTTGTTCATTGTGATGGGTCTAGGGCTGGTGTACCTCTTATGAGAAAGAAAGCAAGACTGTGATTTGGTGGGGTTGAATTGTACAAGAATTCTACTTCCCCAGTCTAATATTTTTTGGAGATCCACGGAGACAGAACCCTCCATGAGTCTGCAATCCTCATCTAATTGGACTAAAGAGACAGGCTTAGAATATTGTATATTTAAGTGGAGGGTGCTATCGTCTGCGTAATTGTGAACTGGGTTGGATGTGCCAGAGATGAGGTCATTGATGTGGAGAAGAAACAAAGTATGGGCTAAAGCTGAACCTTGAGGAACTCCTGCATTAATTGGATACAGTTTAGAGGAATGGCCATCCACGACAACAGAAATGCTCCTGTTGGAGAGGAAATTTGCTGTCCAGGTACAGAGTTTTGGTGGTAGGCCATAGGCCGGAAGTTTATTAAGCAGCACTGCGTGCCAGACCTGGTCGAACGTTTTGGATATGTTTAGAGGATGGATATTTTGGATATGTTTAGAGGAATTGCCATCCACGACAGCAGAAATACTCCGGTTGGAGAGGAAATTTGCTGTCCACGTACAGAGTTTTGGTGGTAGGCCATAGGCCGGTAGTTTATTAAGCAGCGCTGCGTGTCAGACCTGGTCGAATGCTTTGGATATGTCTAGAGCGACAATCTGGGATTCACCGTGTAGTTCCATAGACTTGTTCCAAGAATGGGTGACAAAGGAAAGGAGGTCGGCAGTTGATCTGCGCTGGCGGAATCCATACTGCCTGTTGTGGATTAGACTGTGTTTTTCAAGAAATTTTAGTAATTCGGTGTTTATATACTTTTCCATCACTTTAGATCATTTCTTGGGGACAGGTTGTACTCGAGCAGTTTTCCAGTTACTAGGGAATATGCCTCTATTGTAAGATGTCTAAAACAGACGAGTCAGGACAGGAGCAAGTTCTGGTGCGCATTTCTTGAGAACAATTGCTGGGGTCTTGTCAAGGCCACAGGCTTTCCTGGTATTAAGAGTAGAGAACATCTTTCGTGCCTTTTTAGTTTTGAAAATGATATCCGCAATTTTATGCGCGACATTGGGGACTGTTGGTGGTTGCACATTTGGAAGTGGGTTGAGAGTAGAACTACCGGCAAACAACGAGGCAAAAAGTTCACCCTGCCCAGGGAGGTAGAAACAATTTCGTCCCCTGAGACAAGAGGTGGGAACGTGCTCTTGCAGAAATTATTCCCAATAGATTTAGCAAGAGTCCAGAAGGGTTTGCTGCCGCTGGAGCTTAAGAGGACTTTGTTTTTGATGTGGTTATTAAACGAGTTTTTTTGCCTCAGAAAGAATGCGGACATAGCGGTTTCTTGCGTCGTTAAATGCTTGACAGTTTTCTTGACTGTGATTGTGTAGAAGCATTTTGTGAGCTTTAACCTTTTCAAGTCTGGCCTTGTCACAGGATTTAGAGAACCAGGGCTTTTGAGTGGCTGCAGAGGTTTCCATGCCAGCTTGGATAATTTCGGGGACGTTTTGTGAGATACCAGAGGGGTCAGGATGAGAGAAGCAGACAGACGCCCATGGAAATGAGGAAAAGCAATCTCGCATTTTGTCCCTTTTCGCGGAGTTGTAGCGCCAAACGATACGTGGGTGTGATGACTGTGACCTCGGGTTGCATTGCGCAGGAAGCAGTGACCATGCCGTGGACTGAGCGACCAAGGGAGGCGGTGACTGATATCTTATAGCATTCAGGTTTTGTAGTACAAAGGAGATCCAAGGGATTTGAGCTTTGTGTTGGGATGCGAGGAAAGTAAGTAGGTTGCTGAACCATATTGGCTAAAGAATTGCTGACAGCAAAAGCCTCCGCTGCTCTTCCTTGTGGATCGGTTTTTGAAGATCCTAGCCATTCCTTATTATGGACATTGAAGTCACCAAGAATAGTGACCTCGGAGGAAGGATATTCAGAAATCAGATGGTCGGTTTTAAAATATAGGTGAAGTAGCATTTCACCTGCGTCATCTGACGAGCCGCCATTGGATCACTTACATTAATAGTTTTGTTACTTTACTCCTATTGTAATAAGGAAAACTGATGTTTCAACTTCCCTTGAATCCTGTATCACATAATGTTAACCTAAAGTTGAGCGATTAGTACAAGAATTAAGAAACACTTGAGATACAAAAGGCAAAAAGATCACATGATAAATGTCCCCTAATTAATTTTGAAGTGTGCACAAAAGATAAACATTGTATTAAAGATACATGTAATTTATTCAACCATCTAATTTACAGTTGTATATACATATAATTTTATTAGTGTATAATTAAATGACAATTATTTAAAAGGCACACAATTCAGCATTAGACAGGAATTTTATAATGTTAACATTTTAGGCAGTATTTGCTAATTTTAGAATGTGTTTACGCACTTCAAGACACTTTAGCTATTTTGTTGACTAATGATCTAAGAACTGATAAAAATGATCCAATTATCATTTGTACTTGGAAATCCATAACTTAAACTTTCAAAATATAAATATTGCATCTTTATACAAAATTACAACTTCCATACTAGGTGAAAATTACTTGACCTATCACAAAATATAAACACCCCAATTAGAACTAAATTTAGAAGTAATACAAAACTTTTTGTTCCCGCATAAATGCCTTGTAAAACTGTTAGAAGGATCCATATAATATTTTCTGACAGCTGACACTTTAATCAATGATTACTTTTTTTGGTGTATGTTCTAGCCTAGGTGAACTTATTCAGCCACAGTCATTTTTATTTTCATTGGCTTCTTTGCAGACTATTTTTTATACTCTTAGAATATTATACACCTATATTGGACATATGTACTTATATCTCTTTACTCAATGATTACTGATAAATCGAACGATCATTAGGAAACGAGTCAAATTGGCAAATCAAAGTACAGTCAAACCTCCACAACTCGAAGTTTTCTGTAAGTCAAAGTTGACTACCGTTCCCTGCACATTTAGATATTTACAACTGACCCCTAACTTAAAAATCTCGATAATTCGAAACCAGTAACACACCCCAGTAATTTATCACCCTCTATAATTCAAATTTTCAGGCACAATGTATGCATGCATGTTAAATGACCGACATGCCATTGGGCTTAGGTTAGGTTAGGTTAGACTGTGAGTGGGCCATACCAGTCCCTCCACTGCGACCATAAGGTCTATGTGGCTCACGTCTAATGGTCTATATTTCGCCCAACAAAGCCAGCCTCCTGCAGAGGTCGATAATCTTTGTGGGCGAAAGTTGATCCAGATCTTCCGGAGCAAGTTTTGTCTTGCCAAAGAGCAGGTATCTAGTCCTGTCCGCCGCCAGACAAGAACACAGTACGTGCTCTGCTGTCTCGTCACTCTCCATACACAGCCGGCACTCAGTCTCCTGACCGACTCTAATATGGTGCATGTGGTGACGCAAGCGGCAATGTCCTCTATACAGGCCGACTAGAGTACTCAGTTGTTGTCTGTTTAACTCTAGAAGTTTTTTTAGCCCTTGACTCAGACAGGCCATTTATGAAGGCCTTAGAAGAGTGAGCTAATCCTGGCAGATTTTGTCAATACTGGATTGTCATTCTTTCTGTCCAGGTCTTTAAGGTGCGTTTTGCTGTGCATGATGTTATCCCCAGCACCGGTTCTGGTCCGATAAGGTCCCTCTGGGCACCACTCCTGGCAAGCGCGTCGGTCGCAACATTGCCATCATGGTCGGAGTGACCCAGTATCCAGACCAGTGACACCTAATTACAGCTGCCCAGTTCGTTGATGGCAGATTTACAACTCCATACCGTTTTTTAATTGCAACGGTAGGAACCAAGAGCCTTTATGGCAGCTTGGCTATCTGTATATATCTTTATCGATTTGTGTGTGCACTGGTTTCCTATACTTTCCCTTGCACACATCTCGATGGCATACACTTCTGCCTGGTGTATGGTTGTGTACTTGCCAAGGCTAGCTGATAGTCTAGCATCGGTGCTGCCCCCATATGCGCCAGCTCCTACTCCCATATTGGTTTTGGAGCTGTCAGCATTGGGCTTACCTTCACATGCAATCGCCAAGATTTGTCCAGTTATGTTACACATTGTTTAGAAACTGCCTGTTTTTTGGGAATGTCTGAAGAACAGTGGAATCTCCCATTTTACGTTGCACTTACTTACTCTCGATTATCCGGACTAATGGGGGGATCAGCAACACGGATAATACAAACATTATATATATATATATATATATATATATATATATATATATATATATATATATATATATATATATATATATATATATGAACACACATCAAAATAATAAATGTTCAATAAAAAAACTTACAGTAGATCAATTATGATGATCTGAAGTTTTTGTTTCATGGTTAAAACATCTTTTCCGTTTCAGCGACATGTTGTAAAATAGACCGTAAACACACAAACTCGCTTTACGATCGAAAATCAACTGAGGAACTATCTAATTTCGGTATCCTTCATAAATTGAAAAGAAAGTGCATACAGAATGTTTAAAAGCTGTCTTTCTCAAGAAAACTTTATTATGTTCCTTTCTGCCCTGCCACCCATGCAATTGCAAATGAGATTAAGAAAGTTCGGGACACACCAAGTGCGTTATGGTAGTGAATTTTCATTAAATGCCTCAAATTTGAATAACTCAATTTTCTATAAACTCAGAAAGTTGAATTTTGGTATGTAGTAATGTCTTTCACAAGGCAACATATTCACCAAATTTCATCAAAATAGCTTTGTAATTTTCGGAGATAACATTTTTTTTCGAAAGAAAATTCAACATTTCCCGGAAAACCGTGTCCGATTTTCCTGGCTAACGAACTCATCCAAGCCATTAATAAAAGAAATATTCTTGCCGAGTTTCATCAAAATCGGTTTATAACTTTTTGTTTGAGTTATCGTGCTCATTTGAAAAAATATTTGCAAAGTCTCACCATCAATACCTCTCTATTAGTGATTTTTTAAAAATAAAGATTCACTAAAAGGCACCTAGAAATTTGCTCCAACATAAAAGCAAGATATAAAATCATCTATCGAGGGAACTAACATGGTGATGATGATTCTGAATATGTAGAGGAAGAAAATGAATGCATTGTTTTGTACAGATGTCAGTAAAAATAAAGAGTTATGGTGGTACGGTTGCAGAATCTGTGGAAAATCTGCTAGAATAGGTTACTGAAACACTAAACTGCTAGAAAAGCTATATTTATGTTGATTATAATGTTATAGTGACATAGGCTCAGTGGTGAGAACATGTGCCTCTGGACCCAAGTATACTGGAATAATTTCATCCTCTGATGACGCTAACTTGGTTAGCGAAACGATCGTTGGGTCTTTTAAAATGTGTTGTGGTGATTTGGGTTCTCCAAGTGTGCTTGTTAGATTCCCAGGGTTCTCCCTTCACTCTTTTCAGTACATACTGTAAAATTAACATCAACCGAGGTTGTGGCATTGTGTTCGAGCAAGTTGAATATCTGCACGGGGCATAAAGCTGACGATCACATGTACTATGCAATGTTGGGGACGTTAAAGATCCGTACCCTACTTACAGAAAGGCAGGGGTTTAGCAACATTTCTAGGATAGTGAGGTGAAACTGCTCCCCGGTGTCGGTGATTGGCCATAGTCAAATAAATAGACCGACCTTAAAGAAAGGAAACCAAATGTTATAATGATATGACCTTGTTAAAATTCGCAACTAGAGGCACCAGTTTTGTTTCACTTTGTTTAACTTCAAGAGTGACGGCCCCCTTAACAGATATGCTAGTATCTTGGCTCTCATTACATGATATCTGGGGTCATAGAAGCAGCCAATTTTTTTTTTAACAATGAAATTCACAAACTAAATCTTAATTTTCATGTTTATATTTCAAAAAATGGAATATAAATAACTAAAAAACTAAATAATGTCCGAAACACTATAAGAGCGTCTTTTTCTAACCTTCTCTTACATAGCTTCAATTATCTCCTATGGATCTGGGGATGAAAAAAGAAAAAATAATAAGTACAATAGATCTCATACTTGTCATAACCGATTCGGACGAACTCAGGCGGCGGCTGAAATCTTTATGGGTGGAATAACCCTTAAATTAAGACCACCACTGTAAACTGTGAAACGGGCAAGCACCTTCACTTGGATGTTGCTCGGGAGCAAAATTCTATGTGATGCTGCCTTGAGCCAAGCACTGAAAAGTGTGGGGTCCAGACGAACTCGAAGAGATCTCTAGAAATGTAGAATAACCTTTAGAGACAGCGACCCTCACTGTGAGCTTCAAAACAGGCAAGTGACTTCACTTGGATGTTGCTCTTGAGCTAAATTCCATGTGACACTGCCTTGAGCCAAACACTGCCGGGTGTTGGTCCAGACGAACTAGGAGAGAGACTGAGATCTCTAGAAAGGTATAATAAGCTCTAGAGGTCGATACCCTCACTGCGAGCTTCAAAACGGGCAAGTGACTTCGCTTAAATGTTGCTCGGGAGCTAAATTCCACGTGATACTGCCTTGAGTCAAGCACTAGCGTGTGTTGGGTCCAGACGAACTCGGAGAGAGGCTGATATTTCTAGAGACATGGAATAAGTTCTAGAAGTTGATACCTTCACTGTGAGCTACGAAACAGCAAGCGACTTTGCTTAACTGGTAGAACACCTCAACAACAGACGAAAGAGCCCCGAGACAACCCTGTTTAACCAATTTGTACCCTCAAAATTACCGTCTTTGTGGTAAGCTGGATTTGACGAGCAGAATTTGAACAATTAGACACGAGCCAAAAATAGACCTAAGGTCGCACTGGAGGGACTGAAACAACCCACTCACTATAGAACCTAAGCTAATTTAGCTGCAATTACCCCCACTTTCCCGAGCAAAACTGCTGTTTTTAATTGATGATTATTGTTTGATATTTGTTACGTATGTTAAATTGATCTTTCAATGTATTGATCAACTGAGTAAACAATTACCGATAATTGGTAGTTTAGAGTGCCAATAATCAAAAATGTTATAATAACCCTTCAACAGTTTCATAATTTTAAACTTTTTCAATGAGTCGTTAATGCAAAAATTAACGACTTAATGTAATGAAGTTTAAAACTGAAATTTATGGGACAAAAGTAATAATGAAGACTAATTTAAATATGTATACTTATGATTTAATAAAAAAATTATGCTAACTACTTTAAATACTATGATAAAATGATCAGGCATGTGCTTTTCATTATTTAAAAATTACTAGGCTATTATTTACGCCAAAATATACACAACAAAAATACTACATAAAAAGACATGCTCCAATATCAATAAATAAATATTAATTTAAAATAATTAAAAGTTACAACCTCGCATATAATACTTGCTTGCAAAATTAAGGAATAATTTCATGACTGTGTAGGCGATTTTGTGAAATCTTTCGAGTAACTGTTACTGCTACAAATTATTGCACAACTTTAGATCATAAGTTTAGTTAATTATGTTAAATGTTCAGTACCTTTATGTAAAGATTTGAGAAGTATTTCTTATAAATATGTTAATTAAACTAATTTAAATGATTTTTGTAAAAAAAATATCTATAAATCATTTAAAAAATTATAAGTAAAATAAGTAAGTATATGGTAAACATTAGAAATAAATATAAAAACAAGCAGGTCTCTATAACATCGATGCTAACATTATCAGCATGCACAGCCACCATCTGGATCTTTGTGTGTGTCGTTCGTTGTATCTTTTAATACAACCTCTTGCACTAAAGAAAATAATTAAGGAAAATAAAAAATAAAATAAAAGATAAAGATGCAGGAAATGGATTAAGGAACATGCCAAGCCAGCCATTTCTAAATAACGCAGGCATCAAATAAATTTAAAACAAAATTTAAAAACACTCTACAATATAACACTGAAATATTGTAATACTTAATAATTTTCTTAACCTTTTCATTTCACTTCGAAAACTGCAACAACAGTCAGTATAAAACCAACGTAAAATTTATTTCTAGTAAATTTGGTAACATAAAAAAGGATACTGTCTTCTGGGGGCTTATTTTCTGTTGAATCCATGCCTGGTAAAGCTGCTGCCACACGTCTGAATAACTAAATAAAAAAGGAAATCAGTAAATAAAAACAACATACTCTGTCTACCTAACCCAGAGCTAAAAAGTACATGGTCATTATACGCATTTCAAAACCACCGGGGCTATATTTGCAACTGGTAAGTCAGTTTCAAGTCACACCCAATTTTTTTTTACTCTGTATGTTAAAATATAATAATAGTAATATAAATTTACTGCCCCTTCCATACGAAATTGATTTTCCAATACAATTATTGTAGAAAAGAAATAGGCCTATTATGCGATAAACCAAGCAGAAGACTCTTCTGCCCCCTGGATTAACCAATTAAAGACTACCATCTAGATATTGATAACAGTGTGTAAAGATAGAGTTGTGTTTTCTGTTGTCTATCTTTGCATTTAAAAATCTCTGGTTTATAGTTGAAATTAATTGGTGAGAATTGTACAGTCTTGCAGCTTAGAACATGTAGTTTCTAACAGTGATAGTGTAAATGGAACCATTGTGATTACATTCAGCTTATTTACATTAGAAGGTTTGGTGTTCTTTAAATATTAAAGAATTAGCCTTTATATTGTCACATTGATAATTTCTTATCTTTGTGATAAGCTGGATTATCATCCAAACAAACGGACATTATTATCTTTGCTTCTTGCTGCCTCTTTATATACAGTATGCTCTGTTAACGTTGCTAAAGATGGATAGCTGTAAAAGATGCAATGTCAAGCTGAAAAGGAAGAGACTTGCTTGTTGCCATAAGTGTGGCACTTTATTATGCAAGGATTGCTCTGGCCTCTCTGAGTCAGAGATGAGATGCATGCCAATGAAGAGGAGAAAAATGCGGTATTTTTGTGACGATTGTGATGGTGTTGGTTCCCAATCAGCGGGTTTGACTGATGATGATGACATTCTATCATCTGTTAGTATTGAAAGCACCAATTTTATCTCCCGGGATGTTTTTACAGCTGAGATAGGCAAGCTCTTAGCCGTTATTGGTGAATTGAGAGCTGACATAGCCACATTGAAGAATTCTAACATAGATCTGGTCAAATGCATCACCAGCGCTGATTTCTCCAGCTCTGCAGTACCTAAGTCTGTCAATCGTTCCCAGGATGCTGGTGTTCACAGTGTTCCAACGTTTGCACAGTCTGTTGCAAGAGGAGCTTCTGTGCTTATAAGACCAAAGAATGACACTCAATCTGCTGCTGTTACAAAGGCTGATCTGTATCGAAATGTCAATCCCGCTGCATCTGACATCTGTGTTTCCAAAGTCAAAAACATTGCTAAAGGTGGCTTGATAGTTAGCTGTTCATCCAGGAAAGATGGGGAAAAATTCAGGTCTTTAGCTGAGAGCAGTCTTTCAGCTGAATATAGTGTTAAAGAAGTTACACATCAACACCCGCGAATTCGTATCGTTGGCCTCTCTGAGAAGATCGAGGGGGATGAATTAGTAAGACTAATTAAGTTGCAGAATGGTGACATCTTTGGTGACTCTAATTTTAAGTTTATCTCTACTGATCATCTAAAAAATAATAGTAGAATTTATCAGGCGGTCCTGCAGGTTGATCGTGTTTCTTATAAGTCGGCTTTAGATATTGGTCAGATTTTTATCGGGTATGATCGCTGCTCTGTTTACGATGGTATCGATATCACGCGATGTTTCAACTGTTCGGGCTTCCACCATACATCTAAATTTTGTAAGGGCAAAACCACATGCCCTAAATGTTCTGGTGACCATCCTGTGAAAAACTGTGTGGCTACTACTCTTTGTTGTGTGAACTGTTTCAATGCGGCTAAGGTAAAGGCAGGAGTTGCCTATGATCATGCAGCCTGGGACCATAACTGTGCGGTTTACAGACAAAAGTTGCAGTCGATGAGAGCAGAGATTCTGCAGATCAAATAGCAATTACCACAATGCCATGTCGGGGTGGAAACCCAGTCTCCAAACAAACCTGTTGGATCTTTCGTTAACTTTGGACACAATCATCATTCTTCTTTTGCCTGTTCTATGGAGAGGCAATTTAACATATTTTATCAAAACGTCAGGGGCCTCCGGACACGAACCAATGATGTTTACTCTTTTGTTTGCTCGCAGGCATATCCTCTTGACTGTTTTGCTTTCACTGAGACTTGGCTGGATAGTGACATCTATAGTAGCGAACTGTTTGATGATCAATATATTGTCTACAGATCAGATAGGGATTTTTCTTTCTCTTGTAAGACTAGGGGAGGTGGCGTTCTGCTTGCTGTGCATGCTCGCTTTGCAACTCGTCGCCTTAATATTCGGAGGGACTGTGGAGGCCTTGATGCTCTTTCTAATATTGACATTGTGGGGGTTAGAGTCTCGGATCATCGGGCCTCGCTTAATGTTTTTGTTGTTTATATACCTCCCAATACTCCAACTAATGACTACTACCTCTTGTTTGAAGCTCTCGAGTCCCTGTGCATAAAATATGGTTCCGAGACATTCTTAGTTGGTGATTTTAACATGCCTGAATATGCCTCTTGTCGTCAGAAGGACCCCTCCGCTCGTGTGTCCGCTTTTCAAAATTTCTGCAATCTACTACTCCTTGGACAGTTTAATCATGTTGAGAATATTAACAACAGAATTCTTGACGTGGTTTTGTTTACTGACACTTGCTTGGTGGGGGAGGCTCCTGATTCGCCCGTGATTCCTGATCGTCATCATCCCCCCTTAATCATAGAGTTTCCGCTCAGTGGTTCTGTGGTCTCTTCCCCTGCTGGTGACACTACTAGGCAAAGGTCATATAACTTTCGAAAATGTGATTTTGTCAGATTGTATGCGGAGCTCAGCGACTTGTGCTGGGATGGCATGGATGGGCTTCAGGATGTCGATTCTATGCTTGACTTTTTCTATTCCAGAATTTACGACTTGTTTGATATGTATGTTCCCATGACTGCTCCAAGAGCATGTAATAGGTATCCCCCGTGGTTTTCTAAAGAAATTAAGGTTAGTATAAAATATAAATATTCATTATGGTGTAAGTTTAAGAAGTCTGGAAATGTGGAGTTTCTGGATAGATTTAGGGAGCTGAGACAAAAACTTAAGAGAGACATTTATCTTTCTCGAGTCAATTACTTTCAGAGGGTCGAAAGAGAGATTAGGTCTAATCCTAAAAAATTCTGGAACTGCTCTTCTCGACGCCGTCAAAACTTTTCTATTGGGAATTTATCTAACCAGCAGCAGGCAGCTGACAGTTTTGCTTCTTATTTTGCGGGATGTTCTGGCTCCACCCCCACCTCATCGCCTACAGCCGCCAGTCTGGCTTCGGGTGACATCACAATGTTCTTTGTTGATGACTTTACAGATGACGAAATTATTACAGCCGCTAAGAGAATTAAGGCTAACATGTCCTGTGGACCTGATCTAGTTCCTGGTTTCTTGGTGCGCGACTGCTTATATGCTTTCCTGGCTCCACTTAAGAAAATTTTTAAACTGATTCTTAGATCTGGAACATTCCCCGCGATTTGGAAGCTGTCACGGGTTTTCCCTGTCTTCAAGGCGGGGGAAAGTGGTGATCCATCAAACTATCGACCAATAGCCATACTATGTGTCTTTTGTAAAATTTTCGAGGCCTGTCTTTTTCAGCGAATACTGTTTCACATCAAAAACAGACTCTCTATTTCTCAGCATGGTTTCATTCCAGGTAGATCGACTGTAACGAATTTGGTTGACATTACACAGTTCATTGCGTCCGCTCTTGACCGCTCTTCACAGGTTGATGTTGTGTATACTGATCTATCTAAGGCCTTCGATTGTCTAAATCATTCTGTTCTGATTGACAGGATGAGGGCTATCGGATTCTCCGAGGGCTTGCTTGGCTTGTTCAGATCTTACCTTGATGGAAGGAGGCAATTTGTTGAGGTTGGGGGCTTCAAATCTAACACCTATCACGTAACTTCGGGAGTGCCGCAGGGTTCCATACTCGGTCCATTACTGTTTAATATATTTATTGACCCAGTTAAACATGTTTTACATGTTCCTTTTTTAATGTATGCAGACGATATTAAGATTTTCGCAAATATTTCGAGTGTTGATGACTGTTTGCGGCTCCAGAACTGTCTTCAGATCCTTGTTGAATGGTGTTGTCGGAGTGGTCTATCTGTGAATGTTTCCAAGTGTTGTGTGATGTCCTTTACTCGAAATAAGCACGCAATCACTTTCGGGTACAATATAAGAGGGCTTCCACTTGACCGCCCCAGGACAGTTAAGGACCTTGGAATTGTTTTTGATGGTACTCTATCTTTTAAACCACACTATGAGCAGACTGTCAGTTCTGCTTACAAAACTCTAGGGTTTCTGATAAGAAACAGCAAAAATTTCTCACAGACTGATACCCTCCTCCTGCTCTTTGGCTGTTTGGTTAGGTCTCGACTTGAATATGGCTCAGTTGTGTGGGCTCCCACTTATGAGATACATGTGGCAAGCCTGGAATCAGTGCAAAGGAAATTTCTAAAATTTCTTAGCTTTCGTGAGGATGGTCGATATCCGTCTATTGGTTTTCCTCAGGAAAGTTTACTTCTTCGCTTTAGTCTGCAGAGTCTATCGATGCGCAGGCAGTGCAGTTTCATTATATTTTTATATAAACTGGTTAATTCTGTGTTCGACTGCCCTAGTCTGCTTCAGCAACTTAATTTCAATGTGCCTCGTATTGCAGCACGTTTTCCAGGCACATTCTATCTCCCGACTGCTCGTACACGATTGCTGCGATCGTCTCCAATTTACCAGATGTGCAATGATTACTCTGTACTGCAGGACCGCCTAGATATCTTCTCATGTAATATATCAGAGATAAAAATGTTTTTCAAAGCGATCTAATTTGTGACTCTTTTTTGTATTGTTAGCTAGATTGTTGTTAGTTATTATGTTTTGTGTATTGGCCCATCCTTAAATTGGCTTTTAAGCTGTTGGATGGTGTATGAATAAATAAATAAATAAATAAAAATAAATATTCATACTGATTTACAGGTTTCTTTATATGATCTTTGTGGAGGAGGTTTAGTTTATAACTAATTCAACAGATGGTCTTATGTAACATGTTTCATAGTTGTATACAAGCTTTTGATGATATTAATACGTTCCCTGCCATATAGGTCTATAGGACTGAGCAAAAATTGTTCGAATTTTAAAACCTCTGTCAAATAGACCAGATACAATTTGTCCCAAGCACCAACTAGGTCCAACCAAAATCATTTTTAACATTCCACATGCTGTAGGTTTAAAACCTCTGTCAAATAGACCCAGATACAATTTGTCCCAAGCACCAACTAGGTCCAACCAAAATCATTTTTAACATTCCACATGCTGTAGGTTTAAAACCTCTGTCAAATAGACCCAGATGCAATTTGTCCCAAGCACCAACTAGGTCCAACCAAAATCATTTTTAACGTTCCACATGCTGTAGGTTTAAAACCTCTGTCAAATAGACCCAGATACAATTTGTCCCAAGCACCAACTAGGTCCAACCAAAATATTTTTAACGTTCCACATGCTATAGGTCTCTTATTTCGTAAGAATAAACACCGCAACTGACCGAGCTGGCATGTGGGTCCAGTTTGTACCATACAGTTTTGATTTTACTAGAATTTTTATACTGCAGTGCACTCAAGTTGATATTGAGTCGAGTTTTTATAGGTTTCTGTCTTGTGTTTTTGGTAAAAAAAAAACCATCTCTTGGTAAATTGAGCAAAAATTATAATAAAGCAAATAGTTAATTTTATAATAAATTGTTTATAAATGCATGTAGATACGAAGAAATGGGCAGAAAAATCTAATAAACATATTTTTTTTTACTTGAACACACGGCAATACAAATAAAAATTTCGCATTTTATTTGTATTGCCTCTGTCGATTGCTGTGATTTGAGGTTTTGATGCTTCTAATTCTGCCTTCACCCATATAGTGTAGGGAAACAAAAGCGACAGTCGATGAAAGCACCCACTATGATAGATTTCTTGTCAAGTCCAGTTCCTGTTATAAAAAACAGAACGAAGCCCCTGAAGATGGCCTGAGATATGGGCCGAAACACGTAGGGCTTTTACTAAATAAATTCAGTCTGGAGTATAGCATTGTTCTGTTCTTTTTTACCTTGGAAATATATCTAACCCAGACGTTGTGACCTTCAGAAATTATATTGCATCTGGTACCTTTAATTTAGTACACAAGCATTTTAAATTGATTGCAGCAAATGCTTTAAATTTCTTAAGGGCCCTACACACAATCAGGCAGTCTCTCCGTCGGCCTGCACAGAGCTCATATGCATACGCCATTGAAATTTGCAATTTTATCAGTCTGTTGGAAATTCTGAAGAATTATTTTTTGATCAGTGTAGCAACGTTGGCTGCAACAGTAAAATTAGAATGTAATAAATCTATTAGCAAAGAGACGAGAAAGTAGTGCAAAGATTGGCTTTTGCAAAGATCAACATTTTCACATGTCAATTTATTAAATGAATTTAAAATTGAGGTACAGGACTGGTACAATTACCTATAGATCCTGAAAATGTATGTACGAGAACGGGTCAATAGGCCCGTGATTTTTTGAATTTTCCGTCTCTTCACAGGAAGGGTAACATTGCTCCTGTCAACAAACATCTGTCAGTTGACTGCTGTCAAATTTTGAACAAGCTGCATCATTTAGTTTGTGTTAGATAACCATGGAAAGCAGACAAACTCTTGAGTTATAACGAAAATGGAAAAAAGTTAATTTCGTGTGCTCATCAAACATTATTTTTTGCGGAAAAAACCATCACTCAAACCAATGCTAAGCTTGATAATACTATGGGGACCCTGCACCATCAATTTCCATGGTAAAAATGTAATTTACTGAATTTTATTACAGCCGTACAAGCACAAATGACGGAATGATGGAATTCTGCTGCAATATTTAGAACTGAAAATTCTAAATATTGCAGCAGAATTCCAATTTTTATTTTCTATAATTCTGCTGCAATATTAAGAATTTTCAGAAGCGCAGAAAATTCGCATAGGCACAATATAGACGATGTTGTATTGATACTGCATACATCTCCATATACGTCTTGAACTTTAATTTCCAAAGACCTTGATATGTTGTATATATTTTAATAAATTCTGTCAAATATGTTTCAGTTTTGTTTTCCGATGACATGTTTAGATGGCAAGATTGACATTTGAACTGCAGCTCCTGGCCTGTGCATACATCCATACACTCAGTTTACGCAAGTCTGTACAGGCAAATATCAGGCAAAGACAGAAATCGTTCCGGCCAATTATTTAGACTGCACAGTCTGCCTATTTCACGTACATACACGCAGGCTGGCCTGTGCAAATCTGAACTGTGCCGTCGTGTGTAGGGCCCATTAGACGTTTAAATGTGTCAAAGAAAAATAAAAAGCTGCTGAATTAAAACTATAGTGGACAGTGAAAATTCAATTCTACTTACTTGTTTTACATTATAGCCTGCTTTTGCACTCGTTTCAATAAACATCACATTCAATTCTTTTGCTTTTCTTTCTCCTTCTTCAGTACTAACTTGCCGCTTATCAGATAAATCTGTCTTATTACCGACCAGCATAATAATAACATCACTCCCTCGTTCTGTCCTTACATCATCGATCCATTTTGATGTTTGATGGAATGAATTCGCATCTGAAATTATAGGGTTGGTATTGAAAATGTGTTTTAAAAATAGAAGTAAACGAATTTTCATTAAAATGATCCAAGTTCCAATAACTTAATTACTTACTATTCTAGAGACTTCAATTTCTGTACATAATCAAGTTTGCATCAAGACATGAGTACCAGAGTTCATCAAACTAACATTATCATCTGCGAATCTGCAGGGAAAACAATTTTACAGTGGAAATCTCCGACCGCGAGGCATGGCGAGAGGAGACGCCACGCTTACCACGGGACGCCCTCGTCTGATTCACGGACGGATCGGGCGGAGAGCGTGGGACGGGGGCAGGTGTTTATTCGAAAGGACCGAAGGTAAGTCATAGCATTTCCCTCGGAGCCCATGCAACGGTCTGTCAGGCCGAAATGTACGCCATCCTGCAGTATGTGCGGGAGAACAAGGGGAGGGTCTACACCAACAAGCGGATCCTCATAGCCACAGACAGCCAAGCAGCCCTTAACGTCCTAAGTAGCCCACGTGTAAATTCCAGGCTGGTAAGTGAGTGCCGATACGAGACGAGCGACCTGGCTGGCCAGAATGAGCTCACCCTCATCTGGGTGCCGGGTCACTCGGGGGTCAAAGGCAATGAACAAGCTGACAGTCGCGAAGATAGGGTCAGCAGAACCATTTATGGGACCAGAACCGGTTCTGGGTGAGAGCACAGCCAGGGGAGCCATTAAGTCCTGGGTCAGAAACGAACACAAGGCGTACTGGGTAGACTGTCCAGGGCTCAGACATGGGAAGTCAGTAATTGACGAACCCAGTTCAAAGAGAGGTGTGGAGCTGCTAAATCTTAGCAGAGGACAGCTCAGGAACATAACAGGTCTCTTGACGGAACACATGGCCGTCAAGAAACACCTGCATAAAATGGTGCGGTTTGAGGGGGACCTCGCATGCAGACTGCGGCGAGGGGGATGCATCAGCCCAGCAGATCTTGTGCGAGTGTAAAGCTCTGGACAGCAAACAACAACTGATCTACGGACAGCCTAGACCGGAGACAGAGCATTATAAAACTTCACCCTACCAATCGCTGTGCAGACTAGTTGAAGGCACAGTGATTTTGGAATGGGTGGACTAGAAAAAACTAAGGGCATGCACAATAAGCCAAAGGCTGCAGTGCTATCGGAGCGGCAAAGACGCAGACGAGCCCCGATGGAGAAAAAAAAACATTATCATTTTAGAAGATAGAAATGTTTCTTTGTGAAAAATTGATTTTTCTGAGAAAAAATGGTCTAACCGGGCTGGGTTATTTATATATATAAACACACACACACACACACACACACACACACACACACACACACACACACACACACACACACACACACACACACACACATATTGCCAATCATCAACTATACAAGCGGGTTTTCGAGTATTTTAAGTTAGCTCCTTGAAAAACCCTGAGACAGATCGCTTTTGTTTTTGAGGGGGAAACATTTTCGAATGTCAAAGAGGGTAGCTACCCGATTTGCGAGAATGAAGTAATCATTCTCGGAAATCGGGTAGCTACCCTCTTAAATTTTCAATTAGCAAGTGGAGTCAGAAAAGCTACTCAAATCTCTATTCAATCAATCAATATACATGGTTTTACAAATCCTTGGAATTCTTGCATATATATATATATATATATATATATATATATATATATATATATATATATATATATATATATATATATATATATATATATATAGTGTGCACAAAAACAATGGAATACCCTTAATATTTCTGTTATTTTCAATTGTTTTAAAAAATTCTCCCACACGTTGATTTATTTTTTTGGGCACTCAACTTTAAGGTCTTTACAAAATTTTTCAAATGAGAGCACCGTTCCTACTGAGTAGGCTCCTCGGATTTTATTGAATTCTGTCACACTGTTTCAAAATGGCGGCCGTTCAAAATTATGTATAAAACGACGGCAGCGGCGCTCTGATATACTGGTTTACTTCATAAGTTGTTGCCATAGGAATAAAAACTAACCATTCAAGTAAATTGCTGATAGTGACACAACCGTCAACTAGAGTGAATTGTTATCTCCATTGCTTTTTTTTTGAGTAGTTATTTTCTTAAAACTTAATTATGTCACTTAGTGAACGAGATCGTGTTAAAATTCTTACTATGGTTGGTTACGGAGATCGTCGCAGATCCACTAACGAAGTACCCGAACTTTATATTCAAACTCATCCCGACCAAACACCGCTTTCGCAATCTACTATTTCCAGAATTATAAGAAAATATGAACACACGGTCATGTTAGAGATTTGCCTAAAAGAGGAAGACCAAGGATTGACGAAAATACTGAACTTGATGCCCTATTAGTTGTTCAAAAAAACCCTAATAATGTTAGCCGTCAAATTGCACGTGATATGGAAGTAAGTCCAACACTGTATGTTTAGTGGATCAATTAAATGACGATGATTTCGACCAAAGGCTTCAATTTTCTAAAATCATGCAACCAATTTGTCAACAAAACGAACATTTAGCTCAAAATATTTTGGTTTCTGATGAGGCCTGTTTTTATTTGAAGGTACGGTTAACAAACATAATACTTGATATGGATCTAAAGAAAACCCGCATTGGATTCAAGAGGCATACAGTCAATTAATCGTAAAAGTTAATGTGTGAGCTGGCATGTTGAAAAATAGTGATTAGGCTGTGTTTCTTCGCAGACAATCTAACAGATTCAACGTATTTACATTTCTTAGAAAATGAGCTTTTGCCAGCCTTAATAACGCTTTATTCCAATCCCAATAACACCGACGAGCTTACTCCAGAAATATGGCTACAGCAAGACGGTGCCCCGCCTCACTATGCGAGAGAAGTTAGAGCCTACCTTAATTTGGTTTTCCAAGAAAATGGATCGGCCGACGGGGACCCGTTCAATGGCCAGTCCGATCGCTAGACATGACTCCACTTGATTATTTTCTGTGCAGTTATTTAAAATCAAAAGTGTTCGTGACTAGGCTAAGAAACACTGATTATTTGAAACATTGCATAACACAAGAAATACGACAAATGTCACAAGTTATACATAATGTGCAGGAAGAATTTATTTCCAGGCTTGGGCATTGCCAAGTAGTAACAGACATCACTTTGAATAATTACTTTAATAATTAGTTTCCGAAAATTCCTTTAAATGTTTTGTAACTACCTTCATTTTTCACAAAGAATAATATGTTGTTTCATTTTATTTATTTATTTGAATAAACGGGTAAGAAATGTTAACCCCCGTTTTCAACCAGGAGTATTTTTTTTAAAATTAATTTTCCCCTAGAACAAAGCATCATTGTATTGGCGATAATGACAATTAATTTTTCATTGCTCAAATATCACAATTTAAACAATAATTTTTAAACTACTAAATGCCGCCAATTTGAAACAGCGTGACAGAATTCAATAAAATCTGACGAAGATACGCAGTAGAAACGGAGCTTTCAAAAAATGTATCACAAGCCATATGTTGCCATTTAAAAAAAATCGTAGACATCACATCTTTGAAAAATTTGCACATACCTACAAAAGTTAAGTACCAAAAAAAAAAAATCGACCTGTTCGAGCATTTTTTAAAACAATTGAAAATAACGGAAATATTAAAGCTAAACCATTCTTTTTGTGCACACTGTATATATTTAAACAGTTTTAAGATGTAGAGAATTAGAGTTTGTTGAAATATTTTAGTCATTACAAAATAAGATGGTACATTTTGTAAACATTTTTAACAAACTTCTGGACTACTGTAGCTTACATTAATAAATGTATTATTATTAAATAAAAAAATTACAATAATATTATATTGCTCTGGCAGCTGCGTCGTGTGATAGGGAGGACTTAATCCTCGGATCTTTCATTGGATCTACACTGCGATCGTCAGGCCGAGAATCCTCTATGGGGCGTTAGTCTGGTGGTGCGGTGTGAACCAAACTACCAGCAGGAAGCTGGCCAAACTCCAAAGGCTGGCAATCCTGGGTATCATAGGCGCTATGAGGACGACACCCTCAGCCACGCTAGAGGTCCTGTTGATGCTGCCACCGCTTCCCATCTGTATCAGAAGGGAGGCTATGGCGTCGCATCTTAGAATGCGGGACTCAGGAAACTGGTGCGGAGATGGAGCAGTAATAGGGCATGCAAGAGTTGCCAAGGAGGTGGAAAAGGAAATTCCGATTTCCGCCATAAAGGTGCGGAATGCCGAGGACGATATTAGATTGACTAGGCCATACACCCTCAGGATCCCCAGTAGGGATCAATGGAGGGAAAATGAGGTTGCATTCCAGCCCGCAAGCCTGGTCTGTTTCACCGACGGATCGCGGCTGGAGGACCAACAATCCTCCGGGGCAGGAATATACATCGAGGGCCTGGGGGTACGCGAGAGCTATGCTCTTGGCGCATATACCACGACATTCGAAACAGAGGTGTATGCTATCCTGTCTGTGGCCAATAGACAGGATGTGAAGAGGAGTCCCGAGAAATGTGTGTACATCTGCTCGGATAGCCAGGCGGTCCTCCGGGCAGTCTGCGCGGCCAGAATCAGGTCAACACTGGTTCAGGAGTGCGCTGAGCCCCTCAGAGGACTAGCCAGGACGAAGGAGGTGCAACTGGTGTGGGTTCCGGGACACTGTGGCGTAGCGGGGAATGAGGTGGCGAATAATCTCGCAAGACTCGGTTCCCAGCGGCCGTTCTGTGGCCCGGAGCCTGCGATAGGCATATGTAGAAGACAGTCTCTGTCGCCTTAGACAGGTGGACCGAGGAAGCAATGGAGAGGCACTGGGGGTCGGTTGGTGGCTGCAGGCAGGCGAGGGACTTCGTGGAGGGGCCGGACAGAGATAAAGCTTATGGCTACTCGGAAGGAGTCGACCTACGCTTCGCCGCATCCTTGGGTGCTGACAGGCCACTGCGCCCTTAGAAGACACCTCACATTGATAGGCGTAGAGAGGGATCCCATTTGCCAGGAATGCGGCGAGGATGAAGAAACGTCCTACCACCACCTGTGTGAATGCGAGGCTTTTGGGAGTCTTCGAGCAGAATTGTTCGGATCGAGGACTCTGCAGAGGAATCAGGTAAGTACCGTCCAATTGAAGACCGTCACGGCCTTCATCTCGAGGTCGAGGCGGTTTGGCGACGGCACCGAGGAAGAGTAGAGCATGGTTGCTGGGGTTGGCAAAAAGGGCCCATTGTGGCCTACTTGCTTGGCGTTGGCCTCCCCACCACTGCTACTACTACTACTACATATTGCTTATGTCAATAAATATTAGTTAGGTATTAAAAATAAATTTGATAAAAACACAAAAAGTCCCTCAAATTGCAATTAAGTGAGCATCAAAATCAGTGAACAAACAAACAAATCAATTAATTGTAAATTTATGACACATTTTTCAAGAAAACTATATTCCTGCATGTTCTAACCTACAAAGGGTGCGTTAAGCTGTCGGTTCTATATGTAATGCGATGTTGGGCACAAAAAAGATCAGTATTCTGCTTACAAAAGACAAGGGTTCAGCAATGTTTATGGGTTGGTACGGTAAAACCGCCTGACATTATTTTTGCCTAGCCTTGTATAACTTGAATAATTATATAAATAAAATAATTAATGAATAATGATCGCTAATTTACTTATACTTACTAGTTATGTCATACACTACAACAGCTACGGTGGAGTCTCGTATATAAGAAGGAATTAGTGATCTAAAACGCTCCTGACCTGCAGTGTCCCACAGCTGTAACCTCACTGTTCGGTCTTCGAGGTACATTGTCTTTGACAAAAAGTCAATTCCTATAGTTGCCTGAAGAGAAAAAAGTAATTCGTTAATAAATGTTTTACCCTAATATATTTATTTATTTGCACCATCCTATCCTACAGATTAAATACAATTACAGGATACATCAATACAATATAAGCAAATACAGAACATAAAATTAACAAAACTAAAGTATTCACCAAGTCAATACAGAACATATGAAAATCTAAAAATAGCTACTAAAAAAATACTAATAACGTATAATATAAAGATTTAAACAAAAGCAATATAGTGGAAGAAGATGGACATCAGTGGTGGAAAAAAAGTTATTAGGTAATACCCATAAGCGGCTAACAATTACAAACTTTTTGAAGTCACTTAAGCTTGAATTTAAAATATCTATATCATTACAAACATTATTGTAAAACTTCCGCATATTAAAAAATCTCGGGACGCAGCAAGTGCGTTATGGTAATGATTTTTTATGAAATGCTTCAAATTTGAATAACTCAATTTTCTATAAACTTAGAAAGTTTAATTTTCGTATGTAGTAAGGTCTTTCCTAGGGCAACATATCCACTAAATTTCATTAAAATAACTTTGTAATTTTCGGAGGAAAAAAATTTTTCGAAAGAAAATTTAAAATTTTGATGTCAATTTTCTAAAAACCTAGAACGTTGAATTTTGGTACGTAGTAAGGTCTCTCCCAAGACACCATACATAGTAAATTTCAGTATAACATCTTTGTTATTTTCGGAGAAAAAATTTTTTTTTGAAAGAAAACTCAAAATTTTCCCGGAAAACCCCGTCCGATTTTCCTGGCTAACGAACTCATCCAAGCCATTAATAAAAGAAAGGCACTTGCCGAGTTTCATTGAGATCGGTTAATTTTTTTTGCAAAGTTTCATCATCGATACCCCTCTATTAGTGAATTTTTAAGAACTCAAGTAAATTTGTTAAGAGGTCTTGTTAAGTGAAACAAATGAACCATACAACTATATTAAGTCTCAATACACGATAAAGCAACATTGAAAGAATTTAAGACAATCCACATCGTTCTTTACTAGTCTGTATAAGAAGACCAGCATATGGGTAAAAGGTCTTGGGCCAAGTGAAATAAAACTTGCCCCACAAACCAAAATCTTATGCAGAAAGCCAACTTCAGGATATATATATATATATATATATATATATATATATATATATATATATATATATATATATATATATATATATATATAGTGTCTGTACTGCAGTTATAGAATAAAATTCATAATTTGAAGACATGTTTCTTTTATAAAAAGCGTTCGGACACGTTAACAATTTTTTTTTGTTTCACACCCCTTGTTGATTTTTTTTTCACATAGCCACCCCATCAGTTTTCTATGGAAATTCAAAGAGCATATTTTTCTCCGTTTGATGGTACCAAAAATTTGGTTCCAAAATCGCTACACAAGTTGGAAATTTAATGTCTTGAACATTTAAATCTTCAAAGTGTCCCCCTTTTCTCGTTGACAGCGAATTGAGCTCATGTAAAAATCGCCTTTGCTCTATTTGAAGCCTCCGATTTGATGTTCATAATTTCCCTGGTTATTTTTTTCTTTTAAATCGTTCAGATCCAAAAGCTGTTTTTGTACCCTCTGTTTTCCAGATGTCCCCACAAGAAAAAGTCCAGAGGTTAAGATCTGGTGATTTCACAGGCCATTCTATGAAATCACTTCTTCATATCCACTTTTGTGGCAATGTTTCATTTAAATACTCCCGTACAGGGAAGGCATAGTGCAACCATATCCTTTCATTTGGATTTTATCAATAACTCTACTAAGGCTGGAATAACTTGGTCCCTTAGCATTTCCAAATATCTTTCTCCGTTAAGGTTTTCAATCAAAATAGGTCCAATCACAGATCCCCAACGATGCCAGCCCAAACGTTGACTTTCTCATAACGTTGGGTGTGGGTTTCTCGCGTCCAATGGGAGTTGTCATGCGCCCAGTATATGCAGTTTTGCAGATTTACCTCGTCATTTAAAACAAATGTTGCTTCATCAGAAAAAAGAATTTCTGCGGAAGAAATAATATTAGTATTTAGCATATTAAACATCTGCTCGCATAAATTGTAATATGCTAACCGAATTGCCGTCACCCATGCATTTTCGCTATTTTTATGGTTCTTAAAATAGTTGAATGATCTATACCATTTTCACCTGCCACCTGACGCGCCGAAGATGTTGGATTTCCTTGAAAAAACAATGAAACGTCAAGTTTCACGTTATCATTAACATGAGCCTATCATGAATATGATTTTTGAAGATCACGTAAACGCAAAGAAACAGTGTTATTAAAAAGCATAATAGGGAAACTACAGGACTGCACAATCCGACAACATGACAACATAACAACAGAAGAATTATATTCTAAATTTTTAGACCAAAGACAAATAGCCCCAAATATTCATTTAAAATATCCTAACATGAGATGGGAGGAAATATGGTCTATCAGTAGAAATAAACACATTCCAGCAGAATGGAGATCGGCAGCTTACAAGGTAGTGAATGAGGTATACGCAACAAAAGAAAATATGTTTCGACACAGCATGACACAAAGCCAAGTTTGCGATCTGTGTAACAGAGTAGATACTCCTGCATTAATTGGATACAGTTTAGAGGAATGGCCATCCACGACAACAGAAATGCTCCGGTTGGAGAGGAAATTTGCTGTCCAGGTACAGAGTTTTGGTGGTAGGCCATAGGCTGGAAGTTTATTAAGCAGCGCTGCATGCCAGACCTGGTCGAATGCTTCGGATATGTCTAGAGCGACAATCTGGGATTCACCGTGTAGTTCCATAGACTTGTTCCAAGAATGGGTGACAAAGGAAAAGAGGTCGGCAGTTGATCTGCGTTGACGGAATCCATACTGCCTGTCGTGGATTAGACTGTGTTTTTCAAGAAATTTTAGTAATTCGTTGTTTATATACTTTTCCATCACTTTAGAGACTTTAGGATTTCCTTCAAAAACCAATGAAACGTCAAGTTTCACGTTATCATTAACACGAGCCTATCATGAATACATTTTTTGAAGATCATGTAAATGCAAAGAAACAGTGTTATTAAGAAGCATAATAGGGAAACTACAGGACTGCACAATCCGACAACATGACAACATAACAACAAAATAATTATATTATAAATTTTTAGACCAAAGACAAATAGCCCCAAATATCCATTTAAAATATCCTAACATGAGATGGGAGGAAATATGGTCTATCAGTAGAAATAAACACATTCCAGCAGAATGGAGATCGGCAGCTTACAAGGTAGTGAATGAGGTATACGCAACAAAAGAAAATATGTTTCGACACGGCATGACACAAAGCCAAGTTTGCGATCTGTGTAACAGAGTAGATACTCCTGCATTAATTTGATACAGTTTAGAGGAATGGCCATCCACGACAACAGAAATGCTCCGGTTGGAGAGGAAATTTGCTGTCCAGGTACAGAGTTTTGGTGGTAGGCCATAGGCTGGAAGTTTATTAAGCAACGCTGCATGCCAGACCTGGTCGAATGCTTTAGATATGTCTAGAGCGACAATCTGGGATTCACCGTGTAGTTCCATAGACTTGTTCCAAGAATGGGTGACAAAGGAAAAGAGGTCGGCAGTTGATCTGCGTTGACGGAATCCATACTGCCTGTCGTGGATTAGACTGTGTTTTTCAAGAAATTTTAGTAATTCGTTGTTTATATACTTTTCCATCACTTTAGAGACTTTAGGATTTCCTTCAAAAACCAATGAAACGTCAAGTTTCACGTTATCATTAACACGAGCCTATCATGAATACATTTTTTGAAGATCATGTAAATGCAAAGAAACAGTGTTATTAAGAAGCATAATAGGGAAACTACAGGACTGCACAATCCGACAACATGACAACATAACAACAGAAGAATTATATTCTAAATTTTTAGACCAAAGACAAATAGCCCCAAATATTCATTTAAAATATCCTAACATGAGATGGGAGGAAATATGGTCTATCAGTAGAAATAAACACATTCCAGCAGAATGGAGATCGGCAGCTTACAAGGTAGTGAATGAGGTATACGCAACAAAAGAAAATATGTTTCGACACAGCATGACACAAAGCCAAGTTTGCGATCTGTGTAACAGAGTAGATACTCCTGCATTAATTGGATACAGTTTAGAGGAATGGCCATCCACGACAACAGAAATGCTCCGGTTGGAGAGGAAATTTGCTGTCCAGGTACAGAGTTTTGGTGGTAGGCCATAGGCTGGAAGTTTATTAAGCAGCGCTGCATGCCAGACCTGGTCGAATGCTTCGGATATGTCTAGAGCGACAATCTGGGATTCACCGTGTAGTTCCATAGACTTGTTCCAAGAATGGGTGACAAAGGAAAAGAGGTCGGCAGTTGATCTGCGTTGACGGAATCCATACTGCCTGTCGTGGATTAGACAGTGTTTTTCAAGAAATTTTAGTAATTCGTTGTTTATATACTTTTCCATCACTTTAGAGACTTTAGGATTTCCTTCAAAAACCAATGAAACGTCAAGTTTCACGTTATCATTAACACGAGCCTATCATGAATACATTTTTTGAAGATCATGTAAATGCAAAGAAACAGTGTTATTAAGAAGCATAATAGGGAAACTACAGGACTGCACAATCCGACAACATGACAACATAACAACAAAATAATTATATTATAAATTTTTAGACCAAAGACAAATAGCCCCAAATATCCATTTAAAATATCCTAACATGAGATGGGAGGAAATATGGTCTATCAGTAGAAATAAACACATTCCAGCAGAATGGAGATCGGCAGCTTACAAGGTAGTGAATGAGGTATACGCAACAAAAGAAAATATGTTTCGACACAGCATGACACAAAGCCAAGTTTGCGATCTGTGTAACAGAGTAGATACTCCTGCATTAATTGGATACAGTTTAGAGGAATGGCCATCCACGACAACAGAAATGCTCCGGTTGGAGAGGAAATTTGCTGTCCAGGTACAGAGTTTTGGTGGTAGGCCATAGGCTGGAAGTTTATTAAGCAGCGCTGCATGCCAGACCTGGTCGAATGCTTTAGATATGTCTAGAGCGACAATCTGGGATTCACCGTGTAGTTCCATAGACTTGTTCCAAGAATGGGTGACAAAGGAAAGGAGGTCGACAGTTGATCTGCGCTGACGGAATCCATACTGCCTGTCGTGGATTAGACTGTGTTTTTCAAGAAATTTTAGTAATTCGGTGCTTATATACTTTTCCATCACTTTAGAGATGACTGAAAGGAGAGAAATAGGCCTGTAGTTGCTAGGAAGCGCTTTGGATCATTTCTTGGGGACGGGTTGTACTCGAGCAGTTTCCAGTTACTAGGGAATATGCCTCTATTGTAAGATGCCTGAAACAGACGAGTAAGGACAGGAGCAAGTTAAACAAATAACGTTAAGTCGCGTTAAACAAATAACAGACTCGAATCACTCACCGCAAAAATTAAAACTTAGTAGAGAGATACAGCACACATAGCAGTTTCTTTGATGATTTTTTCACGTTAATAATTAACTATGAAAGACACAATAAAGCTGCTTGGTTCCCATAAGTTTTTATGAAAAAAGTAGTACGCTTCACAGCTACTTCTAGTTGTTATGTTACTATGCGTATAAATTTCTACAATAGCGTTTCACGACTGAAAAATCCGATTTGAAACTGAACTATTTGAATTTCAGTCCTACATTACAGAAACAGAAACAGCTTGGGTTGAATATGTATGAGGAAAATTTATGCTGCGAGCGTTGGACACGGAGACATTAGTTTTCTATTCAAAGGGATGATAATACAGTTGGGGTTCAAGATGATTTAGCACAAACTACAAGTATGTCGTTATTTGAGCAAAGCTTTGATGTCGGAAAAATTAATATTAGAATATACGACTTTTACAGAGGTCATTCAATTAGCCAATTTTAACTTAGTCCTGAGAAGTTAATGAAAAAAATTCCGTGGCCGTATCAGCAAATTCTCGAGGTCAAAAAAGGTCGGGACGCAGCAAGTGCGTTATGGTAGTAAATTTTCATTAAATCCTTCAAATTTGAATAACTCAATTTTCTATAAACTTAGAAAGTTGAATTTTTGTATGTAGTAAGGTCTTTCCTAAGGCAAAATATCCACCGAATTTCATTGAAACAACTTTGTAATTTTCGGAGAAAAAAATTTTTTAGAAAGAAAACTCAACATTTTTCTGGAAAACCTTGTGCGATTTTCCTAGCTAACAAACTAATCCAAGCCAGAGTTATCGGTTGGATACATACATACATATATATATATATATATATATATATATATATATATATATATATATATATATATATATATATATATATATATATATATATATATATATATATATATATATATATATATATATATATATATATATATATATAAATTGAAACTGACCCCGGATGTGGGTTCTCGAGGTCCTAGTTCGCGCTCATTTGAAAAAATTGTTGCAAAATCTCACCATCGATACCTCCGTATTAGTGAATGTTTTTTTTATAAATAAAAATTCACTAAAAAGAACGAGGAAAAAATAATTTAGTTCTCATATATTTTATTATAAATTTGCCCAGAAAATTTTATAAATTTTGATTATTATACATTACACGAAGGTATTTATGCACTATAGTTAAATCACCTGCAATACTAAATCAACACCACAGTGAAAAGCTTGAATGCATTTGAGATAGATGGCTGAGATAATTTCTGAAAGTGACCAAAATACCACGCCAAACTTAAGACAATATATACAGTCCAAGAAATGGTGGGAAAACCAGAAAGATGCAGGGAGAACAGAATGAAAACAAATTATGTAAAATACGACTGCATAGATAGTATACCAATTATGTTTAATAATAATAAATTAAATAATTAAAGTCTCGGTGGTCCAGTGGTGAAAACGTGTGCCTTTAAACCGAAGGATACTGGGTTCGATTCCCAGGGTTCCCCTCAGTACAAGTTGAATGTCTGCACTTTCCTCTCTTCGAAGGGGGTGTAAAGTCGTCGGTCTCGTGACCAATGCGATGTTGGTCACGTTAAAGATCTCTACCCTCCTTACAGAAAAGCAGGAGTCCGGCAAAATTTCCAGGACGGTAAGGTGAAACTGCCCCCTGGCGTCGGTAATTGGCCACAGTCGCGGGAGGGACTCTGCTGGCGGAGGTCGCGGCGGGGTGTCCGCAGGGGAGCGTTCTGTCTCTCTTGCTCTGGTGCCTAGTCGTGGACGGCCTGCTAGGGAGGTTCTTGGGAGGGGGGTATGAAGTACAGGGCTATGCGGACGACATTGTCATCATAGTCTGAGGAAAGGTTACACAGTCAGTGTGGGAGCGCATGCAGACAGCACTGAAAGTGGTGGAAAGGTGGACGGTTGGTTAAGGGCTCGGGGTGACCCCCGAGAAAGCCACCGTCATACCGTTTACGAGAGGGAGGAAGTGGGAGAGCCACATAACTTTCACTCTATACGGTAGGAACATCTCAATGGCCAGGGAGGTAAAATATCTTGGGGTCGTATTGGACTCTAAGCTAACCTGGAATGGTCACTGCGTAAGGCAGTTATGACCCTAGCCGTCACTAGGCGGCTATATGGAAAAACGTGGGGAGACCTAGTATGGCCCACTGGCTGTACACAAGGGTGGTCAGACCACCGTTAACGTACGCGGCACTGGGCTGGTGGCCTAAGGTGACACAGTCCAGTGCCAAACAAAAACTAGGCAAGATCCAAAGGATGGCTTGCCTAGGCATCACAGAGGCCATGACTTCAACCCCAACAGCCGCCATGGAGGTGTTGCTGGAGCTGGAGACTTCGCGAGCCCGCGAATCTACAGGGAAAACAATTTTACAGTGGAAATCCCCGACCGCGAGGCATCGCGGGAGGAGACGCCGAGCATACCACGGGACGCGCTCGTCTGGTTCACGGACGGACCCGGCGGGGAGCGTGGGACGGGTGCAGGTGTTTATTCGGAAGGACCGAGCGTAAGTCATAGTATTTCCCTCGGAGCCCATGCAACGGTCTTTCAGGTCGAAATGTACGCCATCCTGCACTGTGTGCCGTAGAACAAGAGGAGGGGCTATACCAACAAGCGGATCATCATAGCCACCGACAGCCAGGCAGCCCTTAAGGTCCTAAGTAGCCCCCGGGTAAACTCCAGGCTGGTAAGTGAGGGCCGATACGAGACGAACGACCTGGCAGGGCAGAATGATGTCACCCTCATCTGGGTGCCGGGTCTCTCGGGGGGTCAAAGGCAATGAAAAAGCTGACAGTCTCGCGAAGAGAGGGTCAGCCAGAACCATTTATGGGACCAGAACCGGTTTTGGGCGTTACAAAGAGCACTGCCAGTGGAGCCATTAAGCCCTGGGTCAGAAACGAACACAAGATGTACTGGGCAGACTGGCCAGGGCTTAGACATGGGAAGTCAGTAATTGACGAACCCAGCGGACAGCTCAGAAACATAACAGGTATCTTGACGGGACACATGGCCGCCAAGAAACACCTGCATAAAATGGGGCGGTTCGAGGGGGACCTCGCATGCAGCCTCTGCGGCGAGGGGGAGGAACTCCTGCATTAATTGGATACAGTTTAGAGGAATGACCATCCACAACAACAGAAATGCTCCTGTTGGGCAGGAAATTTGCTGTCAAGGTACAAAGTGTTGGTGGTAGGCCATTGGCCGGAAGTTTATTAAGCAGCGCTGCGTGCCAGACCTGGTCGAATGCTTTGGATATGTCTAGAGCGACAATCTGGGATTCACTGTGTAGTTCCATAGACTTGTTTCAAGAATGGGTGACAATGGAAAGGAGGTCGGCAGTCGATCTGCGCTGACGGAATCCATACTGCCTGTCGTGGATTAGACTGTGTTTTTCAATAAATTTTAGTAATTTGGTGTTTATATACTTTTCCATCACTTTTAGACACGACTGAAAGGAGAGAAATAGGCCGGTAGTTCCTAGGAAGCGTTTCGTATCTTTTCTTGGGGACGGGTTGTACTCGAGCAGTTTTCCATGCCTAATTGTACCTAGCATAAATTTTAACAAAACGTATATAGCAAATTTAATTTCACCCCCATCAATTGGGTGGATGAAAACTTAAAGAAAAGTAATAACTCTCAAACCAAGTTATGTCAAGCGAATTTGGATATGTCAAATTGCATGTAGTATAAAGTTTAACAAAAACGTATACAGCAAATTCAAGGTTAGTCATTTTTGTTTTTATCCACCCACGCGAAGTTTGTGACGAAGGTAATATTGGATTTGCTATATCTATTTTACTGAGACATATGCGTTTTGATTTTGGTTGACCGTGATCATTTTGCAATTGTTTTCTCAAATTAGTATGTAAAATATTTTAACTTATTGCGAATTATATTTACTAGGCTCTTTATAAAGTACCAGAGCGGAAACAGCTTTAGATAATCTGAATAAGATGTTTAAAGTGGCTTTGCGATACACGACATCCAAATACTGTTCTATTAACCGTACTTGCCTAACCCGCATCCAAACTTTTTGTTGCCACTGGTAGTGGACTATTGCTGAAAAACTTACCTTTGCTAACTTCTCGCCGGTCAAGTTTCCCCCAACATTGGTAAATTATACAAATGAAAATTGAAATTGACTTTGGATATGGGTTCGAGGGGGGCTCGACTAATTCAGTTAGTTTGAACATTTTTTTTAGAAGTCTTAAAGTCGTTAGCCTTCTATTAACCCGGCGTCCGACATGTGGGGTGTGACAAACCCAGAGAGAACTAAAATATCCGACGATTTCAAAAATACCGCGCTCACATGCATATCCCTCTCGTTAGCTTTCGAAAATTGTCGAGTCTCTTAGCGTGCGGAGCCATTTTGACAACAATTTGCTAGAGTTTGTGTTAATGAACGGTTTAGTTTACCTAGGGTTTGTCAAACCCCACGTGTCGGATTGTGTTACAAAATTCGAACATTTCTCAAATAAATTTCTATCGCAGTTTACGCGCCTTTGCTTCAAATTTTGAGGTATGTTTCCTTATTAAATGTCGATATTATTCACCAGCCCTTGAAATCATTAGGTTAACTATGGGAGACTACGAAAAGGAAATGCGTCGCCTCCAGGATCTGTGGAAGGGGGTGCAAAGCGAAGATGAAGAAGTAATTGAATCAGACGATGAGAGTGAGATAGACAATGTAAGCATAAACAGTGACTATTCAGATGTTGAGCAGGAAGCAAATAATGAAGATGGACAAAGTAACCTTATTGAAGCTGTCGGTGTTACCACTAACGCACACGAAAATGATGTAACCGAAAATGAATCTGAAATAGTGCAAGATCGGGAAAAATTGAACTAAATGGAGAAGAACATATTATAACAGGAATGTGAGAACCCGAGGCGAGAACCTGATAACTCAATTGCCTGGTGTCAAAAGATCCGCTAGAGATAAAAAAGTCCTCTTGAATGTTTTCTTATTTTCATCGATGAAGAAATGATAGACGATATTACGCGGTGGACAAATCAACGAATTGAGGCAAAACACGTGAATGGGAGAAATCTTCTTATTATCAACCTACAAATAATATAGAACTAAAAGCTTTATTCGGACTGCTATATTTCGCAGGAGTTTTTCGAAACAACCACCGTTTACTGAAGGATTTATGGAAAACTGACGGAACCGGTTTTGAAATATTTCGAGTAACTATGGCCCAAAGACGGTTTGAATTTTTGCTTACATGTTTGCGATTTGATAATAAAGAAAATCGCTCGCAAAGACGCGAAATAGATAAGCTGGCACCTATTAGAGCCATAACAGAAAAATTTACTGATAATTGCAAAAATGCCTATTCGCCTGGTAGACATTTAACCATTGATGAGAAATTGGAAGCTTTTAGAGGCAGATGTCCATTTCGCCAGTACATACCGAATAAACCGGCTAAGTACGGCATTAAGGTTCAAGCTTTGGTAGATGCTCGAACGCATTATTTAGTAAACATGGAGGTCTAGGTGGGTAAGCAACCTGATGGGCCCTTTGCTCTTAGTAATACTCTAACTGCAATAGTGGAACGGCTCGTCAGTCCATATGATGGTAGTCACAGAAATATTACGTGTGACAATTGGTACACAAGTTACGATCTATTTGAAAAGCTCCGTACAAATCATCATCTGACTGGAGTCGGTACAATTCGAAAAAATAAAAGGGAAATCCCTCCGACATTTTTGAATGTTCGAAATCGACCAATAAAGTCAAGTGTTTTTGGTTTTCAAGAAAATTTTACAATAGTATCGTACGTTCCAAAAAAGGGCAAGGTGGTTCTGCTGATGTCAACCCTTATCATGACGATTCCGTAGATGAATCCGAAGATAAGCTACCTGAAATAATTTCATTCTACAATCTAACGAAAAAAGGGGTAGATACAGTAGATGAATTGTCTGCAAACCATAATGTATCTCGCAATAGCCGACGATGGCCTCTAACACTATTTTTTTCTATAATGAACACTGCCGGTATCAATTCCCAGATAATTCATCGTGAAAATAATAATGGATTAATTCTGAAAAGAAAAGATTTTCTCACAATGTTTGGGTTTGAATTGATAAATGATTATCAAAAAGCAAGGATGACCAACTTTAGAATACCCCGCGAAATAAGGACGGCTTTGCTCAAAATCATAGGAGAACCCGAAGAACCTCCTACAAAGAAACAAAGACCTAACAAACCGCGCAGATGTGATTTTTGTCCTCGTAATCGTGATCGCAAAACTAAATATGTATGTGATGCTTGCGAAAAAATGTTATGTTTAGAACACGCGCTTATGTACTGCGAAAATTGTAGTCACTTTGCAAATGCATAACTTTTTTGGTTTTACATATTTTGATATATTTTTTTATATAGTACACTGCAATGTATTACTTACTTATATTCTATTGTTTCTGTTTATTTGATGGCATAGAACCATTGTAAATAAAAGTTTTTACAAACGTTTTTTTACTGCCTAAAACAGGACGAAGTGAGCTTTTCTTTTTTAATTTTCTTCTTCTAAAGAAGTTTTTGTGTTGCTAATGAAGAAATGTGATATTTGTATTTAGTGTCATAAAAAATATATATCAAAAATTCAGTTAAAGGAAATTTAAAAAAAATGTGGGGTATGTGATACCCCACATGTCGGAAGATATTAAAGATTTTCACATGTCAGACCCCGGGTTAAGAGACTTTTTGGTTAAAAATACAAATTATAATGCAAAAAAAAATAGAAACAAACGATTTCTAAATGCAAAAAATTCACGATCACCACTCATAAATGCAAAAATGTATTAATATGCTGATTGGCAATAAAAGTGGGACTGCAGATTAACGCGGTATACTTTAATAAAATATGTTTAATTCCTGTTTGCTATCAAAGATTTAAATTTACTTTAAAATGGAAACATAGGTTTATTGGCGAAATGTAAAAAAAGTAGAAAATATCTCAGCCATTTATTCAAAAAATGTCGAAGGAAAACTCAATTTAGATTGTTTCGCGTTTAGAGCAGGTCTTTATGTATTATAATCACTGCATAATAATACTGTGTTATAATTACTTAGTTTCACAACAAATATGATGCAGATCAAGTGCAGCACTCACTTTAAATTATTTACTAATTACGACTGTCAAAACCATAATAGTAAAATAACATGAATTTATTAAACATTATTGTTATTCCAAATACTTTCACACCCATTTCTCTTTATATACACAGCAGCTAATGATGAGAAACTCTGGCATTAGCACATAACTAATGAGATAATATAATTATCAGTGAGAAAATCTTTTGGTACAAAGAGATATTACAAAGTTATAGGTATACTGTAAAAAGGTAAAGGTAAGATGCTTACTGGCAATTAGGCCATTGGTGACCCTTTTTGCTCATCTAACCTAACCTACCCTCCACCTTGAGCTCGATCTCAACGACGACAGTGATTTGAAAAATCATCCGCCGCCGGTGGGTCTCGAACCGTCGTCCCCCGAGTCCGTATTGGAAAGTATGAATCGACTTTCCCGCACGGCCACGGAGGCGCTTAGTTATACTGTAACTCTAAACAATTAACTTACCTGGTAAGTATTATCAAAACTGTCATACATAAATCTTGTTATCAAAGAGGTCTTCCCAACTGAAAACAAAAAAAAAAGTTGCTACAATTAAATGAAATAGATAAGAAACAAAAAATTTCTGGACGCAGCAAGTGCGTTATGGTAGCGAATTTACATTGGTCCTATTTTATTTTTATCGTAGGATCAATAGATTTCACAGAAAAGGCGGAGGAATTATTGGAATCAGTTTCCAATTATGATTTAGGGTTGAATCTGAGGGTAATCATGTATATATGAACTATGAACAAGGCCTTCATTAGCACCGCGGGGACAGCAAAGAGGGGCTTTTTGAATTTCAAGTTTCCCAGGTTTGAACATATGTTTTAAACAACCTGCAGGTTTTATCTTAAATATTTTTTACACAGAGCACAAACTTAAGCCTTCCTGGATCAAAATATAAAAGTCGCAAAATACAGGTTAGTACATAATAATAAAATATTATTTGCAAATGTAATTTTTTGGATAAAATTCTAGTTAATTCAAAAACCATACATTTTACAAAATTCTACCAAACAAATAACAAAAAAAAAAAGAGTGAAAATTCCACATAGAACTCAAAAATCGAATAATACACAGAATGTTTCATAAAAAAAATACCAACTTTGTACTTCCCCGCTTATTTAGCACACTCTGTACAGTCCAAAATAATTTTAAAATGCGCACACTTTTTTTTCCTCCCTTACGGCTCGTCCGCGGCTTTGCCGTCCCGATAGCACTGCAACCTTTGGCTTCTTGTGCATGCCCTTATTCTTTTCACTCCACCCATTCCAAAATCACTGTGCCTTGAACTAGGCTGCACAGCGATTGGTAGGGTGAAGTTTTATATTGCTCTGTCTCCGGTCTAGACTGACCGTAGATCAGTTGTCTTTTGCGGTCCAGAGCTTTACACTCGCACAAGATGTGCTGGGCTGATTCCTCCCCCTCACCGCAGAGTCTGCAATTACGAAAACTGATTTGTTATCTTTGTTTTTTCTTGTTTAAATTTCACGCGTGACGGTTTGTATATTTTTTATTTGTAAATAACAGGGAACATTAAACGCGTGCAGTGCAGTGGATTTTTTTATTTTTTCAATTAAAAACGCGTAGGAACATATATTATATATATATATATATATATATATATATATATATATATATATATATATATATATATATATATATATATATATATATATATATATATATATATATATATATATATATACACACACACATATATATATATATATATATATATATATATATATATATATATATATATATATATATATATATATATATATATATATATATATATATATATATATATATATATATATATAAACATATAAAAATTGAAACTGACCCCGGATATGTGTTCTGTGGGGCCTAACTAGCGCTCATTTAAAGAAATTTTTTCAAAATGCAAAAGTCGGGATCTCCTCATTAGTGAATTTTTTTAAAGAAAATTCACTAATACAAATAAATATACAATAATACACAATTTACACCAAAAAAATAATCTCCCCCAATGTATGTAGAGAAAAAAAAATCCTAAGTCAAAGACTTGCTGGCAGTATAGCAAAAACAAAACTACAGAAACAACAAAAAAATTCTATCATTTTTAACATATGCAAAGAAGTCACTGATCAAAACATCGTAACGCATCTGCTACACAAAAACAAAATTTCAAAACAAAAGAGCATATATGCATTTTAAAATACTAACATCTAAAAAAAATTCAGTTTCCAGTCTCCAATCAGAGCATACATGCTTCATACCAATATCCACTCCGATCTGCCCGTCCCCAGTCTAAACACACTGCTCCCTCTCCACCCAAAAATAGACACAAAAATTAATGATATCCAATGGGACTTCATCTGTATTTATGGTCACCTATGCTTCCTATTGAATTACAACCGGTGAAGCCGGTTGCGATGAATATGAGGGCCTTCCTTGATACTTTTATAATCGCTTTTTTTGGTTCATATATATATATATATATATATATATATATATATATATATATATATATATATATATATATATATATATATATATATATATATATATAAACGCAAAAGGTTCATAAGACCTGTTTTCCGGGTTCAAGGGCTAAAAAGCTTTTTGTGTTTTCTTTCGAAAAAAATGTATAAGGGCAACCAAATTTGGTACGCGGGTTTATATCATTACATGTAAGTTACCTACAAAAATTTAGCTCTGTAGGTCAACAGGCAAAAAAGTTATAGACATTTAAATAAAAATTAATTGGGGTTTTCCTCAAAGCGTCAAAATTGCGATTTAAAACGTCAAAATTGGCAACCTTTAGGCAAAGAACTTGAATCTAATACGGGCTATGGAAAAAAATGTCTCAAGAAGAATGTTTTACAAACCCTGAAGTCTTAGTTTCAACCGTCATTGTCCTTCATTTTACTAAAATATTTCCAGAAAATTCATTTCAAATATACCCTTTCTCTGATGCTTGGCAGTAGCCTTAGCTATAGAGTTTATCGTTTAATGGTACATAATTGTTGTCGAATTTTGGTAAAAAATCAATAAAGGTCAATATATCCGTTATTATATAAGATATGAAAAAAAATTGTAAACATTAATTATAGGCTGTCTTGAGATACATCTTAAAAAATATTTCTACAATCACAGGATGGCCCATAAGTCGTTGGTGACACAAATTCACTTTTTTTTAAATCAAACACGTCTTATCTTATTGCATTTCTGCATTTTCCATCGAAACATAATGCATGTTTGTAAGAAAAGAAATTCTGGACGCAGCAAGTGCGTTATGGTGGCGAATTTTGATCAAATGCTTCATATTTGAATAGCGCAATTTGCTATTAACCTATAAAGTTGACCAAAAAACGAATTTTTACGGGAATAAGTTTACTTTCGGAAATTTTTGTACGTTTTCAAACAATAAAGTTATTTTGACGAAACATGGCACATTCTTTTTACTATATAGGTTATACTGGTAACCAAATTTGATGCCGGCTTTCTTAAAAAAAACACACACACATATTTGCTTTTAAAAACATTTTTATGAAAATTCACAAATTCATATTTTAGGGAAGTAAAAAATATTGTAATTAATTTTCTTAAAAAAATTGTTTACTTACCGACTATTTGTGAAAAAAATAAGTAGAATTTTTTCAGTAAAATTTGTTTAGCGAATTTTCGTTAAAAGGCTTTTGAGTAAATTTATTCTACCGAATTTTCCTAGAACCCACCTGAGCACAATTTCGTGAAAAAAAGAAGTTCATCTAAAAAACTTTCCGTGGACGTTTTTTTATTACAAATTTTCTCGATTTTTTCATCGTAAATTATTCTCTGAAGATTCCATACCATAACGCACTTGCTGCGTCCAGAATTTTTTCTGTATGGAGGGAAATCTTCCCAATAAATGTGTATTATTTATTATTAATTGATGAAAAGCTTTGAATCACGTTGCAAATTCCCCGAACGTAAGAACGGCACTCATATTATGTGTCAAAAATGTAATGTACACTTATCTATTGCAAAAAAATAAAATTGTTTTAGTTATATCATCCTAAAAAAAACTCAATAAAAATTCACTAATGGGGATTTCCCGACTTTTGGATATTAAATTTTTTTTTGCAAATGAGCGCGAACTAGAACCTCTAGAACCCATATCCGGGGTCAGATATATATATATATATATATATATATATATATATATATATATATATATATATATATATATATATATATATATGTATGTATGTATGTATGCATCACACCGATAACTCAAAAAATAATGGGCCGATTTTGATCAAATTTGGCATGTACCTTCCTTTTATAAGTGGATAACTTCGTTGGCCAGGAAATACGGACGAGGTTTTCCGGGAAAATGTTGAGTTTCCTTACGAAAAAAATTTGTATCTCAAAAAATAAAAAAGCTATGATAACCAAATTTGGTAGGTAGGTTTACGATATAAAAAGTAAACTATACACCAAGATTTAGATTTCTGTTACAAGAAAAAAAGTTATAATAAAATATTTGGTGCCAGATCATGTCTATGAAAATTCACTACCATAACGCACTTGCTGTGCCCGGACTATTTTTATATTTCAAGAAAATATGTAAGTTAATATTCTTTTAATCTGATTTAGTGGTTATCATACCATCAAGTCCCAATGTACACTACAGTGTACCTACATATAAAATGTTAAAATTGGGTACATGACTTTTTAACAAAAACAAAAAATCATTAAAAAAATTTAGGAAAATTTTAGAATTTTACTAGAATTAAAAAAACCAGGACACGGCAAAATATTTTATTTATGTGATAGAGGCCATCAAGTTGCAGTTAATATTATCAACAAAACACGTGTTAAATATTGGCACATCAGGTAGACATTATAAAGAATTTTTTATCTGACTTTTTTGATCAAAATATCATAAGGTAGCAACGGATTTTTATTTGTAGTTGTCATGCCTATGTACAAATCAATGCAATTTTTTTCAATTTGATGATGCTGTCAAGCAGCAAAACCAGTTACAGAAAAGAAAAAGAAAACGAACATTTGTGAATTAAAATGGAAAGGTTTCAGAAAGTAGGGGCAACAAAACTTAATGAATAAAGTATTTAAGTTGCTTTGAATATTAAGTTTTGTGTAAATCACAAATTTTACCATTATTATACACACATTTTATAGTTTTAATGTATTATTAACGGATATTGATATTAGTATAAATTATATCACAACAGAGGTTGCAAAAACTAACTATATTTAGCAGTGGGATTACTGTCTACATAACTATGGTTTTCAAAAAGTATAATTGGTCACTGTATATTTTCCACAATTAAAAGGTAAAAAGAATTAAGAAAATTTTAATTTTTTTAATGAGATTTAACAGCTGAGGTGTTAGAATAAAATTATATACCATCATTATTTATGAAAACAGCATCATTAAAATAGCATTACCACATTTAGGTTCCACAGACCTTTTCTGGCCTGTTCATGACCTTTCCTTAACTTGTACATTCATTATATTTTATATATCTATAAAAGTGTCTGATACACCTTAATCATTCCATTCCCAACAAAGAAACCAATAATCAATTTTTTGTGAGCTAAAAGCCCCAATCAATAGCTGAATTTTTGAAGAGATAGTTTGTTCAAAATAGTTGAATTGTGTAAAGTTGAATACTCAAAAAACAGTATTGTGCGCTCAAAACCCTGCGAATGATCTTACATGAACCGATAATTAATAAGCAATGCAATCAGTACAGATCATTTCAAAACATAACCTACAAAAGCAGCTGTCAGATATATTATTATTTGCTGTAAAATCAATATATGCACTCAGTTTTTCTAATATCTGGGCTTCAAAAAACTTAACAAACGTATTAGACAGTTGAAAAATACACTTATTTCAAAATAATTTTAAACGTGACACTTATTGATCCTCAGACTACGCCTGTATAAAAGTTTACAACTCATCAAGAAACGTCAAAACTTACCACTCTGTTCTCCTAAGAAAACTAACTTAAATTTCCGAAGGGGATTGCCAAAGTCTCCCGATGTAGACATTGTAAAGTAAACTTAACAATTCTTTTAAAAACCCTGCTAATCTTTGAAATTCACAGAAATATATCACAGGAAAACGCACTAATCCCTTCTTACACAGACACAGATGACAGAAGCCACCGAAACCAAATGAACAACGAACTAGCATATACGCAGACTCGCGTCATCTGACAACCACGCTGTACCTTTCCACGTACACCAAATTATTTAAAATCCCCCAGAATTAAAGGAAATTTAAAAACATTTTTCTAAAGCCTAGGAAGTGTGTCATCATTCATGAGTAATAATGATTGCAAATTTTATAATATTGATCATTGACTTCAATAAAGGAATTGTTTAAATTGTTTAATGTTAAATTTGTCTTTGATAAGGAAACTTAAGAAAAATATCACGTAGTCTACGATCTTTTGAGATAAATTTTAGTGATAAAAAGTGTTATTATCTTTTCAAAGTTATGCGTTTCCGAAGTTATGTTTGTTATATCAGTATTACGCAAACTTTTGGCATTCAAAATAATAAGGTGAATGTAGGTAATTAGTCAAAGATGTGTGTCTACCGGCTTTGTCGATTAAAGTGTGTGTGTGGCTGTTTTGCTGTTTTGTTTCTTTAACGTCGTTCTATTTTTGCGACTATGGCCAATCACCGACGCCAGGAAGCAGTTTCACCCCACTCTCCTGGAAATTTTGCCGAACCCCTGCCTTTTTATAAGAAGGATAGGGATCTTTAACGTGCCCAATATAGCATGGACACGGGACCGGCGGCTTCACGCCCCCTCCGAAGGGCGGATCGTGCAGACATTCAACTTTCTCCAATACAATGCCACCCCCGGTTGATGTTAACTTTACAGTATTTTACAGTATATATATATATATATATATATATATATATATATATATATATATATATAAACATATAAAACTTAAAACTAATCCCAAATACGGGTTCTAGGGGCAGTAGTTCTCGCTGATTTGAAGTGGCGATCTCCTACGTAGTGAATTTTTTCTACAAAAATTTACTAAATAACGTTGCAACATTGAAAAGGTTTAGAAAAGGAACTTTTTCTAATTCAGTGGAATAGTAATTGAAATTCTCTTTAGTTACAAGCAAATGATTGACAAAATTCCTTAAAGTTTTGTATAGCAACATTTATGAAACACATATAGGTACTAGATATAATACGTTAAATCCTATTCGAAGTTTCTATTATCTCCAAAACAATAGGTACAATAATATTTCTATTATAGGGGCCCGGTCAAAAAATTCTAAACTAATCACAAATCATATATACATCACATATTCTTTGCTGAGACATTTGTGTTATTATATATTTTTCAGTTCTCTTCCACATGTAACATTGTCTCCTTTTTTTCTCCTCGGGGGCCGTCTGCGATTGCCGCCCGGATAGCACCACAGCCTTTGGCTTATTGTGCATGCCCTATGCCTTTTCTATTCCACGCATTCCAAGATCACTGTGCCTTGAACTAGTCTGCACAGCAATTGGTAGGGTAAAGTTTTATATTGTTCTGTCTCCGGTCTAGGTTGTCCGTATATCAGTTGTCTTCTGCGGTCCAGATATTCCGGCCGTGGTTGCCCTACTGTGTTGGAGGTTGACCTGAAAGAACCTAAGTGCCATCAACCCCTGGTTGCTTACCCAGTGGGCGGAAGCTAACCCTTGCCAGGCCCCAGAATGCCTTGAAGGAGGTTTCTTCAAGGGCTCTGTAAAACGCCTGGTCGATAGAGAAGGCGAGAGCCTGTCCTTTCTCCTTTGCCTTTCTGTTTAGAACCGACCAATGTTGTGTCCCCAGTTCAGGGTTCTAGATCTTCAGTCTTCTGAGCACCGTCTCTTGCGGGACAATGTCAGGGATCCGTACAAGGACCTTGTGTCTCTTTGAGAGTTCCTTGGGCTCGACGGCTGTCCGCCCCCTCCCAAATCTGACCGAAGCCCCCGATCGTTTTCCGCAGCCAGTCCCGCGACTGCGGGCCGGCACAGGTTATCCAGAGGATGCCCCCGTCAGGCGCGCCCGGTGGAACTGAGGCGGGCTCTCCCCTTCCTGAAGAGAGTCCACCGCAGCCTGGATCAGGTCAGCCTTCCCCTGGTCTAGCGTGATCTCAGGATGGTGTATGTCAATCACCGCCATCCCGAGGCCCACCGCAGCCTCCTTATACGAGCCAGTCTGAGCCGGTATTCCGGCCCTGGCTTTTTTGGGACGCCTGTCTGTAGGCATGCTAAAGTCAGAGCGCGGGTTCTTCTGACTCGCACTCCCCTCTTGCGTCTTTACAGGTTTCTCTCCGGAGCTTCTTTCATTGCGCTTGGACTGCAGGTACAGTCCCTCTACCCCTGCAATAAGGTTCTCACTGGTGGAGGGGCCCCCAGAGTCCGCAGACATCACCACCCTCCGGTGGAACCCAGCCTGCAGCTTGGGTGCCAGGGACAGGTCCGTGGCCGAAGCTACCTCGTGATCCTCCGGATCTACATCAGTCGTGAGACCTCCAGAGTCCGCGGACGCTGCAGCCTCCTGGCTCGTCTCCGTTTCCGAAATAGACTCAAGGCACGAGTCTGTAGCCGGAGACACTCCTCGAGCCTCATTGGTTTCTTTTTTATTTATATTTGTCTCCTCAGAACCCCCTGTGTGGTGCAAGGCGGGTTACTCTGAAGGGTTGCCCGGTACTCCAGAGGTTCCGTTCACGACACCCTCACCCTGGTGCCATCCATCCCTAGGAACGGGTACCGTGGATTGGGGGAGTTTTATCAACCTCCATGTCTAGAATCGTCATGGTCGGTTATAAGCAGGGTCACCTCGTGCAGGATGCGGCTCTTCACGGCGCATGACGGTCTTGGGGAAAGCTTCATCGAAAGCTCATGTTGTTGTTTCCACTTCCTCAGCTTACCCCCTGGAGTCCTTTGGCCTCCGACTCCTCGACCCCATCACAAGCCCATACTTCATATTTAAAAAATTGGGTGTTGCAACTGTCACTCGAAGTGGGTTGAAGGTAGGGGTAAAATTTTCACATTGCACGATGTCATTTTTTAATCTAAAATGACGTGTTTCGGGTTTTTAATAAATATTCACAATAATTGAGATTATACTAAATGTATTGCATTGATCGACACTGTATAGCCAAACTTATTGATAATAAAGATATAATTGCAAAATTATTATCATCATCACAGGCACAGGCTAAGGTGACTTCGCTTTTGTCGTCGACATGACTCTCTGTCTCAAGCAGTCGTCTTTTAATTTCGTTCTAATATAACCACTTTAAAAATTTAACGAATTTTCCATGAGTATAGCTCTTCTATTTCTCCAATCATATGCCTGAAGTTAATTACATGTTTTAATAACAGCATTTTTGATCACTATTGATGAACGGGTTAAAAATGACAAAGCGAATTTAAAAAGGGCTATTTACTAACGAGTCCAGAATGGAATGCAGGCAGCTAGACCAGCCAAATAAATATAAAAGGGTCAGCAAGCTCAACGTTTTAAAATTTGCCAAAGTTGATAGTAGTTAATTTTACATCTGAACCCACTGATTAGATTTGCAGTTGCCGTTACCAGTCAGTTTCAATTTGCAGGAGCTGAGTTTTTGACACAAACGATGACTGATTGTGTTACATAATTACATTACCAATTTCAATATGGGTGTTAATACCTGATCAATGTGTACAAGATGTATTAATTCATTGTACGTTTTTAGCGAATTTTTGTAAAAAAAATTCGCTATTGCGGAGATCGCAATTTTGACAAAATTTCTTCAAACGAGCGCCAACCAGGCACCTTAAGATTCATATTCGGGGTCAGTTTCCTTTTTTATGCTTATCTATAGGGTGTTAATTAAGTATGTACACAAACTTTAAGGAATGGAAGCTTACTTAATTTTAAAACAAAAGGTTTATAAAAATATGGGTCCCCAAAGCCTACGTATCGAAAATACAGATGGGTTAATTAAAGAAGACAATAGTACGATACTTTTTTTTCAATCTAATACATTTTTCTGAGAGAACAATTAATTATAACCAAAAGACATCACATTTTTCGATTGAATTCGCCGTTTTCGAGAAAATAACAAAAATGTTTGGAATACTGATTTTCAACTAATTTCCGTAAAAGTATCAAACTTTCACGGAAGAACGTTTGACTTTTATTATTTTTTAATTATAATTAATGGTAATGTCAACAAATAGAAAACGAAACATTTTTCTTAAACTGAACAGTAGCATTTTCCTACAGTAGATGACTGAAATGATCACTTTCACTATTATTAAATTCGATGTGCTTTAAAAAACAATTGCACTATCTAGTAAACAACTTCTCAGTTGTAAATTTATTGACGAGGTAATTATTTGTAGCTCTTAGAGCGTATATTTCATATAGAATTTTCGTTTAAAATGGCTCAAATTACTAATAGTGAAATGACAGACATGCATTTCTGTTATGGAATGTAACGCAGAAAATGCAAGACGTCTCTATCATCCTACAATACCTTCAACGTGCAACCCAATGTAAGAACTTTTATAAGAATCCACCCACGACTTTCCGAAACAAGCAGTTTGAAGTGATCAACAGTCGTCATAGGTAGACCCGCAACGTAATAACTGTTCTGATTGAGGAAGCTGTCCTAAATTAAATTGAGAGAAATCCTGAAACTAGTACGCAAAACATTGTGAATGAATTAAACATTACCCATGCAACAGTGCGGCAAATTTTAAGAGACCAGAAGCTATATCCTTATCACATGCAACGTGGGCAAGCTCTGTTACTGAATGATTTGCGTTTGAGAGTAACCTTTTTCCATTGGTTACGAAGAAAAATAATTTAGGTTTCTTGAGTGAACTGTTGTTTACGGATAAAGCCATCGAAATTGGAACATGAACTTCCATAATAACCACGTATGGCCTGAATTTAATCCACACGCCATGGTAAAAAAATAATTTGTAGGAACAATTTTGCGTCAACATTTCGGTTGGAATTGTTGGTAACCACCTCATTGGAGATCATAAACTTAACGGGGAACAATATCAAAGGTTGTTAGAGCACGTTCTACCTGAGTTTTTAAAAGAAGTTCCAATTTGTGAAAGATGCCATATGTGGTACATGCACGATAGGCTTCACCACACTTCAGTCTAGTTGCGCATCAATTTTTCAATGGAAATTACCCAAATTGATGGACTGGAAGAGGAGGGCTATAACCGTGGCCTCCTCGATTGCCCGACATGAATCCTTTGGATTGCTTTTTATGGGACACCTTAAATTATTAGTGTACAAGATTCCTGTTCAAAATGAAGACGACTTATGAAATAGAATAGTAGATCCTTGTTTAATAATCAAAAAAAAAAGAAAGTCTGTAATTCACTGGTCAGACGAATAAACGGTTGCATTGAAGCCGAAGGGCGTCATTTCCAGCACCTACTGTAAAAAATGTTACTGTCCAGTTTAAGAAAAAATACTATTAATATTAATTAAAAAAACTTTTTAAATTCTTCTCGAAAACGGCCAATTCAATAGAAAATATCAAGAGATGTCTTTTGTATAGAATTACTTGTTATATCACAAAAATGTTTTAGATTTTTTTAAGTGTCGTGTTATTTTCTTCTTTTATAAAACCACCCAGTATTTTCGAAATGAAGCCGTTTAGGACCTATATTTATAAAAACTTTTAGCTTTAAAATCAAATAAACCTTCATTCCTTGAAGTTTTTGTACATTCTTAATTAACACCCCATATATATATATATATATATATATATATATATATATATATATATATATATATATATATATATATATATATATATATATATATATATCTTAAAAAATGGTGGGATGTCGTCAGTTGCAAGATAAAAACTCGGTATTATACTATCGAGCTTTCGGAATTATTTGTTCATTTACCAAGACTACATTTAATTTGGAAAAAATAAATAATAACTACGATTTAAAAAATTTGTTAATATTAAAGTTTGATTTCAATTAATGAATCTGACTTATTCCAGCTAGCTGTATTTAAATTTGTCTTTTTGTTTTTGTCAAAGGAATATAAAGTTTAAAAAGTTATTATCTTTCTTTACGTTTATGAAATTTTCGTTAAAAGTAAATTGTAATTTTTTCCTTCCATGTTGTAGTCTTGATAAAGGAATAAATACTTCCGAAAGCTCGGCAATATAATACAGAGTTTTTATCTTGCAACTGACTATTAGGTATATTTCTTAAGGAACTGTAATATTACCTATAATGTATGTATACAGGCTCTCCCAGTTTATAGTAGCAGGACTTTAAGAGTCGATAGAACAGATTATTTTAAGACAAAATCGGTGGTTCAGGGGTAAGAACGTGTGCCTCTGAACCGAAGGGTACTGGGTTCGATCCCAGGGTACTCCTTTAACTTTTTCAGTACATACTGTAACATTAACATCAACCGAGGTTCTGGCATTGTATTTGAGCAAGTTGAATGTCTGCACGTTCCGCCCTTCAGAGGGGGCGTAAAGCCGTCGCTCCCGTCTCCATGGGATGTTGGGCACGTTAAAGATCCCTACCCTCCTTACAGAAAGGCAGGGGTTCGGCAAAATTTCGGGGTTAGTGAGGTGAAACTGCTCCCTGGCGTCGGTGATTGGCCATAGTCGCGGAAATAGACCGACATCAAAGAAACAAAACACACACAACACACAAAAGACAAAAAGTTTATATATAAACATAACCTGTAATTTACTTCCGAACGGAGATCCAGGGTGTTGAACAAATTTTTACAATATCTTTAGAACGGAGTGAGATATTAGCATGCAATTCGGTACACGTTCTATGTAGATTGAGATTGTTATTCGGTGATATTCTTGTCCCAAATAATATACTGGGTGTTACTTTTCCGGGTTCCGTAGACTATTTTAAGTAATAGAAATTCTTTAACGTACGCCACTGACCTTTTATAATATCGCTTTCTCAACGAACAATCGCTTAGAAACATTTTTGGTTCCCTGTAATTTTATGCTATCTTGAGCGGTTATCGGTTATGAGTAGTTTTTGAAGTAGTTTTTTTTTTCAAAACTTCAACACCCCGTATCTTCCTTAGGAAGTGATTAGAGGTTATGTTTATATGAACCTCTTTGTCTTAAAATGATCTCTTATATTGACTGTTAAAGTCCTGCTACTACTTCATAAAAAAATACAGGGTGTTGAAATTAAAAAAAAAAAGGTTTTCGGAAATTACTACTCAACCATACGAGTTGTAGGTACATGCATAACTTGTTTATTATTAAATTTTCGTTAAAAGTACATTGCATTTTTTCCGTTCCATCTTGTCTTGATAAAGGAATAAATAATTCCGAAAGCTCCGCAGTATAATACAGGTTTTTATCTTGCAACTGACTACTAGACCACAATTTTTTAAGAAACAGTAATATTACCGTCACGAAAGCAAAACATTATATATATATATATATATATATATATATATATATATATATATATATATATATATATATATATATATATATATATAAGTGATAACACAAAAAATAATACGCCGATTTTGATAAGATATGGGAAGTAGGTACTTTCCTTTTATAAGTGGATTGAATAAGTCCGTTAGCCAGGAAAATCGGACCAGTCTTTCTGGAAAAATTTGGGGTATTTTTTCGGAAAATTTTTGTATCTTAAAAAAATAACAAAGATATAGCAACCAAAACGTATCCGAAATGCCAAAATGAAAATACCTAAGTTAAAATAAGAAAAGTGATCAGCATTTACAGAAAAAAAATCTTGGGTGACACATAAGTTAAACTACAGTGCGTGGTGGTGCCTTGGGTTGTATTTAGGGCTCTCATTCGGATGATATTAGGTTGACTAGGCTATACACCCTCAGGATCCCAGTAGGGATCAGTGGAGGGAAAATGAGGTTGAATTCCAGCCCGCAAGCCTGGTTTGTTTCACCGACGGATCGCGGCTGGAGGACCAACAATCCTCCGGGGCAGGAATATACATCGAGGGCCTGGGGATGCGGGAGAGATATGCACTTGACGCATATACCGCGGCATTCGAAACAGTGGTGTACGCTATCCTCTCTGTGGCCAACAGACAGGATGTGAAGAGGAGTCCCGAGAAATGTGTATACATCTGCTCGGATAGCCAGGCAGTCCTCCGGGCAGTCTGCGCGGCCAGAATCAGGTCTACACTGGTTCAGGAGTGCGCTGACGCCCTCAGAGGACTAACCAGGACAAAGGAGGTACAATTAGTGTGGCTTCCGGGACACTGTGGCGTGGTGGGGAATGAGGTGGCGAATAATCTCGCAAGGCTCGGTTCCCGGCGCCGTTCTGTGGCCCAGAGCCGGCGATAGGTATAAGTAGGAAGACAGTCTCTGTCGCCTTAGACAGGTGAACCGAGGACGCAATGAAGAGGCACTGGGGGTCGGTTGGTGGCTGCAGGCAGGCGAGGGACTTCGTGGAGGGGCTGGACAGAGATAAAGCTGTCTGGCTACTCGGAAGGGGTCGACTTACGCTTCGCCGCATCCTTGGGGTGCTCACAGGCCACTGCGCCCCTAGAAGACACCTCACATAGGATAGGCGTAGAGAGGGATCCCATTTGCCAGGAATGCGGCGAGGATGAGGAAACGTCCTACCACTACCTGTGCGAATGCGAGGCTTTTGGGAGTCTTCGACCAGAATTGTTCGGATCGAGGACTCTGCAGAGGAATCAGATAAGTACCGTTCAATTGAAGACCGTCACGGTCTTCATCCCGAGGTCGAGGCGATTTGGCGACGGAACCTAGGAGTAGTAGAGCATGGTTGCTGGGGTTGGCAAAAAGGGCCCAAGGTGGCCTACTTGCTTGGCGTTGGCCTCCCCACCACTGTTACTACTACTAGAACTCTCATCATTAAGGTTGTTGGTTCGCATCTCCGGAGGGAATCAGTTGAAAAAAGTTTGGTTTTTTTAAATTTTAATAACCGATCTGATTTTATGATTATTTAGCAAATTCACGAAAACGAATATTAAAATATTTGAATGAACTGATTTTTTTAAATCTTAATTGAGTCTCCTTCCTTGTTTTAACCGTCTTTATTTTGGCAGCTTGTGACATTCAAATAAGAATATTGTTCTGCTTATATTTCTCTTTATTTCCACAGGTTCAAATTCCCGTAAAAGTTATTTAACAACTTTTCTACATTATAATTTTTTAATTTTAATTACGGAATATATAATTTTAATTGTATATATTTTATTAGCAAATTTTCATGTAAAAACTATTTAATCAATTTTAACAGAATTTTGTTAGTGCTTTGAAAAAATAATTTTTTAACAAATGTTTGTGAAATGTTATTATTTAATTAATAAGTTAATTGAAAAAAAATATTTTGGAATTCACGTGAAAAAATTTCTTTCGAATTTTCGTGAAAAAATTGTTTTGCATATCTTCTTGTAAAAAACTTTTTGGTAAAATTTCGTAAAAAAAACTAATACATAATCATCGTGTAACATAACATTTTCTAAAAAAATGGCGACTTCGTGAAAGAAATTGTTTACAATTTTTCATGTAAAAATGTTATTTATAGCTTTTGTCAAAAAGCTTTTTGTGAATAATTACATCTTGGCAGGTGTAGTTTATATGTGAATTGCTTGAATAGGATCGTTGGCCAAGAAAATCAGACCAGTTTCTTTGGGAAATTTTAAAGTTTATTTTCGAAAAGATTGTTTACTTTCCAACCAATAAAGTTATTTTGATAAAATATGGTACATGTTTCTACTACAAAGGTCAAGCTATCTACCAAATTTTGATGTCTCGTTAAAAAAAAAGACATATTTGACATTAAAAGCATTTTTTATGAAATTTTTTTACCATAACGTACTGGCTGCGTCCAGACTTTTAATTTGTGAATGCCACTCTCTTGTTTTATGTCCGAAGTTTTAGAGTCTCTGTGATTCAGTGGTAGGGACGTATGCCTCTGAACCGAAGGGTACCGAGTTCGATTCCCAGGGCGCCCTTTTCACTTTTTCAGTACATACCGTACAATTAACATCAACCGAGGTTGTGGCATTGTATTTGAGCAAGTTGAATGTCTGCACGTTCTGCCCTTCGGAGGGGGCGTAAAGCCGTCGGTCCCGTATCCATGCAATGTTGGACACGTTAAAGATCCCTACCCTCTTTACAGAAAGGCAGGTGTTCGGCAAAATATCCAGGATAGTGAGGTGAAACTGCTCCCTGGCGTCGGTGATTGGCGATAGTCGCGGCAATAGACCGACGTTAAAGAAATAAGATACATACATACACATGCCCGAAGTTAACTTAAGTTTTTATTGCAGCATAAATTGTATAATATAATTTAAGTTATATTTGCGACATTCTAAGTGTAAGAAAATTATATTGAATTGTTACAAAAAAGTTAATACATTTTTTTTTCAACAACACACCATGAGGGCTTACAGCCTAAATACTATCGTACCGTGGGTGTTGACAAGGAGGAAAGAGGCAACTTGTTAATTCTGGACTTGAAGGTTTGGAGGTTCGGGGGAGAAGGAAAAACATGTGCCGGCAAGGAATTCCACAACTTGGAAGTCCTCGGCACAAAAGAGCGGGCACAACAAGATGTTCTATGTCTGGTGACCTGGACAGTAAAATGGTGCATTCGCTCTGTTCCCCTGGTAGATCTGTTGGGGGCAGCAGGTGGAGGAACTATGGAAGAAAACTCCTCTGAGCAGTGCCCATGCAGATATCTATAAAACAGAGAGTGGTCACCAACGGCACGTCGGTGGGCAAGGGATGGAAGCCTTTGGGTGAGGGTAGGGTCACCGATGAGACGTATAGCTCTCTTCTGAATGGAGTCCAGGATAGCGAGTGTAGAAGCGGCAGCGGCACCCCAGATGTGGGAGCAGTATTCAAGGTTTGGCCTTATTTGTAAAGTATATAAGGTATAGAGATTAGCTGCTGAAAAGTATTTGCGAACCCGGAAGAGGAAACCCAACATAACATATATTTTCAATAATTCTGTGAAGTTTTGTAATTATTGTAACCCAACTCGCTAGAGAGTATAAAAATAAAGACAGGTTGTTACGTGTGAAGTGGCCATGGAATTTAACAAATATTTATTCATTTCTATGTAACATCAATATAATATGTGGGCATCACATTTCGTGTTTCATGTAAGTTACAAGTTAATAAAAGGTGACATATCTATGTTACTAACTGAAGTAACAAGACATTGCTTCCGAAATGTGCCTTTTATGTAACTGTGTTAGGTTTCCTTCAAGTATTGTTTTCAGAAAGTTATGATGTCCTAGAATATATCTAGCGAGTTTTGCCTTTTACCTCGTAATGTCTTTCAATAAGCATCTTTCTTCTCTCACATCTTCTAGAACACTTTTATTCGTAATTCTATCGATTCACTTGCCTTTGTTGTTTCCATGTCCCGACTTCAAAAGCTTCTATTCTGTTCACGTCCTGACTACCCAAAGTCCAGTTTACCGTCCCACAACTTACAGCACTCCATACATATGACACATTATGATGTGCTTATGAGTTAATAAACCCCTTGCTAACGTCCAGGGTAAAATCTTTTTTAGTGAGAAGATTATTTTGTCTATCGAATTGCCTTGCCATCGCGATCTATCTTGTCAGCTCTTTTTATATTTTTATCGTCATCTTTAATAATATACTCCCAAGGCACATGAACATTTCTATTTGTTCGAGTTGTTAGCTGTTTAGCTTTATATCAGTTTTTGTAGCCCTATCCTTACTAATAGACAACTACCTACCAAAGCGCTTCCTAGCAACTACAGGCCTATTTATCTCCTTTCAGTCGTCTCTAAAGTGATGGAAATGTATATAAACACCGAATTACTAAAATTTCTTGAAAAACACAGTGTAATCCACGACAGGCAGTATGGATTCCGTCAGCGCAGATCAACTGCCGACCTCCTTTCCTTTGTCACCCATTCTTGGAACAAGTCTATGGAACTATGTACACGGTGAATCCCAGATTGTCGCTCTAGACATATCCAAACATTCGACCAGGTCTGACACGCAGCGCTGCTTAATAAACTACCGGCTTATGGCCTACCACCAAAACTCTGTACGTGGACAGCAAACTTCCTCTCCAATCGGAGTATTTCTGTTGTCGTGGATGGCCATTCCTCCACTCAAATATACAATATTCTAAGCCTGTCTCTTTAGCCCAATTAGATGAGGATCGCAGACTCATGGAGGTTTCTGTTTTCGTGGATCTCCAAAAAATATTAGACTGGAGAAGTAGAAATCTTGTACAATTCAACCCCACCAAATCACAGTCTTGTTTTCTTTCTCATAAGAGATACACCAGCCCTAGACCCATCACAATAAACAACCAAATTATTCAAAGTAATGAGTCCTTTTCACTTGTTGGCATTTCTGTGGATCGAAATCTCAATTGGCACCAACATGTCACATCAATTGCAGAAGCTGCTGCTAAGAAATTCGGTTTCCTTTTCCGGGCTCGCAAATACTTTTCACCAGCTAATCTCTATACCTTATATACTTCACAAATAAGACCAAACCACGAATACTGCTCCCACATCTAGGGTGCCGCTGCCGCTTCTACACTCGCTATCCTGGACTTCATTCGAATAAGAGCTATACGTCTTATCGGTGACCCTACCCTCACCCAAAGGCTGCCATCCCTTGCCCACCGACGTGCCGTTGGTGACCTCTTTCTCTTTTATAGATATCTGCATGGGCACTGCTCAGAGGAGCTTTCTTCCATAGTTCCTCCACCTGCTGCCCCCAACAGATCTACCACGGGAACAGAGCGAATGCACCCTTTTACTGTCTAGGTCACCAGACATAGAACATCTTGTTGTGCCCGCTCTTTTGTCCCGAGGACTTCCAAGTTGTGGAATTCCTTGCCGGCACATGTTTTTCCTTCTCCCCCGAACCTCCAAACCTTCAAGTCCAGAATTAACAAGTTGCCTCTTTCCCCCTTGTCGACACCCACGGTACGATAGTATTTAGGCTGTTTAGCCCTCGTGGTGTGTTGTTGAAATAGAAAATAAAAATAAAAAAGCTAATTCCTAGCCAAGCAATGCCTATGCCGATTGTGCTGATGTAAGTAAACCAGTGACTTTATGCGTATCACATATACCGGAACTGCTAAGGCGTCCATGAGCTACAAATTTAAACCAACTTCTCCGATTGTTGAATATAGTCGAAACAACATTTTATTAATCAATATATGGAGAACCGAGATACGCTCGTGACAAGTTTAGCTTTTTATATTCAACAAACTTTACTTCCAGTTAAGTGCACAACTGAACCATCTTTGAGCTGTAAAGGTGCGCCATCTATTATATAGTAGCTGCACCATATTCCAATTACATTTACGCCGTAGTCTTACATGACAATTATATGTCGCTGTGTATATGTAAAATTGATTTCTCCTAGAACTTTTGAAACCGAGGTTTTCCCCAGATGACACCTTTCAGCCCCAAAAACCCCTGTATATCAAATTTCAGTCATAAATCGTTAGAGCCGTTTTCTAGAACGTGATAACATATGTCTTCTCTCTGACACTTCAATCATTGTGATCGCTAAAATTAGACTATTTTCTTCGAAAAAATCCATCAGCCTCTCTCCCTTTTCGTTCATTTCTCATAATCCATATTTTCCAGCCACTCTATTTTATTTGTTCTCCTATTAACACATTTGAATCCCCCATTAAATAATTATCTGATTCTGTTTCCTCTAGTCTCACACAGTTTTTGTTATATTAACATACATATCTTCCACTTCATTCTCATCCCTTGATGATGTCAAAAAGTGTGTCCCATTTTGGTTGCAATTGCTGGGGATCTCGGGTATTAGTAATGATAGAACCTTTCGCGAACCTGGGCTACTTTTTTGTGAAACAAAAGATGCCTCAAATAAAATTTTAACGGCCCTCTTAGTTTCCAAACTACTGGGCGATATTGAACATATTGCATTTTCAGGTACCCCTTGTATTTCAGTTGTCAAAATTTCTGGACGCAGCAAGTGCGTTATGGTAGTGAATATTCATAAAAATGTTTTTAATAGCAAATATGTGTGTTTTTTCTTCAGAAAGCAGGCATCAAATTTAATTACCAGTATAACATATATAGTAAAAACAATGTGCCATGTTTTACCAAAATAACTTTATTGTTTGAAAACGTACAAAAATTTCCGAAAGTAAACTTAAAGTGTAACCGAAAAAATCCGTTTCTTGGTCAACCTTATAGGTTAATAGCAAATTCAGCTTTTCAAATATGAAACCTTTAATCAAAATTCGCTACCATAACGCACTTGCTGCGTCCAGAATTTCTTTACTTACAAACATGCATTATATTTCGATAGAAAATGCAAAAACATAAGGCGTTTTCGACTAAAAAAATTAATATTTGTATCACCAACGACTTATGGGCCAGCCTGTGATTGTAGAAATATTTTTTTAAGATGTAGGTCAAGACACCCTATAATTAATGTATACAATTTTTTTTCATATCTTGTAGAATAATGGATATATTGAGCTTTATTGATTTTTTACGAAAATTTGGCAAAACTTATATACCATTAAACGATAAATTCTATAGCTAAGACTACTGCCAAGCATCAAAGAAGGGTCTATTTGAAATGAATTTTCTGGAAACATTTTAGTAAAATGAAAGACAATAAGGGTTGAAACTAAGACTTCAGGGTTTGTAAAACATTCTTCTTGACACATGTTCTTTCCATAGCCCGTATTAGATTCAAGTTCTTTGGCTAAATGTTGCGAATTTTGATGTTTTAAATTGTCACTTTGACGTTTTGAGGAAAACACCAATTTATTTTTCTTTAAATGCCCATAACTTTTTTGTGTTTTGACCTACAGCGCTAAATTTAGTTAATTTACATATAGCAGTATAAAACGATGTACCAAATTTGGTTGCCCTTACTTTGTTATTTCCAGAGATATGAATTTTTTTCTAAAGAAAACACATAATTTTCCGGGAAAACCTCGGCCGATGTTCCTGGCTAACGAACTTATCCAAGCCACTTACAAAAGGAAGGTATTCACCAAATTTTGTCAAAATCGGCCCATTATTTTTTGAGTTATCGGTGTGATACATATATATATATATATATATATATATATATATATATATATATATATATATATATATATATATATATATATATATATATATATATAAACATATAAAAATCGAAACTGACCCCGGATATGTGTTCTAGGGGGCCTAATTAGCGCTCATTTGAAGAAATTTTTTCAAAATTCAAAAGTCGGGATCTCCTCATTAGTGAATTTTTTAAAGAAAACTCACTAAAAAGATAAAAACGAATCCTTTTAGAACTTTTTACGTAGAATCTACTCGCGTACTTATTTTTTTTTAATATTACTGTTTTTGAAATATTGACCAAGTTTTTTTTTACATGGGACACCTCTATATTTGCCAAGAAAGTAATTTGTATTTTCACAAGCTTTTCAAAAATATATAACATTATGGGTCTATATTAATAAACAAGGAAAAAAATTCCTAATTCTTATAATCTGCAATCAAAATTTTGCAGTAGGTCTTGCAAAAAATGCTGGTGTTTATTTATTAGTGAATTTTCTTAAAAAAAATTCACTAATGAGGAGATCCCGACTTTTGAATTTTGAAAAAATTTCTTCAAATGAGCGCTAATTAGGCCCCCCAGAAAACATATCCGGGGTCAGTTTCAATTTTTATATGTTTATATATATATATATATATATATATATATATATATATATATATATATATATATATATATATATATATATATATATATATATATATATATATATATATATATATATATACAGGGTCGCTGATAAGTCTGGAAACGGTCGATTATCCGGGAAAATATACAAGGTGTCGAAAAAAGTTTTATACAAAAGTTTTTGGGTTCTTCAATGTCTACTAGGCGGTGATAATTTCATTTATACAGGGTTGGTCATACAGGCGTGGCACACCAATATTAATTTTTTTTTTAATGGAACACCCTATATATTATTCGATATTTCAATCCTTCTCTTAATTTTGAGCAACATTTATGAGAAGCATAATGTACCTAAACTCAATCGTTTCCGGGTAAAAAAATAAATAAAAATAAACGCTACTGTTTTTAAAATCTATTGGATGAAGAACAAAAATAAATGAAAAGTAGAATATCTCTTGAAAACAATCTGTGAGTGTGAAAAGAACCGGTTGCGATGTTTTTAACATTGTTTGGAATCCCAAGATAAGATAAGATGCCCATAAGAAACGCAGTATTATTCTTTTGTTTTAAAATGTTTCCAGGACAACGAATGTCAAACATTCATTCAGTGTCAACAGTTTTGAAACATTAGTAATTTAGTGTCAACAGTTTTTGTGCAAAATGGCAAGTTTAAGTGAAACCGAACGTATCGAAATTTTAATGATGATAGGGTACGGTGATAGAACACGAAGTTTTGCTCAAGTGGTGATTATGTTCAATGAGTTGCATCCTGAGCGGGAATCGATCTCCAAATCCACAGTTTCGAAAACTTTGCATCGTTTTCACGAAACTGGCGGTATCAAGGGTAAACCTAGAACTGGAAGGCCAGTAACCGTTACAAATGAAGAAAATTCTTTGAATGTAATATTGGATGTGGTGGAAAATCCGAAAACTTCGGCACAGCAATTGGCTTTAAATCACAATATGAGTCGATATTCAATTCAAAAGATTACGAAGCGGGAAAAGTTCCGTCCATATAAAATTCATTTATTGCAAGAACTAAGTGAAGACGATTTTGATCGCAGAATCGAGTTCTGTGAACTTATTATGGAGAAGTTACGCCAAAATTTTAACTTTGCCAACCACATTTTGTTTTCCGACGAATCTACATTTTGTTTGAATGGACAAGTCAACCGACACAACTGTAGGTACTGGTCAGACGAAAACCCACATTGGATGGAACAAATTCACACCCAAAGACCGCAAAAAGTAAATGTTTGGTGTGCTATTATTGGTGGACATATCATAGGACCTTATTTTATACACGGTAATTTGAACTCTGCTCGATATTTGACACTTTTGCAAGAATCAATTGTTCCAGACGTTAGTCGATTATTTCCGAACAATAACGACCCAAATCTACCAGCGGAAGAAATATGGTTTCAGCAGGATGGGGCACCCCCTCATTTTGGAATTGAGGTACGGGAATATCTGAATCAAACCTTTCCTGGCAGATGGATAGGGCGCAGAGGAACTATTGAATGGCCAGCTAGGTCTCCCGACATGACGCCGCTTGACTTTTTTTTGTGGGGTCATGTAAAAAAATTAATTTACCAAAATAGACCGCAGAATATTGAAGAGTTGCAAGCAAGGATTGTGCATGAAATTAATAACATTCCTCAAAACGCTCTTGTAAATGCAGTGCAATGTTTTGTTAAGCGAATTCATTATTGTCAGGAGGTCAATGGAGAACACTTTGAACATCTTATAAAATAGGATTTCAAACAATGTTAAAAACATCGCAACCGGTTCTTTTCACACTCACAGATTGTTTTCAAGAGATATTCTACTTTTCATTTATTTTTGTTCTTCATCCAATAGATTTTAAAAATAGTGAATTTTCATAGAAATGATCTGGCACAAAATATTTTATTATAACTTTTTTTCTTGTAACATAGAAATCTAAATTTTGGTGTATAGTTTACTTTTTATATCGTAAACCTACCTACCAAATTTGGTTATCATAGATTTCTTATTTTTTAAGATAAAAATTTTTTTCAAATTAAAACTCAAAATTTTCCCGGAAAACCTCGTCCGATTTTTTTGATTAACGAACTTGTCAAAGTCATTTACAAAAGGAAGATACATAGCAAATTTTATCAAAATCGGCCTATTGTTCTTTGAGATAAAAATTATTTTCGAATGAAAACTCAAAATTTTCCCGGAAAACCTCGTCCGATTTTCTTGACTAACAAACTTGTCAAAGCCATTTACAAAAGAAAGGTACATGCCAAATTTTATTAAAATCGGCTTATTACTTTTTGAGATAAGAATTTTTTTCGAATGAAAGCTAAAAATTTTACCGGAAAACCTCGTCCGATTTTCTTCACTAACAAACTTGTCAAAGCCATTTACAAAAGAAAGCTACATGCCAAATTTTATTAAAATCGGCTTATTACTTTTTGAGATAAGAATTTTTTTCGAATGAAAACTCAAAATTTTCCCGGAAAACCTCGTCCGATTTTCCTGGATAACGAACTTATCCAAGCCATTTACAAAAGAAAGGTGCATGCCAAATTTTATCAAAATCGGCCCATTATTTTTTGAGTTATCGGTGTGATACATATATATATATATATATATATATATATATATATATATATATATATATATATATATATATATATATATATATATATATATATATATATATATATATATATATATATATATATATATATATATATATATATATATATATATATATATATATATATAAACATATAAAAATTGAAACTGACCCCGGATATGGGTTCTAGGGGTCCTAGATCGCGTTCATTTGAAGAAATTTTTTCAAAATTCAAAAGTCGAGATCTCCTCATTAGTGAATTTTTTCTAAGAAAATTCACTAACAGTAGCGTTTATTTTTATTTATTTTTTTACCCGGAAACGATTGAGTTTATGTACATCATGCTTCTGATAAATGTTGCTCAAAATTAAGAGAAGGATTGAAATATCGAATAATATACAGGGTGTTCCATTAAAAAAAAATTAATATTGGTGTGCCACGCCTGTATGACCAACCCTGTATAAATGAAATTATCACCGCCTAGTAGACATTGAAGAACCCAAAAACTTTTGTATAAAACTTTTTTCGACACCTTGTATATTTTCCCGGATAATCGACCGTTTCCAGACTTATCAGCGACCCAGTATATATATATATATATATATATATATATATATATATATATATATATATATATATATATATATATATATATATATATATATATGTATCACACCGATAACTCAAAAAATAATGGGCCGATTTTGATTAAATTTGGTGAAAAAATTCCTTTTGCAAATGGCTTGGATGAGTTTGTTAAGCAGGAAAATCTGCCTAGGTTTTCCCGGAAAATTTTGTATTTTCTTTCGAAAAAAATTTATATCTCCGGAATTAACAAAGTAAGGGCAACCAAATTTGGTAAGCTGATTTATATCCTTATATGTAAGCCACCTACCAAAATTTAGCTATGTATGTCAGAAGACAAAAAAGTTATAGGCATTTTAAGAAAAATAAATTGGGGTTTTCCTCTAAACGTCAAAGTGGCGATTTAAAATGTCAAAATTGGCAACATTTAGGCAAATAACTTGAATCTAATACGGGCTATAGAAATAAAATGTCTCAAGAAGAATGTTTTACAAACCCTAAAGTCTTAATTTCAACTGTCATTGTCCTTCATTTTACTAAAATATTTGCAGAAAATTCATTTCAAATAGACCCTTTCTCTGATGCTTGGCAGTAGCCTTAGCTATAGAGTTTATCGTTTAATGGTATATAATTTTTGTCGAATTTTCGTAAAAAATCAATAAAGCTCAATATATCCGTTATTATATAAGATATGAAAAAAATTTGTATATATTAATTATAGGGTGTCTTGAGCTACATCTTAAAATAATATTTCTACAATCACAGGGTGGCCCATAAGTAATTGGTGATACAAATTTCCTTTTTTTTTAATCAAACACGCCTTAAGTTATTGCATTTTCTATCGAAATATAATGCATGTTTGTAAGAAAAGAAATTATGGACGCAGTAAGTGCGTTACGGTAGCGAATTTTGATCAAATGTTTCATATTTGAATAGCTCAATTTGCTATTAACCTATAAGGTTGACCAAGAAACGTGTTTTTTCGGGAACACTTTAAGTTTACTTTTGGAAATTTTTGTACATTTTCACACAATAAAGTTATTTTGATGAAACATGGCACATTGTTTTTACTATATAGTTTATACTGGTAACCAAAACTGATGCCTGCTTTCTTAAAAAAACACACATATTTGTTTTTAAAAACATTTTAATGAAAATTCACTACCATAACGCACTTGCTGCGTCCAGAATTTTTACCTTTTTGGTAAGTTTTCAGGCAACTAAAATACAAGGGGTACCTGGAAATGCAATATTTTCAATATCGCCATGTAGCTCAGAAACTAAGAGGGGTATGATAATTTTGTTCGAGGCATCTTTCCTTTCATCAAAAAGTAGCTCAGGTTCGTGAAACCTGCAAGGTTCTATCTTTACTAATAACCGAGATACCCAGCAAGTGCAACCAAAATGGGACACTTCAATTGTCACCATTGTCGTAGACATTATATATATATATATATATATATATATATATATATATATATATATATATATATATATATATATATATATATATATATATATATATATATATATATATATATATATACGGTCTCCATTATAAAAGGTTGCACCAGGGTTTTCCCGAGAACTGCTGAGAATTTGGGAAAAACCCTAAAGCACGTCTACACTTTTTTGAACCCTAACAGAATTTGTAGCATTTAACCCACAGGTTTCACTTTCACCCCCTTAATTTCAGTAGGGACGGTAGGTCGCGTGACACTTTTGTAAAGCTCTTTTGATTCTATATTTCAAGCTGCAATTTTAAAATCTACCGATTGGATTTTTAGAACAAGCCGAAAAGCTCAGTTCGCAAGGCGAGTAACCTCTAGAATGGGGTCCTGGGTTAGAGTCCCGTATTGAGACAGTTTACGATTTTGGGGCCGAAGCCCCTGCCTTCCCGTCTGAAGACTTTAGGACATGGTATTCTCCTACACTGGCAGGTTGAAGCCACCATCAAAGGAACTCCTACAACCTCTACACTATCAAAAATCATCAGGTAGTTTTAGACCTTAGACCCATAGAACCCTCCTCACATTCATACAACGCTCTCTCTATCCAGCGCCCTCTCTTTATCCGCGGTTTGCCTCAATCGAACTTCGCGTTTCCTCTTCCAGCTCTATTTCTGCCGCCCATTCATTGAAATTCCTGATTTCCTCGTTCTTAGTGGAACTAGTTACCTTGAACGGGTAGAAACCCTCAACCCTGTTCTGGTTTCTCGCAAAGTTTTTTCTTGGCGCCCTACGATTTTCTATCTGGCAGTCTTCCAGCACATGTTTTGCTCTCTCCTGCTCTCCGTTTCCGCACGCACATTCTCCCTTAGGTTGGGAACATATGATAATAATAATAATTTATTATTTCTGAAATAAGAAAATAGCTAGGTAGGTGCCTACCTCCGAATATATTATATTATAGAAAAAATCTATTTTTTTATTCTATTTCTTTATAGATCAATATGGTCTGCCACTATAAAAAAACATTCACAAATGTTAAAAATGGCAAACATCAGAAATTTTACTCAAATGCAAATTTACAAAACGCAATAAGGGAAGTGACAAATCGGCGCATGATCATTCTTGCCGCGTCCAAGAAATACTGTGTGCCAAAATCCACCATTAGTCCACACATATTGAATCAAAATCGGTCGCAAACAAGTGCAGGTCGCGCTACCCTATTTAAGGACGAACAGACTTTTGTAGATCACATTAACATGGTTGGCAAATGGGGATTTCCGTTTGACACATTGAATATTCGCTTATTAGCTAAAATCGGACGAAATGAACCTAAACTAAAAGACAACGTGCCAGGTGCTGACTGGGTATTGAACTTCTTGGAGCGCCAATGAAGCGCCGTCTAAAATTGTTATGCTTCAAATATATCCAGTAAATAAGCCTGCCTAGTCATTCTAGAAGGTGTAGATCCCAGTGTGATAATTAGCTATGATGAAACAAATTTAACGGATAACATGGCTGGCAAAAAATAAGTGTTTAACTGAGGAACAAAACACCCAGAAAAATAAGTAAAATTGCTCTAAAACAGCAATAAGTATATCGTATGCAAGATTTGTCAGCGGATATTTGTTCCCACCGTACGTTGTATATAAAGTGGAACATTTATCGGACACGTGGACAGTTGGGGGAGGGGGGGGGGTGTGGGCTTGGTCAAAGGATACGAGGTCAAACCGATCAAAAAGTGGTTGGTTTGATCTGGTTTGTTTCGAGGATTGGTTCTTTAGTATTATCGTCCCCTACTGCCGCAGAAAAGATTGATATATTTTTATTGGGGGACAATCTGCCTTCTCACCTTTCTGAAAAAGTTCTGGTTGCTTGTAAATATTTTCATATTCCATTTGTTTGCTTCCTACCAAATGCCACGCATGCAGCAATTCGACGTAGCATTTACGCACCTCTCATAAAGAATTATGTCATCACCAATTGAAAAAAACATGTGGGCGAGTACCCTTTCTAAAAATACATTCTCGACTCCACTTTCTTACACAGGGACAGTTAGAAGAAGACGATAAGGGGAATCATATTACAGCAGGAGTTATGAAAACCGACATACATCCACTGGATGTTTCCAAACCGAAGGGAAGATTACCGGCAAGAGATGCTACCAATGAAGATACTTTAACGTCTGTCTCGGAGTCAGTTGTTGAAATTTTCGAAGAACTGCGTTTTCCAGCAGAAAGTACTCCTAAACCTAGAAAGGAAAAAAGTTACCGCCGAACTGGGCAAAAATATACAATTTGAAAACATTGAAGAAGCTACTACTACTGCCTACGGAGAGGGAGCAGTAATAGGGCATGCAAGAGTCGCCAAGGAGGTGGAAAAGGAAATTCCGAGTTCCACCATCAAGGTACGGAATGCAGAGGACGATACTAGGTTGACTAGGCCATATACCCTCAGAATCCCCAGTAGGGATCAGTGAAGGAAAAATGAGTTGCATTCCAGCCCGTAAGCCTGGTCTGTTTTACCGACGGGTCGCGGCTGCAGGATCAACAATCCTCCGGGGCAGGAATATACATCGAGAGCCTAGGAGTGCGCGAGAGTTATGCTCTGGACGCATATACCACAGCATTCGAAACGGAGGTGTATGCTATCCTGTCTGTAGCCAATAGACAGGATGTGAGGATGAGCCACGCGAAATGCGTATACATTTGCTCGAATAGCCAGGCGGTCCTCCGGGCAGTCTGCGCGGCCAGAATTAGGTTAACAATGGTTCAGGAGTGCGCTGACGCCCTTAAAGGACTAGCCAGAACAAAGGAGGTGCAGCTGGTGTGGGTTTCGGGACACTGTGGCGTAGCGGGGAATGAGGTCGCGAATGATCTCGCAAGGCTCGGTTCCCGGCGGCCGTTCTGTGGCCCGGAGCCGGCCATAGTTATAAGTAGGAAGACGGTCTCTGTCGCCTTAGACAGGTGGACCGAGGAAGCAATGAAGAGGCACTGGGGGTCGGTTGGTCGCTGCAGGCAGGCGAGGGACTTCGTGGAGGGGCCGGACAGAGATAAAGCTATCTGGCTACTCAGAAGGAGTCGACCTACGCTTCGCCGCATCCTTGGGGTGCTGACAGGCCACTGCGCCCTTAGAAGACACCTCACATTGATAGGCGTAGAGAGGGATCCCATTTGCCAGGAATGCGGCGAGGATGAAGAAACGTCTTACCACTACCTGTGCGAATGCGAGGCTTTTGGGAGTCTTCAAGCAGAATTGTTCGGATCGAGGACTCTGCAGAGGAATCAGGTAAGTACCGTCCAATGGAAGACCGTCACGGCCTTCATTTCGAGGTCGTGGAGGTTTGGCGACGGAACCGAGGAAGTGTAGAGCGTGGTTGCTGGGTTGCTGGGGTTGGAAAAAAGGGCCCATTGTGGCCTACTTGCTTGGCGTTAGCCTCCCCACCACTGCTACTACTACTACTACTACTACTACTACTACTACTGCCACGCGAAATCCGAGAAAGAAATCCACAATAACCATGGATTTTAGTGACGATGGTGATTTTGCAATAAAAACTGCAAAAGCAGGGCCATCACGAAAAAAAACAACTATTTATCCGATGAAGAGAATGATGATATTGATAGTCATCATGTAGATAGTATAACTTCAGGCGAGATTGATATTTTGGAGACAAATATTGGTGTTTCATTTACGACAAGTAATTGGGTTCTGGTTAAATATTCAAAGCAGAAATATTATGTAGGAAGAATCGTTCGTCAATCCACAGATTCAGATGACAAATATAATGATGAGCTCTTTTACCACGTATCATTAAGAAAATACCATCGACCACAGGCGATTATCAATGATTTGTGGAACCAACCACCTCTGATCAAGATACAATAACTGCAAGTATGATCGTTAAAAAATTAGCAAGCCTGTTAGTATTGGCACTGACAAAGGGTTTTCTATCATTTGTCTGAGAGTTTGTCATTATATAAAGTATTATCCACTACTCCTTCGTTTTTGTATGAAAATAAAATAATATATATCAAAATTTTTTTTTAATGTTTTGTTCTTCCCCAAATATCCCCTGAATCCCGGTTACTCGATTTAACGGTTTTTAACTATGTTTCCCAAATATCCCCGATCAATGGGGTTATTTGGGAAAATTGTTTAATAAATATTACCCCCACTCGGTTGAAGTGGGGAGGTATTTTTTCAGAAATAACTTCCATGGATAGAGATCATTCCAAAACTGTGACTAAATTATTTCAAAAAATCTAGGGCGTCGTATTATTCAAAATTATTGAATTTTTCCCCAAAAAGCACCGTTCTACGGTACACTAATAAACTGAAGTTGTTGTTGTTTTGTTTCTTTAACGTCGGCCTATTTCCGCGACTATGGCCAATCACCGACGCCAGGGAGCAGTTTCACCTACTATCCTGGAAATTTTGCCGAACCCCAGTCTTTCTATAAGGAGGGTAGGGATCTTTAACGTGCCCAACATCGCATGGACACGGGACCGACGGCTTTACACCCCCTCCGAAGGGCGGAACGTGCAGACATTCAACTTGCTCAAATACAATGCCAGAACCTCGGGATCGAACCCAGTACCCTTCGGTTCAGAGGCACACGTTCTTACCGCTGAACCACCGAGGTTCATAAATTGAAGTGTGGATGTTTTAATAATCTGCTGGAGACAGAGAACCAGAGAAGACAACGCGACATCGCCCTTAGATTGTGGTGATAAAGATTATGACACGAATAAATAATAAAATTGTCATCTGACCTAAATTAAAACCTGCCTTCTAAATAATGTCTAACATCATAATAAGCTTTATCAGCTAATATTGATTTTAGTTTATTTTCAAGCTTTTTCGGATACATCTTTTAGATACTTTGACAACTTATTAAATATTTCAGTAAGCTGATATGTTACATTTTTTTGAACAAGTGTTAGCTTAGTGGTTACGTTTGTCTGCTTTGATTTTTCCTTGGTGTTATGAATATGACCCCCGCATATTTTTTCAAGTCACTAAGCTTTTCACGTTTACCGCATAGTCCAAGATGTAAATACATGGCAAAAACATTTTATTGTTAGTGAATTTTTATTTAAAAAAAATTTACTAATAGAGAGGTATCGATGGTGAGACTTTGCAAAAATTTTTGCAAATGAGCGCGAATTTGGGCGCCCAGAACCCATATCCGGGATCAGTTTCGATTTATATATATATATATATATATATATATATATATATATATATATATATATATATATATATATATATATATATATATATATATATGTATTCAACCGATAACTCAAAAAATAATTAACCGATTCTGATAAAACTCGGCAAGTGCCTTTATTTTATTAATAGTTTGGATAAGTTCGTTAGCCAGAAAAATCGGACACGGATTTCTGAGAAAATTTTGAGTTATCTTTCAAACAAAATTTTTTTCTCCGAAAAGATATTTCGATAATATTGCTTTTGGAAAGACCTAACTATGTGCCAAATTTCAGCTTTCTAGGGTTACAGAAAATTGAGCTATTCAAATTTGAAACATTTATGTTTAATATCACCGCCTTTCATTGTCAATAACATATGAGATCTAGTATGTTGTTGCCGTGGTAACGGACCATTTGATATTATTGCGCAGGTCTGTTACACGCTGTAACTGACATTTACCGTATGATATCAGATCGTTTATATGTTTATTTGTTTGAGTCGACGAATTATTTTTGTCATTTGGGAAATTTTTATATACAAGTGCAAATTATTCCTTTATTAATATTAGTGGGTGGATTAAACAGTGTTTGTTATGTTTTATCAACACATATAAAGGATCGAAGTTTTACAAAAGGGCTGATAATATACAGGGTGACGCGTTTCTACGGTAAAGCTGAATATAATTATTATTATACAAGAGACGAGAAAAAATTGTATAAGTTAATTATAGAGTGTCTTGAGCTGCATCTTATAAAATTATTTTGACAATCACCGGCTGGTCCACAAGTCGATCGTTGGTGATCCCTACAATTTTTTTTTCGAACAGCCTTATTTTATTGCATTTTTTATCGAAATATGTTTGTAAGAAAAAAAATCAAGACACAGTAAGAGCGTTTTGATAGCAAATTTTTATTAAATGCTTCAAATTTCAATATTTCAATTTGCTATTAACCTAAGATTTGTTGGTTAGAAAACCAATGTTCAAGGTATATTGTCGGAAAATTTTTGTACATTTTCAAACAATAAGTTATTTTGATAACATATGGCACATTGTTTCTACTATATAGGTTATACCGGTAAGCAAATTGATGACTGCTTGCATTAAAAAGACATATTTGATATTCAAAGCATTTTTTTACTTAGCTTCCTCCCTGTCATGCGATACTATAAAACATGCAGTATATATCTCAAGGTATTCTGTTTTCTTTTAGTGAATTTTTATTTTAAAAAATTCACTAATAGAGGGGTATCGATGGTGAGACTTTGCAAACATTTTAGGACCCCTAGAACCCATATCCGGAGACAGTTTCAATTTTTATATGTTTATATATATATATATATATATATATATATATATATATATATATATATATATATATATATGTATCCGTCTGATAACTCAAAAAATAATTAACGGATTTCAATGAAACTCGGCAAGTGCCTTTCTTTTATTAATGGCTTGGATAAGTTCTTTAGCCAGGAAAATCGGACGAGGTTTCCGGGAAAATTTTGAGTTTTCTTTTAAATTTTTTTTTTCTCCGAACATAACAAAGCTGTTTTAATGAAATTTATTACATATTGATTGCCTTAGGAGAGAACTTACTACGTACCAAAATTTAACATTCTAAGTTTATATAAAATTGAGTTATTCAAATTTTAAATTTTCTTTCGAAAAAATTTTTTTCTCTAAAAATTACACAGTTATTTTAATGAAATTTGGTGGATATCTTTCCGCAGGTAAGACCTTGCTACATACTAAAATTAAACTTTCTAAGTTTATAGAAAACTGAGTTATTCAAATTTGAAGCATTTCATAAAAATTCACTACCATAACGCACTTGCTGCGTCCAGAGTTTTTTTTTAATATGTCTTTGCAGGTGTCATGTTTTCATTTCGGAATATCGTCCTTATACATTTTTTCGTAAAATAAATAGTTAATTTATCTCTGTTGACTTCGTTAGAAGATAACCACAAATCGAAGTCTTGAGCACATATGCATAGCATGCAGTAATACAAGTTGTTCTGTCAACTGTTTCTGTAAATATGCTCAATACGTAGATATAACTACTTAATTTTCTATACGTTGCATCGATGTCACTTTTTCAAGTGAGATGGTATAGTCTAACGTCACCCAAAGAAATTTCCTGGTACTTACTGATGTGAGGTTGTTTATAGCAAAGCTGATGTTTAGTTTTAGTGTTTCTTAATTGTTATATGAAATTTGAGCTCACAACGGCACCTATGAGAACTTGTGAAGTGTCATCTACAAATTAAGTTATTTTATTTTCTGTTCCTTTGGAAAGTTTGTTTGTGTAAGTGACAAAGATTAATGGACCACGTAAACTTTCTTGTGCAAACCCCTTTCCCACCAGCTTATATAGTTCGAACACAAGTCATTTTCATCCATAATTTTTATGTATTTTATTTTGCTTAGTAGAATTGATTTTAACACATCCAGTGAAATACCTCGCACGTCATAACAATCTAATTTCGTTACGTCTATGTCCACACAGTCAAAGGCTTTGATAGATCCACGAAGACACCTGCCACAACCTCACCTTCATTTATACCTCTAAGAATCTGTTGGATCACCTGATATTGCTCGATTGGTCAATCTTTTAATAAGTCTGTTTTGGTTATCTGTTATAATTTGGTTGGTTTGTAGGAATTTGTAAAGCCTGTGATGAGATTTTAGAAATCACAGAGAATAGTGCTATTATTAGTCTATAGTTTTTCGGCACCCTTTAATCTCTTATAATTAAGACATGGGATTATTTTAGCTAATTTTTACTTGCCTGGAAAAATTCCACCTTGGAAACTTATCTTTATTAAAATCGCTATAGACTCGGATAGGTATATATATATATATATATATATATATATATATATATATATATATATATATATATATATATATATATATATATATGCATGTATGTATGTATATACTTCAAAAAGTGACATTAAATAAAATTGTTTTGACAGAAGGACTTTTAAAGGAGGATGTACAAAGTTGTGTAAATACAAGCACAAGCATAGTTTCTCTGTAAAACACCTTGTATAACTTTGGTCGCAAACAAATAATAATAAGAAATATAAACATATACTTATGGCGACAACCAACGCAAACCCCCAAAATATCGCAATAATACAAGTATATTAATTAATTGTTGTTGCCCTAGCTTAGTGAAACCGTTTCATAATCAATACAGACCTATAGATTTTTCTCCGGCTTTATAAATGTTTATTTTCACCTATGCAACCGGTTTTGCCTCTTACGGAGTTAGGTAGAGGAAAATGTAAAATATTTATATGCACCTATTACAACTATAAATAAAAATCCGTTGCTATGCTTGATCCAAAAATTTTTTGAGTAAAATGGAAATGACAGACTACGACCCTAAAATGTATATGTGAGGTATGTCATTATTTAAGATGAAAAATTAATTAATAACAATAAATATAACTATAACAACAATCTATATTTTCGCTATAAGCACCTGTATTGCTGTTATTGTTATTTAATTATTTTATTACTACAATTGGTGCACAGAGTCATGTGGCAAAGATTCTTCTAATCGTAGAGAAAATATAATAAGAAACCCAATAGAAGTGGCCTGGATGAATATCAGCAATGCTGGCACTTAAAACAATATGATAAAGGAGGTTTGGGGAAATTGGAGATACGTTTATTGCTTGTGTACGCTTGAAAAAATAGTTGGATAATTTGAATTGGGAAATATTGTTTCAAATAGTGAATAGGCACTGGATGAAATTTAATAGATAGGAGCATTATCCTTAATCTGTAGAAAAATCAGAGAACCAAAATAGCTATTAACGGATATAAAATTGAGGTTAAAATAAGGTGTACGACATAGAACTCTGCCTTTATATTGTAGGAACATTCCCATGACTAGCGTGGTAAAATATGTTGCGGTAGTACTGGGCTCAAAGTTAACCTGAAACGGCCACGTTGAAAAAATACCGCGCAAGGCAGTCGTGACCCCAGTTGTCACCACGATATGGAAAAACGTGGGGACTGAGATCCAGTATGGTCAATTGGCTGTACACAAGGATGATCAGACCATCGTTAACATACACAGCACTGGTTTGGTGGCCCAAGGTCTGAATTGCATCACCTTCGGCCACCAATCCAGTACAAAAAAAAACTGGGCAAGATTCAAAGGATGGCTTGCCTACACATCATAGGCGTCAAGACCTCAATCCCAAAAGCCGCCATGTAAGTGTCACTGGATCTACCGCCCTCCCTACATTAATCATTATGCGCGAGGCTAGGCTGGGATTGTACAGGCTGATCTGGAATGATAAACTGAAGGTCAACCCAGGCTGGACGGGTCACTGCAGGATTTAGGAAATCGTGAAGACACTCATGCTTGAAATGAAGTCAGACTGCGCAAGCCCGCGAATCCACACGGACGGCAGATTAGCAGTGGTAACTCCCAACCGTGAGGCGGGGGAAGACGCCGGGCCTATTCCGGGGTTCGCTCCGTCTGGTTCACAGATGGATCTGGCAGGAAGCGTAGGGCAGACGCTGGTGCTACTCTCAAGAACTGAGAGTAGGTCACAGTATTTCTCATGGGGTTCACGCAACGGTCTTCCAGACCGAAATGTACGCAATCTTGTACTGCGAGCGAAGAGGAGGGGCTACACCAACAATCGGATCTTCATAGACACAGACATTCACGCAGAACTTAAGGCTCTAAGTAACCCACGGGTAAACTTCAGACTACATAGTTAGTGAATGCCGAGACCAGATGAGTGACCTGACCGAGCAGAATGAGGTTACCCTCATCTGGGTGCCGGAGCACTCGGGGGTCAAAGGCAATGAAGAGGCTGGCAGGCTCGCAAATAGAGGATCAGCAGCACCATTTGTGAGACCTCGGCGCGTCAAAGAGCAGCGTTAGGAGAGCCATTAAGTCCTGGATCAGAAATCAACATAAGGCATACTCGGCAGATTGCCCAGGGCTTTGACATGGGAAAGCATTAATTGGAAAACCCGCATCAAAAAGAGCTGTAGAGATGGTAAATCTCAGCAGAAAACAGCTAAGGAACATAACAGGACATATGGCTGTCAAGAAACACCTGCATAAAAAGGGGCGATTCGAGGGGGATCTAGCACAAAAAGCTTGCGGTGAGGGAGAAGAATCAGCTCAGCACATCCTGCGCGAGTGTAAAGCTCTGACCCATAAAAGACAACTGATCTATGTACAGCCTATACCGTAGACAGAGGAATTTAAAACTTGGTCCTACCAGCTGCTGTGCAGACTAGTTCAAGGCACTGTCATCCTGGAATGGGTAGAGTAAAAAGGTATAAGGCGTGTACAATAAGCCACAATAAATGCTGATGAGAAAAACTGAAAAAGAGTTGTAAAGGACGCTCAGTTCACTAGATAGAAAGATAGCGATATGACGAAAACCAAAATAATGAAGATAAGTAAGAAAAGGACTGCGATAATGGATATAAAGCTACTTGAATAACTAGAAATATTCCGGTGCCCTGTAATTATTATCATTATTATTATTATTATTATTATTGCAAATGATGGTAAATGTAGCAAATAACTAAAAATTAGGATCGTGGTGACACATTAAGTATTTAATAGACAAAACGTAGACACTTTAAATAAGCAGGAGATTGGGAGGATAAGATATTTTAAAATGTGGATATATAAAAAAATAGCAAAGACAAGGCAAATCGATAGAAATACGAATAAAAGTGTGTCATAAGAGATGAGAGAAGAATTATGCTTGCAAAAATAAATTGAGAAAAGGAATAAACAATTTCAGAATTTCACTGGACCTGGGGAAGAGGTTCATAAAGTCATACGTATAGAGTGTGATAATATACGGAGCGGAAAGTTCGACGCTGATTGAGCGGGCCAGGAAGAGAATATAAGCCTTCGCAATGTGGACATGAAGAATAAGAACAAAGACAATCTATACAGATAGAAATACGAATACCAATTTCCTAGAAGAGGTGAGAGGAGAATGACGCTTGCTGAAAGAAATTGAGAGGAGGAAAGCCAATATTGGTTGGTCATATTCTGAGACATAAAACTCTCTGAGAGCATTTGAAACTGGTGTGCTTTCGTTCGTCAGTCTATTTCCGCGACTCTGGCCAATCACCGACGCCAGGGAACAGTTTTACCTCACTATCCTGGAAATTTTACCGAACCCCCGCCTTTCTGTAAGGAGGGTAGGGATATTTAACGTGGACAACATCGTATTGTACACGGGACCGACGGCTTTACGCGCCCTTCGAAAGGCGGAACGTGCAGACATTCAACTTGCTCAACCATAATGCCACAACCTCGGTTAATGTTAATGTTATAGTATATACTGAAAAAGTGAAATGGGAACCCTGGGAATCGAACCAAGTAACCTTCGGTTCAGAAGCACACGTTCTTACCACTGAACCACTGAGACTCTCATTTAAAAGTTACATACTTGGAAAAGGGGAATAGGAAAACCAAGAGGAAAACCCGGCTAAATCCGAAGTGATCTATATCCAGGTAATTCTAAATTTAAATTTTTATTCTATTATTCAAATACATTACCTTGAAAACAACATAAAACCTAAAAAATCGTTTACACATATTTTCAGTAAAGTTTAATTTTTCTGCCAATTATGTAACGCAAATAATTAGTCATTAGGTTTTTATTCCGTATGTAAAAATGGTCTATTTGTTTTGGTGAATTTTTATTAAAAAAATTCACTAACAGAAAGGTGTCGATGGTGAGACTTTGCAAAAAAAAATTCTAATGAGCGTGAACTAGGACCCCTAGAACCCATATCCGGTGTCAGCTTAAATTTTTATATGTTTATATATATATATATATATATATATATATATATATATATATATATATATATATATATATATATATATATATATATATATATATATATATATATATATATATGCGCTCGATAACTCAAAAAGTCATTAACCGATTTTGATGAAACTCGGAAAGTACCTTTCTTTTATTAATAGCTTGGATGAGCCAGAAAACTCGGACCAGGTTTTCGGGGAAAATTTTGAGTCTTCTTCCGAAAATTACAAAGCTGTTTTAATAAAATTTTGTAGATATGTTGCCTTAGAAAAGACCTTACTACATATCAAAACTCAACTTTTAAGGTTTATAGAAAATTGACTCATTAAAATTTGAAGCATTTAATGAAAATTCGCTACCATAACGCCCTTGCTGCGTCCCGAATGTTTACTTATTAACAAAATAGCCAGTTAGCAGTACACATTTTATATTATGTTGAATAGCTAATTTGATGTAAAAACAGGATGTCGTTCATTACATATACACTCATTAAAAGCTATCAAATGTTACAATGTAAAAATACATAAAAAACTGTAGTATATTGAATAATACGACATAAAATTCATCCTCAATCTCTGTCAAGCAAACAAAACACAAACTTGCATTGAATTTTAAATGTTTTCTCGTCTCAGTGGTATTTTAATGTAAATGTGCTTTAAAAATGGTTGGTTCAGGTAGGGTATGGTCAAGAATACAACTTCGTTAATATGCAAATTCCGTTAATACGTATAAAATAACAATAAACAATTTAAAAAATAATTTATAAATAAAAGCCACCGTTAATATTTAGCGTTGTCAAATGCTAAATAACTACTTCACGCTTATCTGAAGAATTTTTTCGAAAGCCTTATAGTCGCGATCTCACATCATAAGCGAATTTTTTCTACGTAGATTCGCCAAAAAACCTTTTTCACGAAAATTAGAAGAAAAATCCACAGAAATGCTCTAACAAATTGTTTAGAAAAATCGACTAAAATATTTTTCTAGAAACTTCGCTAAAAAATATTATTTCGACAAAACATTCTCTGAAAATATTTTGCGTAAAGAGAACAATAAAATAGTTTCCCAAAAATTCCCTAAAACAACTTTTTTACACGAAAATTCATTAAAATTTCATTAAAATTTTTTCACGAATTTCCCAAAAAAATGTTTTATCAAGATATTTTTTCATACTCAAAAATACACTAACATTTTTTGTAAGAAAATTCACAATAGAACATTTTGTACATGAAAACTCGCTAATAAAATAAATAAAAAATTACTTAATCCGATCCAAATACAAACGTAGAGACTTTTCTGTGACTTCACAGAAAAAATTTTCGCTTGTCTGACGATGCCGAAAAAAGCGAAACCGGTTGCAGAGAAGAAAACAAGTACTTTTGAAACCACAGAAAAAGTTTACGTCTGTATAAAGTATAAAACGGTTTCACCAAGTTAGGAGAACAATATGCAATCTGATCTGCTATCAAAATTGAATAAAAGTCTTAAAAGTCCTCATCTATTCATTAGTGAATTTTTTCTATAAGAAACTGTTAAACAATTATTGTTATTACATAATCTGATCATATAATGTTAAGATGGAATAAAAAAACCAAAAAACTCAACCGCTGAGAAAACTATTTACCGATATCCTGGTTCCCTTTAAAACTAGGCAACGAGAACACGAAATTGCTATATTTGCCGACTATAATTATATAAGGTGATATGTGAATTTTTTACGCTTTTGTGTTATTGGTAACAAGTAAGATATACCACAAATGCATTTTTTTCAGATATTTTTAAACAAATGAAGGAAAGTATAAGCTAAAACATAAATCTAGGAATTTGTTGAAAATATTTTTTGCAATATTCGCCACTTTTGACCGCATCAGTACCAGAATTTTTGTTTAAAAATCACCAATTTAACGTTTTAAATCGTCACTCACATATTCAAAATAAGAAGTATACAAATTTAAAGTAATTTTCTCGTCCTATGCCTTTTTGAACCAAGAAATATTAATCTTCGCCAGTAATATTTCATACATTTTGTTTACCACACACATTTTTGTATTGTTTTGTATCCTCCCCTGACCTCAAGTGGTACCAAATTGTTTTTTCATTAAATATTTATGTAAGGTTTAATCTGCTTTAATAAAGTTTTTAAATTGTGGCGTGTAAAGATATACCTAATCATAATTTTGAGAAAATGTCGCTTTTTCAGTTTTAAAATTTATGTAATATTAGTTTTCTTTGCCTTTTGGCCAATGGTAGACAGAACAATTAGAGATCACGACAGCGTAAGAGTAGTTTAGTGTATAAAAAACAAATGAAACTGTAGGTACTATCTTGTTTCCATAACATTCCAATCGGATCCAATCGATTTTTTCAACGGCTATGTATTATAGTATATATATATATATATATATATATATATATATATATATATATATATATATATATATATATATATATATATATATATATATATATATATATATAGGGTGGCGCATTGAAAACGAAACTTGAAAACGAAAATTGAAAATATTTTTTTAAGAAACGCTGAAACACGTCAATTTTAATATTAAGGAGGACATGTTTTGACATAAAACTCAAGTTTGTCACATCAACCCCTTAAGGGTGGTGATAACAACCCTTATACTTTAAATAGAGAACATGAGTCCCGTGTTACATCATTTGAAAACTCTTTCTTTTCTGAATTCAGCACACTATGTTTTTGGAAGTTTTATCAACTCGTTTAAAAATTATTCACAGTTGAAGATGCAAAAACGCATTTCACTCATTCCGATAAGAAATGTGCTGATAGTCAATGTTTTGTTGGTTTGTAAACAAAAAAGTTGACTATCAGAACATTTCTTATCGGAATGAGAGAAATGCGGTTTATTATTTCAGTTTATCGGTCGGTTTGATACTTGATAGTACTACTAAAAATTAATTTCATAATGGTGTATTCTGTAGAAGAAAGAGTTGAAATAATTACTCTTTTTTTCAAAAACGATGACTGTGCCAACCGTACCGCAAATTTGTTTAATGAACGACATCCGAACAGACATGTTAGCAGAAAATACATTTTCGAGTTAGTTGTACACTTTCGACAAAGTGGTTCAGTAGCCAACAAAAAACGGGATCCTGAACGTGAATTTCCGGTTAGAAATGAGACTACTGAGATTGGAGTTTTAGGACAAATTGCTGCAGACCCAACTTTGAGCACGAGAAAATTTGCCACTGTTTCAAACATCAAAAGAAGAACTATTCAGCGAATATTGAAGCATCATAAATTTCACCCGTATAAAATTCATCTTGTACAACAACTGAATGAATATGATGTTGATCGGCGGCTGAAGTTTTGTGAAGTTATGACTGCACGAATAGCTGATAACGGGAACTTCCTGTTCAATATCTGTTTTTCATACGAGTGTACGTTTTTATTAAACTAGTCAATCGTCATAAGTGTCGTTATTAGGCAGATCATAATCCAAGAAATTTTCACAAACTCCACAGAAATTGAATGTCTGGACTGGCATTTTTGGATACCGTTTAATCGGACAAATTTTTCTCGATGGCAATTTGAGTGGCGAAACGTATTTGGAGTTACTAGAAGATATCGTTTACCTTCCACTAATTGACTTTGTTGAAAATGATGATCGCTATCAAGAAAATCAATTAGTGTTTCAACAAGATGGAGCTCCTCCGCATCTTTCACAACGTGTTAGGGAGTTTTTGAACAGAGAGTTTCCAGGACAATGGATTGGGCGTAGAGGTGCTATTGAGTGGCCACCTAGATCACCGGATTTAACTCCTTTAGACTTCTTTCTATGGGGCCATTTAAAGAGTAGAATTTTCGCAACAGAACCGGAGTCTCTGAAAGAATTACAACGACGCATTGTTAAAGAATGCCGTCTAATAACTCCACAAATGCTCCAGAATGTCAGAGCTTGTTTTGAACAAAATTTGTACTTTTGTATGGAAGCTGGTGGTCAACAATTTGAACACTTACTTAACTGAATAAACATTTTTGAACGCTTGGTTTTGTTTTTTAGTTTTTTTAACGAAAAATTTACTAATTAGTGCATTTCTTATCGCAATGAATGAAATACGTTCTTGCAAATGCAACTGTGAATACTTTTTAAACGAGTTGATAAAACTTCCAAAAAAATTAGTGTGCTGAATTCAGAAAAGAAAGTGCTTTCAAATGATGTAACACTCGACACATGTTCCCTATTTAAAATATAAGGGTTGTTATCACCACCCTTAAGGGGTTGATGTGACAAAGTTGAGTTTTATGTCAAAACATGTCCCCCTCAATATTAAAATTGACGTATTTCAGCGTTTCTGAAAAAAGTTCTCTGGACGCAAATCGGTCTGTTTCGTTTTCAATGCCCCACCCTATATATATATATATATATATATATATATATATATATATATATATATATATATATATATATATATATATATATATATATATATATATATATATATATATTTATATTTATTTAATATTTGTTAAATGAGCATAGAGGCCGAGCGATGATTATTTCTCAGAATCAATATTAATACTGACATGAAATATCTGAAACTTGTATTAAAGTTTAATTAAGTTTAAAGTTGATTACCTTATTACAAAGTACATAGGTTTTGTAAAGAACTTTATAAATAATTCTTTAACAAAGTAATGTACTAGGTATATTTCTTAATTAGTAGCCATAAGTTTGTTTCATTATCTGTGCTATCTTTAAAATTTTACCGCCCTGACTTATCCTCCTAAAGTTCTTAGGTTGGTATCAAACAAACTTATCTTATATACAAACAAATCAACCAGAAATGCGTTTTTCATCGTGTCAAGTATTACATTAACCTTTTGATTGTATTCTTAACATTCTTTCATAAATATTACGACTTAGTCAATTAAATGTTTTGAATATATTAGGATTGGCAACCCTGAGGTATGCAACCAGCATGCGCTATACTTTATACTACACTCCACACAGTATGGTTAGTGTTCAGTTTACAACAGTAGTAACATCTCTACCTTAACGCATTTGCCAGGTTAGAGTCGTGGTTGGACAAGGCCCAAGAGCAAACGTCAAATTATTAAAAAAATAAATAAAATTTAAGGACAGTCTGTGCCCAAAAAAATTATTGCCACTATTATTCTGTGCTTGTAGATTCTGTGAACGACATCGAAAATATAATAATTTGGTAGAAAAACATTGGTCTCCAAAGAACGTGTCCAACTTCAATTTTGCCACTTCTAAGGAAATTCTTTATACGTAAGTGTAATTATTTTATTATAAATATAATTTAGTTACGAATACGGAGTTCAAAACTAGTGTTTGTAGTTTGTACGTAATATTTAAGTTGAAGTGTGCTGAAAATGTGCTAGCGGTGTGTACATAGTAAAATAACCTAACTGTCACAATGTTTATTTAAATTATTGCTTCATTTAATCACCTTATATTCAATTAAATATTGTTAAAAGCATATTGCATTACTGTTAAATCGGTGAACCGTTTACAAGGTTTTACAATTACACACACCTGTTCTTTGACAAACAATAATTTAATTGCTTTAATGCAATACGAAAAATTAAGTACCTATATACTGAAAATGTTTAAAGGTATTGATACCAGATGACTACAGTTTTCAAGGGTATGCAAACCTATTTTTTTGCCACTGAAAACAAGTGGGTATGTAGGTATATAACTTTTATATACAGAAAACAAGTAAAGAATTTGCGAAAAATTAGTTTTTGCATTACTTTGATTTTATTTTGCCAAATAGCTACTTAATATATGTAATTAAATAGATTTGGTTGTCCTGAGTTTGAATCTTGGTTATAATAAATACACGATAGGTAGTTTATACTTATTTATCTGCCGATAGTAATCTGTCAAGTTTATCTTTTTTTTTGCTACAACCTTTGAGTTATCAGAAATTTCGTATTTAGTTATATTTCTTTGCGGTTTGCACAGTGTTGATTACAATAATATGTCTCTTATATTTATTATATATATATATATATATATATATATATATATATATATATATATATATATATATATATATATATATATATATATATATATATATATATATATATATATATATCGTTCGCCTACCTTTCATTTTTTTATGTTAAACCCGAAAGACACCATTACCTTTTTTAAAACGTATTTTGAAAACTGTTAAATTAATTAAACACAGTTCGCGACCGTAACACACTTGCAAGGTCAGTTTTATGGCTTTAATTATTTGATGGAAGAGTAGTCCCTATATTTGCGTATTTGTCTTTTCTAAGTGGATTATAAAATTACAGTCTATAATAATTATTTAAACTAGAGGAAAGCAGTTCTAAACTTTGAATTTTTGCTATCAAATGATCAAATACTATCGTATTAGGAAAAAAAGAATTTCTATCAGTGTGTCACCCAACTTCAGCAGTTAATAAAGCAATTTCACGTAGGTATACATTGTCTCGGTGAAAATTAGGGTGATCAAAGTTTTAGGATAATTATTTACCGTAAAGCATTTGCTGCATCATGATGTTTTTATTGTGAAAGAAAGTATACTAGGAATGCTTTACATTACAGGTATATTACAAAGTTCATGTATTTATCCACTTATGCAGGTATTTTTAGCGTCGCGACCGCGACGGCGAAAGTAAATAATTGTAACATTCTGAAAATATTTTTTCCAAATTTTTGTAATTTTATATTAAATTAAAACCTCTTATTGTGTTTTTCTTGATTTAATATTATTACATTAATTAAGCAAATGAACTTCCAATCGTTGTATTCTCGAAAGTGTAGCTTTGTAAAATTTTTTTTGATGTTTGTTTTATCATCAAAAGCCTAGTTATTTGACAAAAATAATAAAAGCCAGGTAAGTAATTCACTTGTGAGATGACTGTACCATTTGTAATCTAAAAACACCAAAAACCTGCGTCACTTCCAACTTTTTATGTTTCAGTTCCATATTGTAATTAAATTGTTGCTAACGATTACAACCGGTAGGTAATTAATTTGAATGATTTATTGCCATTTTATTAAAAATAATCTATTCTTTATACTGTTCTCGGAAGAGTGTATGATTTGAAATGTTTGATTTTCAAATTTGATCAATTAATCACTTACAGTGTTTACAAGAAGGTTGAAGAATATACTCAAGTAATTTAAACTATCCAAAAAAGTCTGGACGCAGCAAGTGCGTTATGATAGTGAACCTTCATAGAAATGATATGGCACCAAACATTTTTTTAAATAAAACTTTTTTCTTGAAAGATAGAAATCTCAATTCTGGTATATAGTTTACTGTCTATAACGTAAACATGCGTACCAATTTTGTTTACCATAGCTTTGTTATGCTCCAAAATAAAAAAAATCCCGAGGAAAACCAAAAATGTTCCAGAAAACCTGGTCCGATTTTCCTGGCTACCGAACTTATCCAAGCCACCTACGAAAGGAAGGTACCTGCCAAATTTCATCAAATTCGCCCATTATTTTCTGAGTTGTCGAAACTGCCCCGGATATAGCTTCTACGGGTCCTAGTTCACGCTCATTTGAAGAATTTTTTTCAAAATTTAAAACTCGGGATCTCCTCATTAGTGAATTTTTTCTACGAAAATTCACTAATATTTATAAAATGAGTAAGTTTGTGCTACAAATTGAATCATTAATTCCATATCGCTGTGATAATCTACTTTTGAGAAAATGTCAGATGTTTAGCAATATTCTTATTTCTGTACCTAGAAACCTCTGAAACAATATTTTACACGATTTTTAATGGAAAAGTGCCCAGTTTCCCCAATAAACGTTATATTTTTTGCCTTTCTTCTTAACCGATTTTACTTCCAAACAATGCAGACTATCCACTTGTGAACAGCTACCTTTGTACCAAATTTAATGTCGATGGCTCAATTAGAAAATGATTTCATATTTCACCCCTATATGATCAACCCCTACTTGAATTTCACGAGAAAATGTAAGGTTCGAACCCCAACAGCCTCCATGGAGGTGTTGTTGGATCTGCCCCCCATACACTTAGTTATCATGGGGGAGACCAGGCCAGGACTATATAGACTAGCCTGTAATAATAGATAGTCCATTCTAGGGATTCTAGGAACCCTCTTCTCCCAACCCACCGATTTGGAAACCTGTGGTCGAGATATTATCGAACAGGTAAAGCGTAGTGTAGGCCAGGCTAGGACTATACAGACTAGCCTGCAATGGTAGACTGAAGATCAACGGAGGCTTCAGGGGACACTGCAAAATTCAGGAGATCGTGAAGGAGCCCATGCTTGAAATGAGGTCAGACTTCGCGAGCCCGTGAATCTGCAGGGAAAACAACTTTACAGAGGAAATCCCCGACCGCGAGGCATGGCGGGAGGAGACGCCGGGCATACCACGGGACGCGCTCGTCTGGTTCACGGACGGATCCGGCGGGGAGCGTGGGACGGGGGCAGGCGTTTATTCGGAAGGACCGAGGGCAAGTCACAGTATTTCCCTCGGAGCTCATGCAACGGTCTTTCAGGCCGAAATGTACGCCATCCTGCACTGCGTGCGAGAAAACAAGAGGTGACGCTACACCAACAAGCAGATCCTCATAGCCACAGACAGCCAGGCAGCCCTTAAGGCCCTAAGTAGCCCACGGGTAAATTCCAGGATGGTAAGTGAATGCCGAGACGAGACGAGCGACCTGGCTGGGCAGAATGAGGTCGCCCTCATCTGGGTGCCGGGTCACTCGGGGCAATGAAGAAGCTGACAGTCTTTCGAAGAGAGTGTCAGCAGAACCATTTATGGGACCAGAACCGGTCCTGGGCGTGACGAAGAGCACTGCCAGGGGATCCATTAAGACCTGGGTTAGAAACCAACATAAGGTGTACTGAGCAAACTGGCTAGGGCTCAGCCATGGGAAGTCAGTAATTGAGGAACCCAGTTCAAAGAGAGCTGTGGAGCTGCTAAATCTTAGCAAAGGACAGCTCAGGAACATAACAGGACTCTTGACGGGACACATGGCCGTCAAGAAACAACTGCATAAAATGGGGCGGTTCGAGAAGGACCTGGCATGCAGACTCTGCGGCGAGGGGGAGGAATCAGCCCAGCACAGATTGTGTGAGTGTAAAGCTCTGCAAAAGATAACTGATCTACGGTCAGTCTAGACCGGAGGCAGCAATATAAAACTTCACCCTACGCAATTGCTGTACAGACTAGTTCAAGGCACAGTGATTTTGGAATAGGTGGAGTAGGAAAACCTAAGGGCATGCACAATCAGCCAAAGGCTGCGACAAAGACGCGGACGAGCCCTAAGTGAAAAAAAGGTTAGATGTAATATTTGAATTTATGTTCTCAAAAAATCACATGGAATGACATATTACTTGATTTTCCATTAATCAAACCTCTATATCTCGCCCTTCTCTGGAGCGATTTCGCTCAGAAATAATCCAAACCGTTTGTTGGTGGACTGCTCCCTGCGTAGACAATTTGAAGTCGATTCCTCAATCCTTTCGAAAGTTATCGCGGGAACTAACACATAGACCGAGGGATTCACACAAATTTGTTTCCTTCGCAAATCAGTTTTTTTTACATATTTTGAAACTTTTTACGACGTTTGATATAACATTTTTTTTCGATTTTCCGCTTCCGTTACCATACTTCCACACGTTTAAGACGATGCGAAAGTAAAAATGTAGAAGTCAATACATGAATCCCTTCGAAAGTTATCGCGGGAACTAACACACAGACCGACGGACTCGCACAAATTTGTTTTCCTCCCAAGTCAGTTTTTTTACACGTTTAGAAACTTTTTACGACGAGATAACTTTTTTTCTCGATTTTCCGTTATCATACTTCCACACGTTTATAAGACGATGTGGAAGTAAAAATATACGCTATTTGTTCGTCAGCAATGCTAGATTCATCAGATATAAAGCTAAATTATTGGTTTGTCGAATGTATACAGAGTATTGAGAGAATACCCGACTAACCATAGGTATTTTGTATCCAGATTAATCGTAGTCGGGCAAAATTTTGTATCAACCGTAGGTGTTTTGTATTTAGGTACATTTTTTACAATTTTTCTATCTTTATTTGTTTTAAAGTTATTTAAGATAGGTGTTCTTTCAAAGAAAAATAATTAGGAATAATCATGACAGTTTAGCGATGTCGCCTGGCCATCGCAGCCATGACTCTCTGCCTTCAGAACGTCTCTTCATTTCATTGTAGCTTCCGAATGTCATCAATTGTGCCATGCTTCCCAGAAATCTTATTCTTGGTCAACTTCTTCCCTTTTCAAGTATGTGTCCTTAAAAATGTTTACACATAATTATTAGGTCTCAGAATGTGTCCAATAAATTTTGCTTTTCGCTTCTCAATTTCTTTCAGCAAGCCTCTTTCTTCTCTGATTTCTTCTAGCACATTTTTATTAGTTTCTATCCATGTACTTTGTCTTCGTAATTTTTCTTTATGTCTACATTTCAAAAGCTTCTATTCTGCTCATGTCCTGCTTAGTCAGTGTCCAATTTTCCGCACTATACATTATAACACTCCATACGTATGACTTGATGAACCTCTTTCTTAGGTCAGAGTTAAAATGTTTATTAGTGAAGAATACTTATCTATTAAATTATTGCTATACAATCGCTATTCTCCTTAGTTATTTGCTACATTTACCATCATTCCTCATAATACTACCAAGGTACGTAAACCTTTATACTTGTTCAAGTTGTTTGTCGTTTCGCTTTGTATTGATTTTATTGATCGTATTCTTACTTGTCTGCATTATTTTGTTTTTGTCATATTTGTTTTTAGTTTAACTTTTTTTAACCATTCTACTTTAACGCTTTTTAACTACCATCCAGTACACTGAGCATCCTTTGCAAGTCTTTTCACGTTTCTCCTATCAGCGCTATGTCAAATGCGTACCATATTCAATGGAACCGTCGTCCACCTATTTTGATTTCTGCTGTCCTTTCCTCCAGCCTATTTGTTTGTATCTATGAATAAATCGAACATAAATAGAAATGCCTGTCGCACTCCTTTCCTTATTTTAGCTTTAACTTCATATTCGTTAAAATATCTATTACGGTATTTTCATTTTTAAGCGACTTCAAGAAAGGAGGAGGTTTGTTTGTATGTATTTTTTTTTACGAATATTTACCGATATTTTCGTCAATTGTCGACCAATTTAAAAACAAATTTTTGTTTGAAAGGGTATTTTCCTGAGGCAGTCCCATTTTCACCAAGTTAGGATCTAGTGATGGGATCTCCGGGAAATTGAGAGCAATCCTCTAAAATATTTGTTTAATGTATGTTCACCGATATTTTCGTCAATTGCGGCCCTAAATGACAACGTGACACATCCTCATTTCCCAGGAATCTCCCCACAGCGTGGGCAGTTACAAGCAGTACCGCATTCTGCTTAACCGTATAAAGATGCTCCCCAAGGCGCAGTTTCTTAATGTTCTCTCGAAGATTGTTAGGAACCACATCAGTTGACGACACGATTTTTTTTCTTTCACGTCGGCTGGGATCGAACCTAGTACCCTTCGGTTCAGAGGCACACGTTCTTGTCCCTGAACCACCGAGGCTCTACATTTCTGGAGTGATTGGGCGGCATTCGTTTACAATACGTTGGCGGAAATTTTGTAAGGAATCGGGCTGTATGGGATAAATTTTACTTTTTATGTAACCCCACAAAAAATCTAGTGCTGGCGATCGTGCGGTCCATTCTAGGGAACCTCTTCTCCCAACCCACCGATTTGGAAATCTGTGGTCGAGATATAGTCGTCTAAAGATTTTTTGTTAAATTTTTGTAAACAAGCTTTTTGTAAATAATTATATCTTGTCAGGTGTAGTTTTCGTCCAAATTGCTTGATAGGTTCGTTGTCCAGAAAAATCGGCCAGTTTTTTCGGCAAATTGTAAATTTATTTTCGGAAATATTTTGTACTTTTTCAAAGAATAAAGTTATTGTTACAAAATACGGTGGGTACATGGTTTTTACTATAAAGGTTATTCTATTTACCAAATTTGATGTCTTTCAATCACAAAAGATACATTTGATATTAAAAACATTTTTTGAAATTTCTCTACCATAACGCACATGCTACAAACTTTTCAGTTTTTAATTTAATTTTAATAACATTATAATTTTCAATTTATGTATTTTTATCAGCGAGTCTTCGTAGTGAAGTTTCAAATTTTTAGCGAATTAAAAAAAATTCGCTAACGAGGAGATCTATATATATATATATATATATATATATATATATATATATATATATATATATATATATATATATATATATATATATATATATATATATATATATATATATATATATATATATATATATATATATATATATATATATATATATATATATATATATATATATATATATATATATATAAACTAAAATAGGATTGATAACACGGCATTTATGTACTATACAAGGAGAAAGGTTTAAGGGCAAAGCCGCAAGGAGACAACCGCAAACACGTGTTTCAGGCTAATTAGCCATCATCAGTACGGTATAGCCAGGTGAAGATGGTAACACTCTGGATGAAGATGGAAAAATATACGGAGTCCCAACAGGCAACCAGTGCACGATTGCAGCAACATTTGGAATTAATTAGCCTGAAACACGTGTTTGCGGTTGTCTCCTTGCGGCTTTGCCCTTAAACCTTTCTCCTTGTATAGTACATAAATGCCGTGTTATCAATCCTGTTTTAGTTAATATAACTTCCTGGGCTCCGGATGTTCACGCAGGTGATTTATTTGCCTCCGTGGCTTTTTTGGTTGTTTCCCTCGGATTGAGGGTCTTCCAAATGTTGCTGCAATCGTGCACTGGTTGCCTGTTGGGACTCCGTATATTTTTCCATCTTCATCCAGAGTGTTACCATCTTCACCTGGCTATACCGTACTGATGATGGCTAATAAGCCTGAAACACATGTTTGCGGTTGTCTCCTTGCGGCTTTGCCCTTAAACCTTTCTCCTTGTATAGTACATAAATGCCGTGTTATCAATCCTATTTTAGTTTATATATATATATATATATATATATATATATATATATATATATATATATATATATATATATATATATATATATATATATATATATATATATATATATATATATATATATATATATAAACTAAAACAGGATTAAAAACACGGCATTTATGTACTATACAAGGAGAAAGGTTTAAGGGCAAAGCCGCAAGGAGACAACCGATAACTCAAAAAATAATGAACCGATCTTAATCAAATTTGGTGAGAAATCGGACGAGGTTTTCCCGCAAAATTTTGTGTTTTCTTTTTAAAAAAATTCATATCTCCGTAAATAATAAAGTAAGGGCAACCTTACGCGTGTTTGTATTACAAGCAGTGACTCTGTACCAAAATTTAGCTCTATAGCTTTAAAGACAAAGAAGTTATGGGCAGTTAAAGAAACAAATTTTGGAGTTTTCCTCAACACGTCAAACTCGCAATTTTAAACGTCAAAATTGGCAATGTTTAGGCAAAGAACGTGAAACAAATACGAATTGTAAAAAGAAAATGTTGCAAGAAGAGTATTGTGAAAACCCTTAAGTTTCAGATTCAACCGTCATTGCCCTTCATTTTACTAAAATATTTACAGAAAATTCATTTCAAATAGACCCTTTCTCTGATGCTTTGGCTGTCAGTTTAGTTAAGTTGATGCTTTTTTTGGATATTGATTTGTAGGTTTAGTGAAGTTTATGGTTTAACGGTCTATAATTTTTTTAGATAATTTTCGTAGAACAAATTTGTTAATGCATTTTTGCATTTTTTATCGACATATGATGCGTTTCTAAGAAAAAGATCTACACGCAGTAAGTGCGTTTTGGTAGCGAATTTTCGGTAGATTTGCAGTTTAGCTCCCGAACGGTTTTCAAAACACTGTTTTCAGAAATCTGCCCCCCATCCACAAACCCCAAGAAAAATTTCTTGTTCAAACTCCCCAAGGAAGTTACGGGACCAGGAGTGAGTAGGGGTGTATAATTTTTTTTTAGCTAATTTTTGTAGAACAAATTCGTTAATGCATTTTTGCATTTTTTTATCGAAATATGATGCGTTTGTAAGAAAAAAAACTGGACGTAGTAAGTGCGTTTTGGTAGCAAATTTTCGGTAAATTTGCAGTTTAGCTCCTGAACGCTTTTCAAAAAACTGTTTTCAGAAACCTGCCTAGGGCCCCCCTGGATCCACAAACCCCAAACCCCCCAAGGAAGTTACGGGACCAGGAGTGAGTAGGGGTGCGGGGTAGGTAGTGAAAAGGAAATATGAGCAGAAAATTCAAATAAAGCGGGCTTGAAAGCTGTCTTTTTCACATCTTGAAGCCATATACCCCTTAGGGTCTACCCCACACAGCACCCGTATTCAATCCCAGTCTCGTAACTTCCTTGGGGGGTGTGAACAAGAAATTTTTCTTGTGGTTTGTGCACCCAGGTGGGGTCCTAGTAATGTTTCTGAAAACAATTTATTGAAAAGCGTTCGGGAGCTAATCTGCAAATTTACCGAATTTTCATTAAATCCTTCAAATTTCAATAACTCAATTTGCTATTAATGTAAGATTTGTTGGTTAGGAAACCACCATTTAAGTTTATTTTCGGAATTTTTTTGTATATTTTCAAACCATAAGTAATTTTGATAAAATATAGTACATTGTTTCTACTACATACATTAATCAGATTGATGCCTGCTCACAATTGCTATTAAAAACAGTTTTATGGAAATTCACTTCCATAACACATTTGCTGTATCTAGACTTTTGAAAAATGTTTATATATTTTCAAACAATAAATTTATTTCGATGAAATATGGCACATTGTTTCTACTATATAGGCAACCAAGTTTGATGCCTGCTATCATCAAAGAAAGACATTTGCTATTAAAAATATTTTAAAGAAAATTCGCTACCATAACGCACTTGCTGCGTCCAGCGATTTTTTTTAATGTACTTATGATTGTGAAAATACATTTCTTATAAAATCTGCGTATTAATTTTGTTGACCAATTTGTTGTGAAAGAAAATATACCCATATCTAATCCTCGCTTGAAGAAAAATATTAAGCAAAGTTTCGCTGTACATTTTTTTTTTAATTTTCGTCGATATTTTAGGGAAGTAAAAAATATTGTAATTAATTTTCTTAAAAAAATTGTTTACTTACCGACTATTTGTGAAAAAAAATAAGTAGATTTTTTTCGGTAAAATTTGTTTAGCGAATTTTCGTTAAAAGGCTTTTGAGTAAATTTATTCTACCGAATTTTCCTAGAACCCACCTGAGCACAATTTCGTGAAAAAAAGAAGCTCATCTAAAAAACTTTCCGTGGACGTTTTTTTATTACAAATTTTCTCGATTTTTTCATCGTAAATTATTCTCTGAAGATTCCATACCATAACGCACTTGCTGCGTCCAGAATTTTTTAAATGGGAATGCGGTTCTCTTATTGCATGTTTTGCAAATTTTCGTAACAAACAATTAGCTTATGACGAGAGCCTTAAGAGTTCAAAGCCCTCAAAAAATTTGGAGGAATGATTAAGCTGCGCAGCTGGAAACTTTGTGGATTTCGATAATGAAATTTGAAGCAAAATGATTTGCGTAGATTGTCTAAATGCGCTGACAAAACGGAAAAATGTATGTAAACATTATGTGCAATACATCTAGGTTGGTATAATTTATACGGGTTATTTTTAGAATATAATTTAACATGAGTTTAAGGCTAATTATGAGGAATTGTCACGTATATATACATCGATTGTATTCAACTGGTCAGATTATTTAGTTATTCAAGTTGTGTGTGTACGGATTACGCACATCCGGAATATGTTAGACTAATAAGGGATTTGGTGGTTTTCCCTTGTCTTCTACGTTTATTATTTAGGGAAACATTGTTTTCTTTCTTCATATGCGGGTACCTTACCACTGATTATTTAATTAAAATCATTATATAATAATTGGGCACACTGGTTAGCAAGCGCATCTTTCGTCTTGACAATTGCTTTTTCCTAAGTCCATTCAATATATATATATATATATATATATATATATATATATATATATATATATATATATATATATATATATATATATATATATAAAGTTGAGTTTTATGTCAAAACATGTCCCCCTCAATATTAAAATTGACGTCTTTCAGCGTTTCTTAAACAAAATTCTCTGGATGCAAATCGGTCTGTTTCGTTTTCAATGCGTCACCTGTATATATATATATATATATATATATATATATATATATATATATATATATATATATATATATATATATATATATATATATATATATATATATATATATATATATGAAAGACGTCAATTTTAATATTGAGGGGGACATGTTTTGACATAAAACTCAACTTTGTTACATCAACCCCTTAAGGGTGGTGATAACAACCCTTATATTTTAAATAGGGAACATAGGTCGAGTGTTACATCATTTGAAAGCTCTTTCTTTTCTGAATTCACTGCACTAATCTTTTTGGAAGTTTTATCAACTCGTTTAAAAAATATTAACAGTTGGAGTTGCAAGAACGTATTTCATTCATTGTGAGAAATGCACTAATTAGTCAATTTTTCGTTAAAAAAAAACTAAAAAACAAAACCAAACGTTCAAAAATGTTAATTCAGTTAAGTAAGTGTTCAAATTGTTGACCACCAGCTTCCATACAAAAGTACAAATTTTGTTCAAAACGAGCTCTGACATTCTGGAGCATTTGTGGAGTTATTAGACGGCATTCTTCAACAATGCGTCGTCGTAATTCTTCCAGAGACTCAGGTTCTGTTGCGAAAATTCTACTCTTTAAATGACCCCACAGAAAGAAGTCTAAAGGAGTTAAATCCGGTGATCTAGGGGGCCACTCAATAGCACCTCTACGCCCAATCCATTGTCCTGGAAACTCTCTGTTCAAAAACTCCCTAACACGTTGTGAAAAATGCTGAGGAGCTCCATCTTGTTGAAACACTGATTGATTTACTTGATAGCGATCATCATTTTCAACAATGTCAATCAGTAGAGGGTAAACGATATCTTCTAGTAACTCCAAATTCATTTCGCCACTCAAATTGCCATCGAGAAAAATTTGTCCGATTAAACGGTCTCCAAAAATGCCAGTCCAGACATTCAATTTCTGTGGAGTTTGAGTGTGGACTTCGTGAAAATTTCTTGGATTATTATCTGCCCAATAACGACAATTATGACGATTGACTGTAGAGTTTAATAAAAACGTACATTCGTCTGAAAAACAGATATTCAATAGAAAGTTCCCGTTATCAGCTATTCGTGCAGTCATAACTTCACAAAACTCCAGCCGCCGATCAACATCATCTTCATTCAGTTGTTGTAAAATATGAATTTTATACGGGTGAAATTTATGATGCCTCAATATTAGCTCAGTAGTTCTTCTTTTGATGTTTGAAACAGTGGCCAATTTTCTCGTGCTCAAAGTTGGGTCTGCAGCAATTTGTCCTAAAACTTCAATCTCAGTAGTCTCATTTATAACCGGAAATTCACGTTCACGATCCCGTTTTCTGTTGGCTACTGAATCACTTTGTCGAAACTTTGCAACTAACTCCAAAATGTATTTTCTGTTAACATGTCTGTTCGGATGTCGTTCATTAAACAAATTTGCGGTACGGATGGCACAGTCATCGTTTTTGAAAAAAATAGTAATTCTTTCAACTCTTTCTTCTACAGAATACACCATTGTGAAATTAATTTTCGGTAGTAATATCAAGTATCAAACCGACCGATAAACTGAAATAATAATCTCATTCCGATAAGAAATGTTCTGATAGTCAATCTTTTGTTTACAAACCAACAAAACATTGACTATCAGCACATTTCTTTTCAGGATGAGTGAAATGGGTTTTTGCATTTTCAACTGTCAATAATTTCCAAACGAGTTGATAAAACTTCCAAAAAAATTAGTGTGCTGAATTCAGAAAAGAAAGAGCTTTCAAATGATGTAACACTCGACCCATGTTCCCTATTTAAAATATAAGGGTTTTTATCACCACCCTTAAGGGGTTGATGTGACAAGTTGAGTTTTATGTCAAAACATGTCCCCCTTAATATTAAAATTGACGTGTTTCAGCGTTTCTTAAAAAAAAATTTCTCTGGACGCAAATCGGTCTGTTTCGTTTTAAATGCCCCACCCTATATATATATATATATATATATATATATATATATATATATATATATATATATATATATATATATATATATATATGTATGTATGTATGTATGTATGTATGTATGTATGTATCCACACGATAACTCAAAAAGTTATTAACCCATTTTGATGAAACTCGGCAAGAATCTTTCTTTTATTAATGGCTTGGATGAGTTCGTTAGCCAGCCCTATCAGAACAGTTGAAAAAAAAATCCAAAAAAAAATTGTATCTCGAAAAATAACAAAGTTATTTTGATGGAATTTGGTTGGTAAGTTGCCCTCGTAAGTACCTTACTACGCACCAAAACTCAAATTTCTAGGTTTATCGAAAATTGAGTTATGCAAATTTGAAGCATTTAATGAAAATTCGCTACCAGAACGCACTCGCTGCGTCCCGATTTTTAAAAAATATTCTAAATACCATGATTTAAGCGTTAAACCGGGTTCCACTAAAAACAGCATATCAAGTTCCCTAACATGCCAAAATCTGTTTCCCTGACTTCGATTTTCTACAATTTACCCCCGACATGTGTAACACACAACTACAGAATACAGTAGGTCTTATCGCCATGGCGGAAAACACACTTACCGATTTCAAATACAAAGCGACCAATGAATGCAAAATTTAAAAAAAAACAATTAATATGGTTTTTAGGGCTAGATGCATTCTCGCAATAATTAGAACCGTAGACTAGTTTCGCTCTCATTAGAGCTCTTCAGTACGGCATACTAATTGCAGCAAAAATACACCTATAAAGTAATACGGCTATAGTAGCCAGCCTTTCATCACTAAGTGAGTGGTGGACGTGCCGCCACCTAGTTGCGGAACCAAGTAGTATGTTGTCACGCCAGCTCCAAATAACACAAAGTGTTAAAAAAAAGACTGTATACAACTAACTAACAATTTAGTAAATTGTTAGCCTTGGCCAATTTCTACCTTAATATAGGGACAACGTATGTAGGGCTAGATGCGTTCTCGCAACAATTAGAACCGTAGACCGGTTTCGCTCTCATTAGAGCTCTTCAGTACGCCATACTAATTGTAGCAAAAATACACTTATAAAGTAATACGGCTATAGTAACCAGCCTTTCAATTGTTGCGAGAATGCATCTAGCCTTACTTTGTCCCTATATTAGGGTAGAAATGGGCCAAGGCTAGCAATTTACTAAATTGTTAGTTAGTTGTATACAGTCTCTATTTTTTAACACTTTGTGTTATTTGGAGCTGGTGTGACAACATACTACTTGGTTCCGCAACTAGGTAGCGGCACGTCCATCACTCACTTAGTGTGGTTTTGTGGAAAAAGAAATCATCAAATAAATGGTTCAGAATTTCACAAAAAGCAAACACATTGTTTCAATTAATTATCATAAAAAGGAAACAAATAATTTTTCCCAGACAGAGACGAAAAATTCCCTGAAACTTAGTCAATTTTCACAATTTTTCCCATTTTTCGCTGATTTTCCTGACAACATTTTATCTTCTACAAATTCCCTGACTTTTCCCGGTTTTCCAGACGAGTGGGAACCCTGTTAAATAATTATTTTAGTTTTCGCTTATGAGTAATAATAGGAGTAGAAGAATCATCAAAAGAAACTATTGAGATTTTTGTTTTATTATGTAAAGAGTAAACTAGAGATCAGAAAAGATATCTGAGGAACCTGACCTGTATTCGGAATTACAATAAAATAAGAAGGGGGTCTATTATACCAGCTCCTTATTGTATACTTGTATTCAGAAGGGAGGAAGCTATTTGTCTTTTGAATGTATAGATACCGACTCGTTACCTGACTCCTCTCTCGAGCGTTACCAAATTAAATTAAAGCTACTTATTAGGTTCTTTAGATGCCATAGGAATAAAGAAGTGCTTTCTTGTATTTTATTGCACTGTGAATGTCAGCTAATTAAATTAATAAACTTTTTTTTAAAGTAAAACTATTTTATTTTCATGAAGTCGTCGTGCACTAAACTGTATAAAATAACTTTTCTAAATATTTCACACAGCATCATCATAGTGTAAGCTGGTGCAGTCAGAAACCTCAATTGGCACCAACATGTCACATCAATTGCAGAAGCGGCTGCTAAGAAATTAGGTTTCCCCTTCCGGGCTCGCAAATACTTTTCACCAGCTAATCTCTATACCTTATATACTTCACAAATAAGACCAAACCTCGAATACTGCTCCCACATCTGGGGTGCTGCTGCCGCTTCTACACTCGCTATCCTGGACTCCATCCAGAAGAGAGCTATACGTCTCATCGGTGTCCCTACCTTTACCCAAAGGCTGCCATCCCTTGCCCACCGACGTGCCGTTGGTGACCTCTATCTCTTTTATAAATATCTGCACGGGCACTGCGCAGAGGAACTTTCTTCCATAGTTTCTCCACCTGCTGCCCCCAACAGATCTACCGGGGGAACAGAGCGAATGCACACTTTTACTGCCCAGGTCACCATACATAGAACATCTTGTTATGTCCGCTCTTTTGTCCCGAGGACTTCCAAGTTGTAGAATTCCTTACCGGCACATGTTTTTCCTTCTCCCCCTAACCTACAAACCTTCAAGTCCAGAATTAACAAGTTGCCTCTTTCCTTCTTGTCGACACCCACGGTACGATAGTATTTAGGCTGTAAGCCCTCGTGGTGTGTTGTTGAAATAAAAAATAAAAAAAGTCATAGTAGGTATATTAGTACTCGCTTCGGCGGTACATTACTAAAATTGGAACGATACAGAGAACATTAGCACGGCCCCTGCACAAGGATGACACGCATAATCGTGAAGCGTTCCACATTTATATTTGGGAGTTATTATAGACCGAAAACTTCTTTGGAAAGACCAAGTCATCATGATCGTACGTAAAACTGAAAAAGGCAATAACATATTACGATAAATATGTAATACCGCCTGGGGAGCAGATCTCAGGGTTTGTATTGCTTTCTATAAAGCCTTTGTAACGTCGCGTTCCACATTTATGTGGAACACCACAAGGTGTACCTCAAGGTTCAAACCTTGGTCCACTCTTATTCTCTCTATACATTAATGATTTACCAGACTCTGTTGATTGTGATGTATTGATGTATGCCGATGACGTAAAGCTTTTCAACAAGTTAGACTTTATAGACAACTGTATTCATCTCCAGTTGCAACTTCAGGCTATGAACGATTGGAGTCGGAGTAAGTCTCCTTGAATATTTCGAAGTGTAATTTTTTAACTTTTTCTTTAAAACGGAACTTGTTTTTTGTAATCACTCGGTTGATCAATCTGTTCTTCACAGGTCAACTTGCATCACAGACCTTGGAGTTTGTTTTGATTCTAAACTCTCTTTTATCGAGCACATATATTATATTACTTCCTGCGCTCTTAAGTTCTTGGGCTTCATTGTTCGTCATACGAAATCTTTTAGCAACATCAAAGCCTTAGAGGTGTGTTTTTGTTGTTATTTTTCCAGATACGGCTTTTTACTATGTCATAAATAATTTGCATCAGTTCTTTATGCTGAACGTTGCATTCTTGGGTAATTTTTACCTCCGGGTCCTAGTTGAATATTTCCGGTATATAGCCAAATATTAAGTCGAAAGGTAGTTTCAGTGTTTGGGAATGATTTGTAGAGTTGTATGCAAAGATACAGTATGGTATTAAGTCGATTGGTTTCATGTTTTTAAATCTTAATTTAAATAAACGACAGTGTTCGATTATCGTGCTGTGAAATCTCTCAATCGGTCCGTTTGACATTGGATTTTGCGGCGTTGTTACTTGTGAATCTATTTGATACGTTGCAAGTAGCTTTTTTACTACTAAATTTGAGAACTCCGTACCTGGGTCCGGGATTATGGTTTAACAAGCGCCATATTGTGAGAAATACTTAATTAGGTTTTTCGCAATGTCGGTTGCACGTTTACTCTTGATAGGAAGCGCTTGGCCAAATTTACTGAATGAGTCTATTATCGTTACTAGGGCCACTAGAATCCACATTCGGGTTTACTTTCAGTTTTTTTCTGTTTGCATATATACGGGGTGACGCCTTTCTACGGTAAAGCTCAATATAATTGTTTTTATACAAGATACGAGAAAAAGTTTTATACGTTAATTATAGCGTGTCTTGAGCTGCATCTTATAAAATTATTTTGACAATCATATGGTGGCCCATAAGTCGTTGGTGATTTTTTTTCGAACACTCTTATATTATTGCATCTTTTCATTTTTAACGAAATATGATGCGTGTTTATAAGAAAAAAATCTAGACGCGGTAAGTGCGTTTTGGTAGCGAACATTCATTAAATGCTTCAAATTTCAATTACTCAATTTGCTATTAACCTAAGGTTTGTTGGCTAGAAAACGTGTTTTCTCGGAATCATTTTAAGTTTACTTTCGGAAAATTTATGTACATTTTCAAACAATTAGTTATATATTAGTTATATATGGTACATAGTTTCTACTATATAGGTTATAACGGTAACCAGATTGATGCCTGCTTGCATAGAGATACATATTTGCTGTTAAAAACATTTTTATGAAAATTTACTTCCATAACGCACTTGCTGCGTCCAGACTTTTAACTCTGTCATTATATTAAAATCATGGTGTATTCAATGCAGGTTCGTGTCCAAATTATTGCGTTCTTTTTTGGAAATGACCAGCGCGCAAGCAATGTCGCGCATAAAATGACATATCATTTTCAAAACTAAAAAGGTACGAAAGATGCTCTCTTCTCTTAATACCAGGAAAGCCTCTGGCCTTGACGAGATCCGAGCAATTGTTCTCAAAAAATGCGCACCAGAGCTTGCTCCTGTCCTGACTCGTCTGTTTCAGATATCTTACAATAAAGGCATAATCCCTAGTAACTGGGAAACTGCTCGAGTACAACCCATCCCCAAGAAAGGATACAAAGCGCTTCCTAGCAACTACAGGCCTATTTCTCTCCTTTCAGTCGTCTCTAAAGTGATGGAAAAGTATATAAACACCGAATTACTAAAATTTCTTGAAAAACACAGTCTAATCCACGACAGGCAGTATGGATTCCGTCAGCGCAGATCGACTGCCGACCTCCTTTCCTTTGTCACCCATTCTTGGAACAAGTCTATCGAACAACACGGTGAATCCCAGATTGTTGCTCTAGACATATCCAAAGCATTCGACCAGGTCTGGCACGCAGCGCTGCTTAATAAACTTCCGGCCTATGGCCTACCACCAACACTTTGTACCTGGACAGCAAAGTTCCTCTCCAACAGGACCATATCTGTTGTTGTGGATGGCCATTCCTCTAAACTGTATCAAATTAATGCAGGAGTTCCTCAAGGTTCAGCCTTAGCCCGTACTTTGTTTCTTCTCCACATCAATGACCTCCTCTCTAGCACATCCAACCCAGTTCACAGCTACGCCGACGACTGCACCCTCCATTCAAATATACAATATTCTAAGCCTGTCTCTTTAGCCCAATTAGATGAGGATCGCAGACTCATGGAGGGTTCTGTCTCCGTCGATCTCCAAAAAATATTAGACTTGGGAAGTAGAAATCTTGTACAATTCAACCCCACCAAAACTAAGTCTTGCTTTCTTTCTTACAAGAGATACACCAGCCCTAGACCCATCACAATGAACAACCAAGTTATTCAAAGTAATGAGTCCTTTTCTCTTGTTGGCATTTCTGTGGATCGAAATCTTAATTGTCACCAACATGTCACATCAATTGCAGAAGTGGCTGCTAAGAAATTAGGTTTCCTCTTCCGGTCTCGCAAATACTTTTCACCAGCTAATCTTTATACCTTATATACTTCACAAATAAGGCCAAACACTCGCTATCCTGGACTCCATTCAAAAGAGCTATACGTCTCATCGGTGACCCTACCCTCACCCAAAGGCTGCCATCCCTTGCCCACCGACGTGCCGTTGGTGACCTCTCTCTCTTTTATATATATCTGCACGGGCACTGCTCAGAGGAGCTTTCCTCCATAGTTCCCCCACTTGCTGCCCCCAACAGATCTACCAGGGGAACATAGCGAATGCACCCTTTTACTGTCCAGGTCACCAGACTTAGAACATCTTGTTATGCCCGCTCTTTTGCCCCGAGGACTTCCAAGTTGTGGAATTCCTTGCCGGCACATGTATTTCCTTCTCCTCCGAACCTCCAAACCTTCAAGTCCAGAATTAACAAGCTGCCTCTTTCCTCCTTGTCAACACCCACGGTACGATAGTACTTAGGCTGTAAGCCCTCGTGGTGTGTTGTTGAAATAATAATTAAAAAAAAGTATGTTGCAGTTATTTAATCAGCAACACCCTGACATTTTGACTACTTGGAATGACGTTTTAGATCTAGTAGGAAAGTTTCTGAATACTGCTTCTGTTGCAAACAAAAAAACGCGTTACAGCACGGCCTGCGAGAAATTAAGCTGCAGAAGTAACAGTTTTGGAACACGTCACGATGAATCCCACTTTAAGTACTAGAATGTTAACAAATGTTTCAGGAATCAATCATACAAGCATATAAATAATTTTAAAAGCAAACAAAGTCCATCCATATCAAATTAAGCTGTTACAAGAACTAGATTAGCACGATTTTAAGCTACAATTTTACAGCGACGGAAAGTGCTATAGATAATCATATTGTTTTTTGTACAAGATCTGCTTTTCTGATAAATGCGTCTTTTTTCTTAATGGCACTGTAAATCACCATAATTGACGCTATTGGTCAGTTGCAATCCAGGAATATTCCCCGAAGTACACACGCAGTATCCACAGAAACCTCTTGTTTGGGTCGGGACTTTCGGTAACCGTCTCGTTCGTCTTTTCTTCTTATCGGGAAAGTTAACCGCTGAAATGTATTTAGAATTACTACAAGGCAACAATGATCCCGTGCTGACAGATTTAGAAAATGAGACCTGTGATGAAAACTTTTTGGTATTCCAACAAGGCGGTGCTCTCCCACATAACGCTCAGACAGTGCTACAGTATCGTAATTATATGTTTCCAAACAGCTGGATAAGAAGACGTGGCCAAATTATATGGGACCGAGGTTACCGGACTTAGCACCATTGGACTTTTTTTATAGGAACACCTAAACAGCAAAATTTATGCAACTGAGCCCACGAACCTGTAGGATTTGCGACAGTTCATTGTTGGTGAATGCCGTCTGATAACATTTGAAATGATTCAGAACGTTGAAAATCGATTTGAACTAAATGTGTATTTTGCATGGAGGCTGATGGAGGCCATTTTAAATATATTTTTCAACTAATGTTTCAGTTGTTACGCAAATCCATGCTTTTGTATTACCGTTTTAATTAAACCTTTTTGTTTTCGCAATGCCATGAATTATACTTTTCAACTTTGATTTTGAATTGTCTCCGCAAGAATTTGAAGGATTTTTCCTCACTTGCTATTTAAAATTTTGGAGGAAATTAACACGAAAATTCATTGTGACTAAATGCTCTACTCTTCAACGCGTTGCAATTGGCATTATAATTCTGACACTGCTCGGGAAACGATTCAATTATTAACTGATGTATTCTGCTCTTTGAACTCCGTATAGAATTTAGTTTTCAGTACAATTACTGTATGTACAATTTAGTACCTTCAAAAGCACAGCTTCAAAGCACGGCATCAAAGCGGGTGTCTATTATAAAATGAAGTAAAACCATTGAATTCCAGCTTACTCTGCCAGCAATTATGATATTTATTTATGGTTAGGACAGATCCTCTTTACGGCTAATTTAGAAATTAAATTGAACATCATAATACAATTATCACAATCACCTCTATATTGGATTTCAACCGCATTTTGCAACATTTTGATATTTTGTTACTAATCGGTTTTACACTCAAATTTTAACTCAGACTTTTATGTGCACAAGCTTTTGCATAACTTAACTTCTACCAAATCATCTGCGGATATGCCGCTGCCCAAAATATTCGATTTGCTTTGGATAATTTTTTTTGCAAAGCTTGCTTCGTCAACCACAAGAATATTTCAAAATTTTGGAAAAAAAGGTATTGCGTTATCCTTTGATAAAACATTTTATATAGAAACTCCAGAATAGACATGATGAATTTTTCCTTAGCACTTCAGTCTCTCAGTCAGAGTAAAAATCCCCACCTAAGTTCGATAAGATCCAAACGAACAACTTTTCACAAAAATCCAAACACAAGTCGATTTTTGTTTAAAAAATATATTATTTCGATTCAAAAATTCACCTTCCACTTCAACCCAATCTGAGGGGTAAATTTTGAAATGGCAGAGTTTGTGTGACAACTTATGTTAATTCAAAAACATAAAACTTTTACTTGGGGACTATGAAATTTCAGTTGAAATAAATATTAAATCACAAGTATTTTTTTATTATTGTACACTAATAACAATCAGAACCACCATATATATTGTATACATTAACTAATATGTATATACATTGAGTTCTATAAGTAAATCTGCTGACGAGAAATTGACATGAAAGAATTGCACCCATTGGTGCTTTCCGGCAATTGTGATTTTATTTCATACCTGCCTCCATATATCTGATGGCCACTTTCTATTCAGTCGTCTTGTTTGGTTTTCAAGCAATGGTCTAACGGCATCATTTGGCTGTGCTTCCAGTTTTTGAAGGTGTTTGTTTGCTCTTCTAGTGATTTCTTCTGATACGAAGGGTATATTTAGATCTCTGTGAAGGGTGTTGTTGCTTACATACTAAGGAGCATCTGTTATGATGCGCAGGGCTTTGGACTGAAAGCGTTGAACTAGGTTAGTGTTGGATACTTTGGAGGATCCCCATAATTCTAGGCCATAGGCCCAGATTGACTTGATTATAGCCTTGTAAACCAGGGCTTTGTTTTCTATGGCAATTCGAGATTGTCTACCTATTAGCCAGTACAGTTTATTCATTCTCAGATCCATCTCTTTACGCTTCTTTTTAATGTGGGTACTCCATGTGAGTCGTTTGTCTAGATGTAGTCCCAGATATCTAGCATGATCAGCTTGAGGAATTTCTGTGTTATTGATGTGGACAGGTGGACAAGTCTGGCGGTTCAGAGTGAATGTGACATGCGATGACTTTGCTTCATTGATCTTTATCTTCCATTTCTCTAACCATATTTGTAGCAATGAAAGGTGATTTTGTTTATGATAGCTGGCTGCTTCAGGGTCTTCATTTACAGACTGTATGGCTGTGTCATCTGCGAATGTAGACATGTCAGTTTCTTGGGTAGTCGGTATATCTGAGGTGTATAGTATATATATAGAATCGGACCGAGCACGCTACCTTGAGGTACCCTTGATTGGATTGGTCTGATAGATGAAACTTCTTCGCCTTGTTTAATTTGAAAGTATCGATCTGATATATACGATTTAAAGATGGGGTAATAGTGATAAGGGAAAGATTTTTTGATTTTGTACAGGACTCCTTTATGCCATACTCTGTCAAAAGCTTGACTTACATCTAGGAAAACTGAAGAACAGTATTTTTTGGATTCTAGGTTTTTTTTGTATTATATTCACGAGTCTATGGCATTGTTGAACTGTTGAGTGCTGTTTTCTAAATCCAAACTGGTGTTCAGGAATCCAGTTCTCTTCGTCCAGTTCTCTTAGTAAGCGATTAAGGATGAGCCTCTCAAGTACTTTTGATAATATGGGCAACAGACTTATAGGTCGATATGACTTAACTTCTGTGGGAGGCTTTCCTGGTTTTAAAAACATCAATATTTGAGCAAATTTGAGCTGCTTGGGCCAATAGGCTAGCCGTAATATCGCATTGAAAATTATAGTTATAAATTTGAGCCCTTCCTCTCGTAGTTCGTTCAGTACCGTGCCAGTAATAAGATCTAGTCCAGGTGATTTACGTTTGTTTAGCCTCTTAATCACAAGTATCAAAAACATTTTTCAATACCCTTGCATTAATTCAAACTGAGTAAGATATTCGAGAATTACATTAATTTATTTGTTACGCGTTCGTCATTAAATCACCGCGCCCACGATTTTATAAACAAAATAAATGATCAAACTGGTAATCTAAAATATGAATCTATGTTACCTATACTTGGTCTTCCTCTGATCATAGTGTATGATTTTTAATTTATTTTATTAGCTAATTTTAATGTACAAAATGTTCTAATAGCGAATTTTCTGACAAAACATGTTTATTGATATGTTTGAAAGAAAATATTGTTTCTACATTTCTTGGAAAGAAATATGTTTAAATGTTTGCCAGAAACTATATTTTAATGAATTATCGGGCATAAAAATTGTTTGCAGAAGTTTTGTAAAATATGATTTACAATTTCAGTCAATTTTTGTAAAAATAATTTTTTAGCAAATTAGCTGTTGTAATCAAATTTACTACATATGTTGCCTTCGGAAAGGCCTTACTACATACCAAAATTCAATTTTCTAAGTTTATAGAAAATTGAGTTATTCACATTTTAAATTTTCTTTCAAAAAAATTTTTTTCTCCGAAAATTACGAAGCTATTTTAATGAAATTGGATGGATATCTTGTTTATATTTGGTTACCTGCGACTTTGGCCCTTAAAAGCTTTATCTATGGCTAAAATCCTTTACATGTACTATTTTAAGATTTCTCGCATTGTAAACTGTCGTCCAAACTGCGACACATTACATAGAGCAACACTTATAAAAAGTAACACAATGGTTTTATATGTTGTGTATTGTGTGTTGCCTAAGATATCATACTAAGCTTAGCAGGTCCCGTTCCAACACTATAGAATTAAAAATGCATTGACGAAAAAAAAATTGCTTATCCTTTAACCAAAATATTAGTGAATTTTTATTTAAAAAAATTCAGTAATAGAGAGGTATCGATGGTGAGACTTTGCACAAATTTTTTCAAATGAGCGCGAATTAGGACCCGTATATATATATATATATATATATATATATATATATATATATATATATATATATATATATATATATATATATATATATATCCATCCGATAATTCAAAAATTAATTAACCGATTTCGATGAAACTCGGCAAGTGCCTTCCTTTAATTAATGGCTTGGATAAGTTCGTTAGCCAGGAAAATCGGAAAGGCTTTTCCGGGAAAAATTTTTTCCTCGAAAATTACAAAGCTGTGTTAATGAAATTTAAAGGGTATGTTGCCCTGGGAGAGACCTTACTACCTATCAAAATTAAACTTTCTAAGTTTATCAACAATTGAGTTATTCAAATTTTCATTTTTCTTTCGGAAAATTTTTTTTTTCCAATAATTACAAAGGTATTTGAATGAAATTTTGTGTATATGTTGCCTTAGGAAAGACCTTACTACATGTCAAAATTAAACTTTCTAAGTTTATAGAAAATTGAGTTATTCAAAATTGAAGCATTTAATAAAAATTCACTACCATAACGCACTTGCTGCGTCCGGAACTTTTTTTATTGGGTTTCTGTAAACACTTTTTTTATTGCATATTTGTGAATCTATTTCTTCTAATTTTCGTAAACATCACTTTTTTGCGCGAACTTGCGTAAAAAAATTGGCTAATGACGAGGTCAAGACTTTGAGGCTTTCGAAAATTTTCTTCAAGTGAGCGTAAACTAGACTTCATCATGTTTTGCAAAATCATTGGGAAAGAAATATTTTTTATACAGGGTGTACGTTCATGGCCTGATAACATTTGGAAATGCAAGCGCAAATAACTTGAAAATTTCAGCACTAAGTGTGACGTAAGACACGAAGAGACCGTATACAACCAACTAACTTTTACGGTTCTAATTGTGGTGAGAATGCATCTAGCCTTACATACTTTGTCCCTATATTAAGGTAGAAATGGGCCAGGGCTGACAATTTTCTAAATTGTTAGTTGGTTGTATACAGTCTGTATTTTTTAACATTCTGTGTTATTTGGGGCTGCCGTGACAACATACTACTTGGTTCTGCAACGAGGTGGCGCCACGTGATTCGTGTCTTACAGCCCCCTTAGTGCTGGAAGGCTTGCTACCATAGCCGTATTACTTTATAGGTGTATTTTCGCTGCAATTAGTATGCCGTACTGACGAGCTCTAATTAGAGCGAAACCGGTCTACGGTTCTAATTGTGGTGAGAATGCATCTAGCCTTAATTTTTTCAATTGTAACACGCTATATATTTGTAATAGATAGCTCTGCAACTTCTATTAACTATGGCCTTTACCTAAATAGCAGAATTTCTGAGATATGCACCACTCCAACGGAAAACCTATATTGGAATTTATACATGAGTTCGTTTATGAAAAGAGTAGGTTTTTGTTGGAATGTCACGCAAGAAAACTGAAATTTGACAGGTAGTTTAATTCAGTGACAGTAGTAAAATTAGTAGCTTGCTTTTTGCTTAAATTGCGATGGGAAGTAGAATACGTTACAGTAATAAAAAAAAATCTCGGGACGCAGCAAGTGCGTTATGGTAGTGAATTTTCATAGAAATGATCTGGCACAAAATATTTTATTATAACTTTTTTTTCTTGTAACATAGAAATCTAAATTTTGGTGTATAGTTTACTTTTTATATCTTAAACCTACCTAGCAAATTTGGTTATCATCGATTTTTTATTTTTTAAGATAAAAATTTTTTTCAAATGAAAACTCAAAATTTTTTCAGAAAACCTCGTCCGATTTTTCTGATTAACGAACTTATCAAAGCTATTTACAAAAGGAAGGTACATGCCAAATTTTATCAAAATCGGCTCTTTATTCTTTGAGATAAAAATTTTTTTCGAATGAAAACTCAAAATTTTTCCGGAAAACCTCGTCCGATTTTCCTAACTAACACACTTGTCAAAGCCATTTACAAAAGGAATGTACATGCCAAATTTTATAAAAATCGGCTTATTACTTTTTGAGATAAGAATTTTTTTCGAATGAAAACTCAAAATTTTCCCGGAAAACCTCGTCCGATTTTCCTGACTAACGAACTTATCCAAGCCATTTACAAAAGAAAGGTACATGCCAAATTTTATCAAAATCGGCCCATTATTTTTTGAGTTATCGGTGTGATACACACACATATATATATATATATATATATATATATATATATATATATATATATATATATATATATATATATATATATATATAAATATATATATAAATATATAAATATATAAATATATAATATATATATATATATATATATATATATATATATATATATATATATATATATATATATATATATATATATATATATATATATATATAAACATATAAAAATTGAAACTGACTCCGGATATGGGTTCTAGGGGTCCTAGTTCGCGCTCATTTGCAAAAAAATTTTCAAAATTCAAAAGCCGGGATCTCCCCATTAGTGAATTTTTTCTACGAAAATTCACTAATATAAATATATTCATTACTCACGATGACTGCAATAGAACATGTCTTACATTCAATGAGAAGTTTCCTCACTCGGCACCTTCGGACAGACACCAGTTCAAGAGCCTTAAATCAAAGTTTTCTAGGTAAAGAAGTACAACATTAAGACAGAGGCAAACTTGAAGATGAGGAAACTTGCCAAGTCACAGTTCTTGCATACTTTCATGCAATGCCAACAAATTCTATAAGAAATGCGTCTAGCGAGATTTGGGCATGCCTTACTGGATCAATCAGTGAATATTGAAGAAGCACAAAATGCATAATTTCTCTTTTATTCCTGTCCAACATCTCCGTGATAGCGACTACGAGACGCGGTTAAATTATTGCGAAGACCTGTTGATAAGAGTGCAGCAAGATCCTACATTCTTGTGCAAAATAATCTGGACTGATGAGTCTAACTTTGGCAGAGAGGGTGTGCGAAATATGAACAATTAGAATTACTGGGCAGCTGTAAACCTGCATATGAGACGACCTAGTGCGTTTTCATACTTACGAAGGCAAACTCACGCCTGAGAAGTATATTCAGATCCTGAGGACAGTGGTGATGCCATTTGTGGACCATATGCCTGGAAATACATCACTCAGTTGTTGGTACCAGATGGACGGGGCTCCAGCGCACAATACCATAGGTGTGTATCATCAGTTGAATGGTATATTTGCGGATAGGCAGAAATGGCACTGGCCAGCAAGGTAGCCGGACTTGACACCGTGTGATTTTTATATGTGGGCTATGATAAAGTCCAAGGTTTATGAGGTACATGTCCAATCTAAAGAGAAACTAATCCAATGCATAACGCAAGCTTTTACCGAGTTAGATCCAGGGGAGATACGAAGAACGGCCACCGCTGGAGTACATTCGAAAATTTCAGAGTGTTCGAACCAAAACGGAGGTCAGATTGAACAATTCCTTTGAATTTTTCAGCTCTAGTTTCATCACAAGTCGTTATTTTCTCTGTTCACTGTATATATCTAACTTAGTTTAATTTTACTCTAGAAATAAGAATTTAATTCATTCAATGTCACTGTATGATTGTCATGTTACTTTAATAGTTCTGCTATTACATTTTTAAAATGATAGGGCCATAATAAATTCATGTTCTTCCTTATATTACTGATCCTAATTCCTCGTTCAAAAAAGAATAATGGAGCGAGACATATTCATTATTGAGTAGAACTATCTGGGCTGTTGTTGGCTGTTTTATATATTTAGGTATAGGACGTAGTTAATAGAAGTTGCAGAGCTGCGTATGTAGAACGCTTTGAAATGAAAATATATAGGTGTTCCATTTGAAAAAATTAGGTTATACCTGCTTGAATTTCCATATTTTGTCAGACTCTGTATTAAAAAAATATATATTTTCAAAATTTTGCAAGAAAAAAGTTACTAGCAATCTGTTGTCCAAAAACATATTTTCTAGTTTTACACTTTACAAAGATACATCAAATTATAAAAATCTCGGGGCGCAGCAAGTGCGTTATGGTAGTGAATTTTCATAAAAATGTTTTTATTGCAAATATGTGTGTTTTCTTTTTAAGAAAGCAGACATCAATTTTGGTTACCAGTATAACCTATATAGAAAAAGCAGGCATCAAATTTGATTACCAGTATAACATATATAGTAAAAACAATGTGCCATGTTTAATCAAAATAACTTGATTGTTTGAAAACGTACAGAAATTTCCAAAAGTAAACCAAAAGTGTTACTGAAAAAATCCGTTTCCTGGTCAACCTTCTAGGTTAATAGCAAATTGAGCTTTTCAAATATGAAGCATTTAATCAAAATTCGCAACCACAACGCACTTGCTGCCTCCAGAATTTCTTAACTTACAAACATGCATTATATTCCGATGGAAAATGCAAAACAATAAGGCGTTTTCGACAAAAAAAATTATTTGTATCACCAACGACTTATGGGCCACCCTGTGATTGTCGCAATAATTTTTTAAGATGTAGCTCAAAACACCGTATAATTAATGTATACAATATTTTTTCATATCTTGTATAATAACGAATATATTGAGCTTTATTGATTTTTTACGAAAATTCGACAAAAATTATATACAATTAAACAATAAACTCTATAGCTAAGGCTACTGCCAAGCATCAGAGAAAGGGTCTATTAGAAATGAATTTTCTGGAAATATTTTAGTAAAATGAAGGACAATGACGGTTGAAACTAAGAGTTCGGTGTATGTAAAACATTCTTCTTGAGACATTTTCTTTCCATAGATCGTATTAGATTCAAGTTATTTGCCTAAATGTTGCGAATTTTGACGTTTTCAATTGTCACTTTGACGTTTTGAGGAAACCCCCAATTTATTTTTCTTTAAATGCCCATAACTTTTTTGTCTTTTGACCTACAGAGCTAAATTTTGGTAGGTGGCACACCTATAACGATATAAACCAGCTTACCAAATTTGGTTGCCCTTACTTTGTTAATTTTGGAGATATAAATATTTTGCGAAAGAAAACACTAATTTTTCCGGAAAAACCTCGGCGGATTTTCCTGGCTAACAAAATTATCCAAGCGACTTGCGAAAGGAATGTACTCACCAATTTTGACGTTTAAAATCGCAATTTTGACGTTTTGAGGAAAATCCAAATTTATTTTTCTTTGAATGCCTGTAACTTTTTTATCCTTTAACCTACGGAGCTAAATTTTGGTAGGTAACTTGCCTATAATGAAATAAATCCGCATATGAAATTTGGTTGCCCTTACTTTGTTAATTCCGGAGATATAATTTTTTTTCGAAAGAAAACACAAAATTTTCCGGGAAAACCTGGACCGATTTTCCTGGCTAACGAACTTATCCAAGCCATTTGCAAAAGGAATTTATTCACCAAATTTAATCAAAATCGGTCCATTATTTTTTGAGTTATCGGTGTGATACATACATATATATATATATATATATATATATATATATATATATATATATATATATATATATATATATATATATATATATATATATATATATATATATAAACATATAAAAATTTAAACCGACCCCGGATATGTGTTCTGTGGGGCCTAATTAGCGCTTATTTGAAGAAAAATTCAAAAGTCGGGATCTCCTCATTAGTGAATTTTTTTTAAGAAAATTAACTAAAAGAGCTGCGATAACGAATATTTTTGAAAATCCCGAATATTTTAAAAACTAACAACGCTAGGTGTAGCGAGTACTACATAAAAGTCGATCGCGATTCTGAAAATGCAAAAATATACAAGGTGTTTCATTTAAAATAACGAAGTCGGTGGCGACTTTCGAGTAGTGCAACTATTTTAATCTAAATGAGAATATCGTATAATGGCCAAATACAAATTTACAGCTCTCAAATCGGAAAGGTCATAAACTTCTAATGAGCGCTTCTCAGCAATCATCCTATATATAATTAAACGTTGAATGAAACGGCTTCTCCTCCAGGCACCAAAATTTATTTTAGATTTCTCTTACTCCCGACGCGTTTCGACACTCCAAGAGGTCATCTTGACATAATGGCCGCCCTTCATCATGGCTGTTAAAAATCGCCGATCTTTTCCATTGACTTTTGTTCTTGAAGACAATTTTCTGGCATTATGCAGATGTAGTGTTGCATGGCCCCTGACACAATGGATGAAGTTGTGACCTGTTGAACCTTCCTGTATAGTTTCGAGTTCAATTTTTTAAGAATTGTTCAAATTATTCCCTGAAGATGACCTCTTGGAGTGTCGAAACGCGTCGGGAGTAAGAGAAATCTGAAATAAATTTTGGTGTCTGGAGGAGAAGCCGTTTCATTCAACGTTTAATTATGGTAATCCCGGACGGTGTGACGTTCAGAAATGAAATCATATATATATATATATATATATATATATATATATATATATATATATATATATATATATATATATATATATATATATATATATATATATATATATATAAAGTGAGCGGCAAAATTATGCAGTAAGTTCATTAAAATTCGGGCGATTTATGTTTTGACGAAATGCACGGACACGTCAACTCTAGTTTTCAAAAATACACATTTTTTTCATAAAATTTACGTTTTTGCCACTCCTGCTTTTCAAATAGGACGTCATTGACCTTTAAAAAAATGACAACCCCCCCCCTCCTTTATTTTGATAGCTAATTGAATAGTCTACACGGTACTATAAAAGTTTTGATACCTCACATTGTTACATTTTCGAATGAGTCATTTAAAGAGTGGAAAACATAAACTTTATTCATCACAACAATCAAAAGATAAAGGCTCTTATTCCACAAATTAAAGTATTGTTTCCTCTTAATATATTGTTCGAAATTCAATCCACCGACTTCTCGACAATCAGCAAATCTGTTGACACATTACCCTTGTACATTGCGAATGACGTCAGAGCTAATTCGACTCACTTCTAACCTAATTCGCATTTTCAAATCTAGGTTATTTGGTTTGGGATAGATTTTTAATTTTAAATACCCCCATATAAAATCTAGTGGCGTGAGATCTGTGGTGACACTCTATTGGTCCTCGTCTACCGATCCACTTGCTAGGAAAGCAGTCAATTAAAAGCTCGCGAACACGACGTGCAAAGTACGGAGGTGCGCCGTCTTGCTGAAACCAAATATCACCACTTGGTGAATCAGGGACATCTTCATTTTGAAAACTTGCGGCAAGATCAGAAATAAGCTCATTCCTTACAAAATTATGATATCGCTGCCCAGTGAGAGTTTCGTTGAAGATGAAAGGACGTATCATTCTATCGTGGACTATTCGTGCCCACATGTTAACTTTACGAGGGTGTTGTGGATTCTCTACTCCAACACCTGTAATTTTGTTTATGCGCTGTTCCATTTAGCCAAAATGGTGCTTCGTCCGAAAAAGGAATTTGGCGAATAAGGTTTGGATTATGGTTGCTGTTTGTTAATTAATTTCTCCATTAGACAAGCTGTGTATCTGTTATATTCGGCCACGTTCTTAATCAAATTTAATTCTTTGGTATATCTACTTTTACTTAAAGGAAAATGAATTGACCTGTTTACTAAAAAATTCAGTCTGGCCACTTGGTGATTTGGGTTCTCCAAGTGTGCTTGTCAGTGCTTATCGCAGGTTCCCATCTTCACTTAGTACTTTATTAAAGTATTTTTATTATTTACAAAAATACATTTTTTGGCTCTGTTCCCTAGGAAAACTGATCCACTTGAACTGACTAAATAACATATCCAAGCTATTCACTAAAAGAACACACCAGTCAAGTTTTATTAAACTTAGTCTGTTGTTTTTTGAGTTATCGCACTAATACATAGTGTTCCTTTACTTCCGGTGAATTTTTTCATGTTTGAATTTCTTCGGTGTTTGAACTTTTTCATGTTTGTACAATTGAGAAACGAATTGAATTCCCGCTTCCGGAATAAGTTTATCATATTTTGATTAAATTCGAGTTTCAATTTACTGTTTACCGCAGAATACAATTGTTATTTATATTAGTGCCACAAATGGCGTTATGAGCCATATTTGGTTTATTTACACATACTGAACTCAATTATAATTTTATCTGGTTTCCCGCTCAATGCGCCGGAAATATTGTAATTACTCATTTTCCAACAGTTTGACTTTTTAAGTTCCAAACCTACTAACTTTGTTAATCTATATTTTATAATTATTCCTGTTGCGTTTGATATTTTCATACTAGTTTTATATTATATATTCTTCGTTAACTGGCAGAAAACGAAATGTCATAGGTGAAATCGAATTCTAAGCATAAAACAAAATAAAAACTTTTTCCCCAGATCGGGCTCCATTAGTGAGATATTTCAATTGAAAAAAAATTTACCAATCCCTAATTTCATTCAAAATTTTGTAAAAGCAAATACGATTACTCTAAAAGAAATGAAAATAATATATACAGGCTGTTTCCTAACCTTTGTGACAAAATAAAGGAGGTGTATCTACACCTAATTTTAAGATGGTGGTATAAAGATTTTTCAAATGATGCTTCGTTTAAGAAGTATAGGGTGTTAAAAAACTTTTTTAATTTTTTAAATTTTAGTGGAGATTTAGAGGAGATCCTGACTTTTAAATTTTGAAAAAAATTCTTCAAATGAGCGCAAACTAGGACCCCAAAATCCCTATCCAGGGTCAGTTTCAATTTTTATATGTTTATATATATATATATATATATATATATATATATATATATATATATATATATATATATATATATATATATATATATATATATATATATATATTGTGTGCTTCTGTCATGTAAAATGTCAAAATTTCTGTGCTAAAGAATTATGTTTGTTTTAAAGAAGATTTGGTTGAAAATAAAAAGAACTAGTGAGGCGAGAGTGAAGATAAATCTTTGTAACGGCTATAGAAATGTTTGTGGAAGAAGAAAGAGAAGAAAAAGCAAGATCGATCAAAAATCAGACAGTGACATTATAATAAAATTGTTTTGACAGTTTGATTATTAAAGGATGTTGACAAAATTATGTTAATACAAGCACAAGCACAGCTTCTTTGTAAGGCATATTGTATAATTTTGAGCAGTAATAAATGAGTATGAGTATATATATATATATATATATATATATATATATATATATATATATATATATATATATATATATATATATATATATATATATACAATATTCAGTTTTTGTAAAGGTAATAGTGTTATTTATTTAAAAAATTGTGGGAAAGCCGTCAGTTGCAAAATAAAACTCTTTATTAAAAGCCGAGCTTTCGGAAAAGTTTATTCCATTCTCAAGGCTACAACATAGAAAGAAAAAAGTTTACAATTTACATAGGAAAAATATAAAAGTTTAAAATACTAACATATAACGTGAGTTTTACTATAACTTATTATGGATAAACAAACATGAAAAAAACCTTATCATAAATTTGACTGAAGTCAAAAAGTGCCAAACTGACATATGATACTAACTATTGTGTATTTGAATTTTTTTTGTTTTTTTCTAGGAAATATAAATAGAGGTAGTGATTTCTAAAGTTATTATCTTTCTTTAAGTTTATTAAATTGTCGTTAAAAGTAATTTCAAATTCTTCTAAACACATTATTTTATTACTTAAGGTTTCACAGTGTAAAATAGAAACAGTACTAAAATTTATATTGTGGCCAGTGTCGAGATTATGTTCAGACAGAGCGCACGTTCTTTTTTGTAAACGTATGTCACTTTTGTGCTGTGTTAATCTATCTTTAAGGACTCTGATTGTTTGTCCAATGTATTTTAAACTACAATTATTACATGGAATACAATATACCACTCCAGACACTTTGGAAATTTCATCCTTACTTTTGAGTTTACTGAAAATGTTACTAATTGTTTTTGAATGTCGAAACGTTATTTTAAAATGGGTTTCATCTTTAAATATAAACTTTAACCTATTGGAAATACTCTTAATGTATGGGATTGATTTGTAAAAAAAGTTAGATGTTTCCGAACTCGAAATTTTATGGGTGTTATGTCTGTCAGATAAATTTGATACTGTTTGTAAAGAGTGTCTTGTATTGTAATGGTGATTGTTTGAGCAATTGTATAAGAGTTTATTAAGTAGTTTGGAAGGATAAGAGTTGTTAACTTTATAATGTTTTTGTTAACAACTGTTATCCTCCCAAACTACTCAAGCAACTCTTATACAATTTACAGCTTTAGAAATCACTACCCCTATGTATATTTCCTAGACAAAAACAAAAAACAAATTCAAATACACAATAGTTAGCTTCATATGTGAGTTTGGCACTTTTCGACTTCAGTCAAATTTATAAAAAGGTTTTTTTCATGTTTGTTTATCCATAATTAGTTATAGTAAAAATCACGTTATATGTAAGTATTTTAAACTTTTATATTTTTGTGTTTGATTTATTGTGCATCTGCCAGGCATATAGTTTTATACGACTTCTTTCCTCCTATTTTCTCTGGCTTCTCCAATAACATCAATCCAGCAGTCTTCCATTCTGACGGGAAACTTCCATCACTGATTACTTTATTTATCAGAACTTGTACTATCTCCGGATTCTGTTCTTTTGCTGTCTTAACAACCTCGATCGGTATAACATCCGGGCCCGCAGCTTTACCAGATTTCATTCTTCAGTCTGCTTCCCTTATTTCTTCATCTGTACAAGGTGGAATATCCTCCGACTTTACCTCCACTCTCGGCCATTATTTGACTTCGTGTTTAGGGAACAATTCTTAATTTATTCATCATCACTTATTGTCATTGGTGTTCATGCACCAATTTTACCTGTGAGAATCTTGTACCATAGTCCCCAAATATCATCATATATTTCTTTACAAAGACAGTCCTAGGCTTGTTTTTTTGCCTTTGTTTGTTCGGGAGTCTAACAAGCAACAAACAGCAGTTGTGGGCAGGAACAGTTTTCCTATCGCCAGCGTTGTGTAGACCTTACCTTTGGGATTGTACTCGTGGTTGTTTAATGTCAAAAACACAGAATTGCGTCTTATCTGGGATGGGTGGCCTGCAAGGCCCAAACGTTCAGGCAGCTGGTAAAATACTGATCTAAAGTTCACCCCCTCTACATTGGAGATAATAGTTGCAGATGGTTTTTTTTTGACATCTACATATTTACAACATTACCAAGGGTACAGTGAAAAAGCTTATGCTTTTGTTTGTGGTTAATAGTTTGTTTTACCACAGAAGATTTTAAAACTCTATGAACCATAGATACACCCACAGTTGGAATATTTTTCACGCGTCTGGAGTGTTGCGTCAAAGACCACTTTCGCAATCTTTTGGTTCACAAACAATCGGTTTACCTTAAAAATGATTTTTTATCACTATCAGTAGTGTCACTTTTACACAGACAAAAAATGTTAGATTACATGAGGGTAGTTATGTCATTATGACCTTGTGACCGTGATCTTCGAGGGTGACACTCCCATTTAAATCTTTTTTGTAAACTATTTATTTAAAGAAATGGTAATAACGGGATGAACATTTGTAATGATGCCGTTTCGACAAGGTAAAAGCAGTCAAATATTATTTGTTGCATTCTGTGCTAAGCTGATGATGTTCATATTTGTTTTTGTAAAATTTATCACAATTGTAAAGTTCAGGAGACATAACTCACGCGTTTATGTAGTTTGTCGTAAAAACTTCTAATCTAAATTACATTCGCAAACGCGGAACATCAAATAAATTGTATTTTGAAACATGTAGGTCTATTAAGATATGGATCAAAAGTAAAGATGTGTTGCCGAACATATTTTTCATAAAAATTTTAAAATAAATAAGGGTAATTGAAAGTTAATCATGTGTTGGAGAGGCACATAGATTGGACACATTAGGAACTATTTTTGTTTCTAAAAATAGACAGCTAGTGAATGATAACGATTTAGTTCTAAGGCATTTACTTTATAGTTGAAGGAAGAAGCCAAATAACTTATTTTTTACCTTTGTCCTTTACCCAGAATAAATGGAAGCTCCTAACATTTATTCTCAGAAAACTCATCATCATCACCTTATGATTTAAAACACACGCAAAGTGCTCAAAAAACATTACAAAATGTTTCATAAAGTTTTTGCTTAAGTAATCAGAGAAACGCGCAAGACCAAAATGTTTTGTGTCGTAAAAAAATCTATTGTGTACTACAAAGATTCAGTTTTTTGGCGCAAAAACGTCAAGAAACACCAGAAAATTTTTATAATTTTTCTTCTTAGAACGTCAAAATCGAAAATTTTTAGAAAAAGAACCTGAAACGAATACGGGTTATGTAGAAGAAATGTCGTAAGTGAGTTTTGCAAAGATTTAAGTTTCAGCTTCCACCGTCATTGTCTTTCATTATAGGTACTAACATATGCCCAGAAAATGTGTTTTAAATAGACCCTTTCCCTGATGCTTTGGCATTAATTTTAGGCTATAGAGTTTATGGTTTAATAGCGTAGCATTTTTAGCGAATTTTCATAGAAAAGATTCTAATGAAATTTTATGGTTTCAATTAAAGGGATGATTAAAAGGCTTTTACTACCAGGCAATCTTTTATTTTCTAACCCTACCCGTTTCGGTCCCTTGTCGGGCCATCTTCAAGGGTTTTGGACCTAAAATGTAATCAGATACTTGATAGATGGGCTGTTTAGAGTCCCATTGCCGGGGACGAGTTTTAATAACGAGCTTAATGTTATTAAACAACTAGTCGTAAATAATGATTACTCTGCCAGTTTAGTAGACAGACTAATAAGAAAAAAGAGCCGTCAGCTCTTAAGGGAAATGAGCTCCAACCACTTGCCGACTCTGAGAACCCTTCATACTTTCCACTCACTTACTGTGGCCCCATCACTGCTGCAGTCTCTCGTGCCTTGAAGAGAGATGACATCAAATTTGCATACAACTCAAAAGACCCCATCAAGAAGATTTTGGTTCATAACAAAGATTATATTCCTCACCTCAAGAAGTCAGGGGTGTATTGTCTCACCTGCCGTGACCCCCATTGTAACACCGTTTATATAGAAAGAACGGGCAGCGCGTTGGGCATCAGAGTCTCCGAACATCTAAGAAGAAGAAATAACGCTGACACCACCATCTCAGTCTTCGACTGTCACCTGAGAGAGAGAGAGAGAAAGAGAGAGAGAGAGAAAGAAAGAAAGAGAGAGAGAGAGATATGTATATACCTTTGACAAGGAGAACGATGCTAGGATCCTTCATCCGTCAAATTTTGGCAACGAACAATTCGTCCTGGAAGAAATGGATTTATGCAAATACACAAATACCTCAAAAAAAAATGTTCTCAATGTTTCCAGCACCAGTGCCATGAACTTTCCCTTCACATACAGAAACCTGATAGAATAGACTTTCCTAGTAGTGCTCCGGCTGATCTGCGGCCGATTCCAACCATTGAGCAAAATAAGTATGTTTCGTTAGTTTGTGGTTTCTGTCTATGCCATTGACATTTGTCCTCTCGCTGTTGTTTCATATGCCACTTTTAGCTCTTGTGTCACTTGTCACTCGTCCTTGTTCATTCTCAGTCTCCATTCAGATTTTTACTCCATTTTGTTATTCGATAAAATAAAAATAGGCGTCCTCAACATTTATCTTCAGGCTGCTTCGAGTCTGGTGATCTTCTTGTTTTCCTGTTTGATGCTATTTTCGTCTGAGAATCTGAGTACAATGGATGAAAAACCAAACCTTTGGCAAACATTCCATACAGCACCTTTTCTGTAATTGAGACAGAAATTAAGTAGGTATCAGTGCTCAATTTTCTTTAGTTTTCTTTCTGAATTTGAGAATGTTGAGAATTTTAAGTAATTTGGTACACAATATTTAGAGTTTTTTCTAAAAATAAAATCCCAAAGATATGCCTTGAAACGACATAGTGGTTAAAGTCCAATGCCTGACAGACAGAGTAGTTAACTGCCACGCGTATATTAATTCATACAACAGGTATAAACCATACATCAACGGTAACCAAACTAAATATATACCAGGCATAATACATACTACCCCAGCCAACAATCGTGAAATCTCGGCCGCATTTATGGAAAATGACAGACGACATGAAATTAAAAATTTGCCAATTAATAAAGGTAGTTGTAATTATGCGAACTAGAGAGTGAAGTGATCTACGGTCACTCTAGACCGGAGACAGAGCAATATAAAACTTCACCCTACCAATCGCTGTGCAGACTAGTTCAAGGCACAGTTATTTTGGAATGGGTGGAGTAAGACTAAGGGTATGCACAATCAACCAAGGGTTGCGGTGCTATCGGGGCGGCAAGGCCGCGGACGAGCCCTGAGGGAACAAAAAAAACCATAATAACATAACTATAATAATAATAATCATCCACAGTCATTACCACAAAAATAATCTAAAAAAGCGATACATTAGAACTATTCGAATTTTTGCCCATTGACCTGAATATACAGTCTAACCCTACTTGAACATTGCTCAACATTTGCGAAATTAATGCCCTGCACGCATCTACAATTTTATTTCTTAGTTCCTGTGAGGTGTGGGATGGTGTTTGACACCGAATTTCCCTGATATAGCCCCATTAGAAAAAAACTAGACATGTGAGGTCAGGAGACCTTGCAGACCATGAGACGGGACCATCTCGACTTATCCATTTATTGACGAAGCCCCGACCATTCAGAAATCGGCCAACATTTATGTCATAATGTGCTGGTGCCCGTCTTGCATAAACCGCATACGTCGATTGTTATCTAGAGGCAAGTCTTCCAAAAACACCTCCACATCTTCTTCCAATATACGCAGGTTTCTCTGGCCGTTGAGGTGGCCATAAAAGAAATATGGCCCAATAAGATTCGTCCCACGTATTCCAGCCCAAACATTTATCGTAAAACGGTGCTGGTTGTCAACTGATCTGCAAAAGTTCGAATTCTCTGAAGCGTAATAATGAAAGTTGTGCCCGTTAACCCTACCATAACTTGAAAATGAAAATTCATCACTGAACATCACGCAATTAAAAAACATATCACTTTCATTGTACGTGCCAACTGCCCACTTGCAAAAACTGGGGCAACTTCGAAAATCTGCATTCGTCAATGCCTGCTGCAACTTCATTTTATATGGGTGAGACTTGTATTTTCTCAATGTTCTGTTCACTGAAGATTTTGATATTCCTAATTCTTTGGCAACTTTCCTCACGCTTGTGTGCGGATTATCTAAGGCCGATGCAACAATGGACAATTCGTTTTCTTCATTGTCACTTACTATTCCTTGGCGTGTTGACATTTCATGGCGTTAGCAACAAACGGTCCAACAATGTTACGAAACATTTTTCCTGACGATGTCTTCAGTTTGGATGTGTTTGTGCGTACACACGAGATGCTAGAAAACAGTTTCGCTGACTTTCGCCTATAATAAGTGTCATATTAACTATTTCCTCAGTATTATATATCATTTTAAATTAAATAACACAAAAGTTAAAATATGAGACTTGGCTCAAACACCTGAGAACTGAAAATAGTTATAGTTTTGGTTAGGTGACGTTTATCTGTCATCCGACAATAAGTATTAGTTGTTTCATGCTCTGTGCCTCCTGTATCAGACATAATGCAGTTTTTACAAGTGAAACTAAAACAAACCACTATAACTCAAAAACTATCAACTAGCTATAGGGAAACCTGTACTACGTCGATGCAGAATTTAATGATCTACCTGACCAATCCATAAAAATTGGGGTGTTCCATTTGAAAAACACAAGTTATATACCACTTTAAAATTAGATATGCTGTAACCCAAAATAATACACCCTGTACAATGATGATAAACTGTTATTTAACTATTTTAAAGTATTAAATGTCATCTATTGATAGTTCGAATTTAAGGCAGCAAAACTCAAAACTCAGCCAACAGCATACGTTTGAAGTAACACATAAATCGGAGCTAAAAAAAAGAAAGTCGTAATATTTTCACAAACATCAAAGATCGCTATAGGAAATGCTACACAAAGTCACACTTATTTTTAAATCTCTATCCAAAAATGCAATAAAAAGTATAGCATTCCATTTAAAATAACGAAGTTGATAGCTACTTCCGGTGCAACCGGAAGTTCCACAAGGCTGAATATATTTTCTCGATATAGCTTAGATAATCACAAGAAAATTTTGTTGAAAGTTTTTTCGGATACCTCTAAGGGTAAGCGATATATAGAGGAATTACACACTATTGGGACACCCTGGATATATATATATATATATATATATATATATATATATATATATATATATATATATATAAAATTCGTTAGCCAGGAAAATCGAACCAGGTTTGGCAGGAAAAGTTTGGGTTTTCTTTCGGAAAAGTTTTTATCTCAATTATCTCAAAAAATAGAAAATCTATGGTAACCACATTTGGTACGTAAGTTTACGATATTATAAGGAAACTATGTATCGAAATTTATATTTTTATGTTACCAGAAAAAAAGTTATAAAGAAATATTTGGTGCCAGATCATTTCAGAGTTTTCCTGCTTTTGTTTAGTGTATTTTTTGACCATTTGAAATGTAAAATATTTTTATGCTGCGCTGGAGTTTGCCTTATTATTTTTTAGTACGTATCTGGCTAGAGTTTCAAATTGTAAGTTCTGGAAGTAATACTTTTTGGGCGCTGTACACTGTTCTTGTGTCTGTTCCAATTAAACGCAAATAGCTTTCATTTAGTAAAGCTTAATTTATATGGTAAATGTGAATTAGCTTTCTCATTTTAATCAGTGAATGCAATTTTAGAAACTGTATCTGAAAATGGGTTTTCATTTCACAACCAGTGTAGTTAATGAAACCAAACAGTTTAATTTTCTGATATTTAGCAGTCTCAGTAAGCGTAATCTCTGTGGATTACCACTCTAATCCTCTAAATTAGCAGGGAAACCTATTCAGTTTTCATACTTGGTGTTTAATTACTTTTCTTGCTTTCATTTGTGTACAATTATTAGATATATTTAATGAAGTAAATGAGTACATAGGGTAATTTCAGTTATCTGTTCAGCATTAACAATTATAATTAGACATACCAAATCATATAAGAGTACAAGCATTTGTTCCATTGATTATGAAAATTCCGGACGCAGCAAGTGCGTTATGGTAGCGAATTTTCATTAAAATGTTTTTAATAACAAATATGTGTGTTTTCTTTAAGAAAGCAGGCATCAAATTTGGTTACCAGTATAACCTATATAGTAAAAACAATGTGGCATGTTTCATCAAAATAACTTTATTGTGTGAAAATGTACAAAAATTTCCAAAAGTAAACTTAAAGTGTTCCCGAAAAAACACGTTTCTTGGTCAACCTTATAGGTTAATAGCAAATTGAGCTGTTCAAATATGAAACATTTGATTAAAATTCGCTACCATAACGCACTTGCTGCGTCCAGAATTTCTTTTCTTACAAACATGCATTATATTTCGATGGAAAATGCAATAACATAAGGCGTGTTTGATTAAAAAAAAAGGAAATTTGTATCACCAACGACTTATGGGCCAGCCTGTGATTGTAGAAATATTATTTTAAGATATAGCTCAAGACACCCTATAATTAATATATACATTTTTTTTTCATATCTTATATAATAACGGATATATTGAGCTTTATTGATTTTTTACGAAAATTCGACAAAAATTATATACCATTAAACGATAAACTCTATAGCTAAGGCTACTGCCAAGCATCAGAGAAAGGGTTTATTTGAAATGAATTTTCTGCAAATATTTTAGTAAAATGAAGGACAATCACGGTTGAAACTAAGACTTTAGGGTTTGTAAAACATCTTTCTTGAGACATTTTATTTCTATAACCCGTATTAGATTCAAGTTACTTGCCTAAATGTTACCAATTTTGACATTTTAAATCGCCACTTTGACGTTTTGAGGAAAACCCCAATTTATTTTTCTTTAAATGCCTATAACTTTTTTGTCTTTTGAGCTACATAGCTAAATTGGTAGGTAACTTACTTATAAGGATATAAACCTGCGTACCAAATTTGGTTGCCCTTACTTTGTTAATTCCGGAGATATAAATTTTTTTCGAAAGAAAACACAAAATTTTCCGGGAAAACCTGGGCAGATTTTCGTGGCTAACGAACTTATCCAAGCCATTTGCAAAAGGAATTTTTCCACCAAATTTGATCAAAATCGGCCCATTATTTTTTGAGTTATCGGTGTGATACATATATATATATATATATATATATATATATATATATATATATATATATATATATATATATATATATATATATATATATACATACATATATAAACATATAAAAATTGAAACTGACCCCGGATATGTTTTCTGGGGGGCCTAATTAGCGCTCATTTGAAGAAATTTAAAAGTTCAAATAGTCCTGAAGAAAATCCAGCTATAAACAAAAGCGCCGTCATGGCAATTGTTAACTGTCAAGTTGCTCTAACTTTTTAACGAGTATCTGTCAAGTTGTCAATTAATTTTTGTGGGTTTCTTGAAGTTGTAAACGCGCGAAAATTAGTGATTTAAAACTAGAGCAAATAACTGAGTGCAGATTGAAAACTGCGATGAGCATATCACAAAAAAGACTTGACGATCGTTTTACTAAGTAAGCCGGTGTCATCAGGAGATGAAATATTCTAATCTCACAATGTTAACGTTCTGCTAAATATGTAAGTGTTAGTGGAGGAGATTATGTTGGGTGAATAAAAATTTGTTTTCAAAAATATTGCGTTGTGTCTTGTAGTGTGTACTGTTCAGTTCAGTTTGGAACTGAACTGATTAGTTTCGAATTTTTTTCCTCTGATGGTGCTAACTTGGTTAGTGAAACGATCGTCGGGTCTTTAAAAAGATGTGTTGTGGTGGTTTGGGTTCCCCAATTGTACTTATCAGTGCTGATCCCACGTTACAATCTTCAATTGGGATCATCGACATTAACATCACAACAAAAAACATAAACTTACATTGTAGCTTCATAAAATTCACTTAAAGTATAAATTACTAATCAAGACAACTTTTAGTTGTTTTCTAATATTTTTTTGACAATTTGTGTCCCTCCGAGAATAAGGCAGCTGATTGCATAACAAACAACCCCAATAACCTGGTGACAACTAAAAAAAGAGAGTGCTATTTATTTAGGTAGAAAATATCTTTTTCTCGAGTTTTTTTGTGAATATAGGATGGAACAAGTATGTAGGTGTATACAGAAGTTAACTTCTTAATATTTTAAGTTTAAATAGTCCCGACAAGGGTGCCCATAAGGTAGATTCTATATTAATCTCAGCAGTCGTTATTGTAGCACAAATAAACTAAAACTTCTCCATTGTTGTAATGCCTATTTAAACACAAAAATATAATAATAAAAGTGCATATAAACCACCATCAATAAATCTTACCTTATCCTAACATTTGCCTCAAAATCCTGGCTAACCATTTCTCACCACTGTTTCCACAACACTACAAAGTTTAATCACAACACAGTTTAATAATTTTCACTTTATAACACCTCTTTCACACACAAAAATATTAAATTCAAATACAGACGAAAATAACGTCCATTAACTCGTCATCCACTAAACGCGATTTACTGTTAACTGTTAATTCATAAATTTCATGTTGGCAGCACTGACAATATTTAATCCAGCCAACTATTTCTTTCTAAGAAAATATAAAGGTAAACGACTACAATGAACGGAGCGCGATAAGTTTTTATGCCATTTTTTTGTTCCACTGTCACAGATTGTTGCCATTTTACCACAGCATAGAAAGTCTTATTATTATGCTGTGGTCTTACAGCAAGTCGAGGGTGCCATGGAAAGAGGTTATCACGTTCACATAATTGACAGGTTCCCGATGGATGACTGTAAGTGCTTCAGTATTTTATTAATTTCCGAATATTTTATATAGAACAGTGTGTAAAATTCGGTTTAATTAGTGTACTCAGTTTAGTTTTGTATAAGCACATTTTCTCCTCGCGACAGAAAACATGATGGTTTAGGGTAAGTGTTTATTCTGGTTTATGCGTTAGATGATGTATGTACATTGTTGAGGAGGTTATTTCTGTTTGTTCTTGCTTTAAATTGCTTCGTTTGGAGTTCTAGTATCTCGTTCACTGATACTTGATTGGTTATATAACAGTAATAGTTCATGAAATAAGTTTCTTCTTTCTAGTATAATGTCTCTATTACTAATATTTGCGTAAAACTATACTTATACTTAGATAGGTATAGAAATTTGACAGATGGGTCAACAAAATGGCAAAATATTTAAATAAAGTGAAATTTGATTATAGACTGCTTGCAGTGATCAGTTATTACAGACATTTTACCATGGTTAAAATAAAATGTTTACTTTCAGACACCTCTTGCTGGTTTCAATGAAATTTTGTACACACCTGTTTTTCTATTCCTAAAAAATTATATTAAAATAGCTAGTAACTATGGTAAAGGTTTACTTTCCGTACAAGTGTTTGATTTTTATGAAATTTTGTATATAGGCTTGTTTTGGGGTGTAGATGACGAAAATCACAATAAAAATGAGGGCAGAAGCAAACTTTTGGAGTTATTTGGAAATCCTTGTAGGAAGAACGTAAGTTGTATTCACTTTTGCGACATGTTTTGGGGAATATCTGGTTTCATATGATAGATATAAATATACTCATATAATGCCTTAGTACCTTATTTCACTGAACATGGTTTCCACGTATTGTTTTTGAACAGTTTTAATAAAAAAATTCTTTTTTGCAATAATATAAAACTTCAAAATGCATGTCATAATATGTCAAATGTCAATGTCAACTTCGGATCGATGAAAAGAAGGGAAGTTTACACAGACACGTAAACAGTATAGGGGGTGTACTAACTATGAAAATAAAATATAATAGTAAAATACACCCTTCTTTAGCTTGATATAAAACGAACGACCCCCGAAAGTGTGTAAAATATGACAAAAACGTGTCGCAAAAGTAAGTACAACTTTCGTTTTTCCTACAAGAATTTCCAAATAACTCCAAAAGTTTGCTTCTGCGCTCATTGTTGTTTCATTTTTATTAAACAAAGTAAATCATAAAAATTCTCTTTTTAGTCAATAGACCCACAGATTATATATAATCAGTAGTAAAAGTCCGAGCGCAACAAGTGCGTGGCGCATGTTCATAATTTTTAATCGATTTCAAAAAATGAGGAAGAAAATCGAGGGAAAATTTCAGGAGAATCGAGGGAAATCCTCAATTTTTTTTTAATGTAAGTTCAACGATATTTTCGCCAATTGTTCTTTTATTTTATTTGAAAGAGTATTTTTTTATCAAGTCATGATCTGATGATGGAATCTCAGGTAAATCCTGGGAAGTCCACAAAAAATATTTTATGTTCACTGATATTTTCGTCAATTGTGGACCAATTTGAAAAAATCTTTTATTGTTTGAAAAACCACCTCCTGAGGTGGTTCCATTTTCACCAAGTCAGAATGTGATGATGGGATCTCAAGGAAATCGAGGGAAATTATAATCTATGTAACTGAAGTTCTACTGTAATACGGCACTTGGATTATATTATAGCAGTTTTCTAATACCGTACTCACTACGTACGCATATTTACACACAAAAATTGAAAAATAAACAACTTAAAAAATAAACCGCCTTCAAAATAGGCACTAACAAGCGAAAAATAACTGGATTACAGGTTTAATTCAAAAGACAAAAATGAATTTAAATGAAATATTATATGCATTAACTACTTATCAGCTTAAAGTCGGTGTCAAACCCGAAACACAACAATACTTAGCGATATAAACAGTTTAATTAATAACGGATTATAATTTCAACCAAATACCTAAATATGTTGGTAATGATCAAAGACCAACCCACGCTCGCGCATTCCGTCGCGTGCGCGGAGAAACTTGCGTTGTGGCGGGAGTGGACCTAGCCTATCTACCTACTACTTAATCGGCTTAGCACCGACTTCAAACCGATAAGTAGGTAGCGCATATAATAATATTTCATTTAAATGAATTTTTGTCTTTTGAACGAAACCTCTATCCAGTTATTTTCGCTTTTTAGTGCATATTTTGAAGTCGGTTTAATTTTTTTTGTTCATTTTGTTTTGAAATTTTCAATTAACTTGACTTTTAATGTATAAACTTCCATTTTGGTATGTGACGAAATGTTTGTAAAGGTGACATCTGTACCAAATGCCATAAAACTAATTTCATTCATTATCGCAGATACAATTTTTTTAAAGACTTACATTTTTGTGGGAATTTTCGAGTTTTAAAAGATTTTTATGAAAATTTGCTACCATAATTTAATTTATATAAATAGGTATTCCAGAGATCATTCTAACACCCCTCAAATTTTACAAAATTATTTTTTTTGCAACACATATGCGTCACACCTCAGTGGTGTAGTGGAATGTCCGGGTTCTATTCCCGGTGCTGGCAGTTTCTACCATTGTGTGTTCGATGTTTGTCTGTTGTCTTTTCTATGTGACCTCTCCCCGCACAATCTGCTTAGAGCTTCTGGACGAGAGGGTGTCACTAATGTACCATTTGTTATAGACATTCGCTTTCCTTAACATTGATACGCAATAATATACTTTGGCTATCTGAGAAGCTTCCGTTAATAGTTGCATCTATGCTTACTATTGATTTATTAGTATGCTAAAAACTAGTAACAATTAGTGATGTGTAAAACCGTTATTTTCTATTAACAGTTGAAGCCGTTTACGTTATTTCATAATAACCGTTGAAAATAACAGCTTCAGTTATTTATCTGTTATTTTTAACTAGATAGTCGATCGATAGTATTCTACATTCCCAAAGCTGTGAGCGAGGGCGAGCACACTAGTATAAATAACGTGTTACCTGTTAAGTAATATGTTATGAAGTAAAGTCCGCTCTATACTGCATATCATACCCATACATATTTATCATTCCCAGTCTCATGTCCATTCATCCCGTTAAATAGTTAAATTTAACAGTTGCCGATGATAACCAATGTTTATTCATCGAACTTAGTTGCAGTGGAACTGAAACAGAGACGAGTCCGAATTCTAGTTTAGTGTAAAAAGCGTTATTTTGTAGCTGTTATTTTTATAAATTCATAACTGGTGGTTACCTTTGACTATATATCAGAGAAGTCAAAGGTGGTTACCGTTGAGGATCGAAAACCGTTTAAAAATAACAGACAGTTAAATAACGACCCATCACTAGTAACAATGCTTTGTCAGTTGCCATTGTGCCATGGTTAAGTCTTTAATTCTGTACAGAGAACAGTCTCCCAAAATTGTGTAATTTATTTGATTACGTTTCGCAAAAACATTTTGATATGGACAGCTTTGATTGAAAACGCAAGTTGTAGCTCAATCAAGGTCTTTCCGTTAAATTAATGACTTATCGTTAAATTAATCACTTAAAATATCTGATTGTTGAAAGGAATTTTGTTTGTTGAATGCTATCTTAAAATTTTTAATACCTATTTTATTAGTACTTTTCTTTTATGTCATACTTGTTGAAAACATGTTAACGCTGTTAAATCATATTCTCGATGGCTATGAAAAATACGAGGTGTTTTAATTGCAAAATCTGCCATTGTGTGAGGAATTCGTTGAAAGTCTTGAAGTCGCCATCTTCTGATAATCAAATGCTTGTCGCACAAAACGTTCAACCCAAACACCCTTTTAAATTCAACTTTAAAGTGTGGGAAGCGGTTTTTACAGGCTTTGTGAAACCAAATAATGGAATAGTTAACCTCTAAAAGGTTTTAAAATCAGATTTATAGCCACTGTAAATTTTCCAATTTTGGTAATATTTAATTTCTCAACATCTGTGCATCTATTTTGCTGCCAACTTTTCGTTAATCCATTGCTTTAAAAACACGTAAAGCGTAGCCTGCAACATGCTGGTTTTAACGAATTTTTATTTTAAAAAATTCGCTAATAGAGAGGTATCGATGGTGAGACTTTGCAATTAGCGCGAATTTGGGCCCCTAGAGCCAGAAACCAAGGTTCGTTTGAAATTTTATATGTTTATATATATATATATATATATATATATATATATATATATATATATATATATATATATATATATATATATATATATATATATATATATATATATATATATATATACACACATACATTGGCTTATTGTGCATGCCCTTAGTCTTTTTATTTCACTTATTCCAAAATCACTGTGCCTTGAACTAGTCTGCACAGCGATTGGTAGGGTGAAGTTTTATAATGCTCTGTCTCCGGTCTAGACTGACCGTAGATCAGTTGTCTTTTGCGGTCCAGAGCTTTACACTCGCACAAGATGTGCTGGGCTGATTTCTCCTCATCGCCGCAGAATCTGCATGCGAGGTCCCCCTCGAACCGCCTCATTTCATGCAGGTGTTTCTTGACGGCCATCTGTCCCGTCAAGAGACCTATTATGTTTCTAAGCTGTTCTCTGCTAAGATTTAACAGCTTCACAGCTCTCTTTGAACTGGGTTTGTCAATTATTGACTTCCCATGTCTGAGCCCTGGGCAGTTTGCTTATTACACCTTGTGTTGGTTTCTGACTCAGGACTTAATGGCTCCTCTGGCACTGCCCTTTGTCACGCCCAGAGCCGGTTCTGGTCCCATAAATGGTTCTGCTGACCCTCTCTTCGGGAGTCTTGTCAGCTTCTTCATTGCCTTTGACCCCCGAGTGACCCGGCACCCAGATGAGGATGACCTCATTCTGCCCAGCCAGGTCGCTCGTCTCGTCTCGGCACTCACTCACCAGCCAGGAATTTACCCGTGGGCTACTTAGGGCCTTAAGGGCTGCTTGGATGTCTGTGGCATTGAGGATCCGCTTTTTAGTGTAGCCCATCCTCTTGTTCTCTCGCACGCAGTGTATGATGGCGTACATTTCGGCCTGCAAGACCGTTGCATGAGGTCCGAGGGAAATACTGTGACATCCTCGGTCCTTCCAAATAAACGCCTGCCCCTGTCCCACGCTCCCCGCCGGATCCGTCCGTGAGCCAGACGAGCGCTTCCCGTGGTGGGCACGGCGTCTCCCTCCGCCATGCTTACTTAGTCCTAACCTGGCCTTCCTCATGGTAACAAGGTCGGGGGGAGAGAGGCAGCAGCAGCAACACCTTCAGGGGGGTTGAAGTCATGGCCCCTGTGATGCCGAGGCAAGCCATCCTTTGGATCATGCCTAGTTTTTGTTTGGCACTGGATTGTGTCTCCTTAGGACACCACACCAGTGCCGCGTATGTTAACGATGGTCTGACCACCCTCGTGTACAGCCAGTGGGCCATACTAGGTCTTAGTCCCCACGTTTTTCCATATCGCAGCCTAGTGACGGCTAGGGTCATAACTGCCATGCGCAGTATTTTTTCAACGTGACCATTCCAGGTTAGCTTGGAGTCCAGTACGACCCGAAGATATTTTACCTCCCTGGCCATTGGGATGTTTCTGCCGTAAATCGTGAGTTCTGTGGCCCTCCCACTTTCTGCTCCTCGTAAACGGTATAACGGTTGCTTTCTCGGGGCTCAACCCGAGCCCTTGACCCACCGTCCACATTTCCACCACTTTCAGTGCTGTCTGCATGCGCTCCCACACCGATTGTGTAACCTTTCCTCGGACTATGATGACAATGTCGTCCGCATAGCCCTGTACCTCATACCCCCCTGCGGACACCTCGCCAGCAGAGTCCCTCCTGCGAGTGAGGTGAACACCGTCCTGTCCCTGAGCATAGAACCGATCCACCTGCAGCAGGTCTCCTCTATTCCCCGCTAATGTTATACATGGTGTAAATTTTATGCTCTTTCATTGACATACATATAGGTAAATAATTGGCATGCTAAGTTATAAAAATTGGGTAAATAAACCAAATGAAATTTTGTCGTATATTAATTAAATCATGTTTATCGTCTCATTATTATCCTGGTAACTTAACTTTATATTTTACATTTGTCATAAAAATAAGCTTTTATGCAAGCCGAATAACGATAGTATAAAGAAAACACTTTTTGAAATCACAAAAACGTTCCCGTAGCACTTCGCTAATACCACATTGTCACCTTTCTTTATTGATATTTGCTTTACAATATTCCGCAGTCTGTTTTAGACTTGCATTTTAGAACTACTTGCAGCGGAATATATATATATATATATATATATATATATATATATATATATATATATATATATATATATATATATATATATATATATATGTCTAATTTTTGTATTCCACACCGCTTTTGTTAACTGATGTTTAGTTTTATTTCATTATTATTTATTTACTTTAACCGTAACTCATTACAGAAACAAACAAACTGTCAAACAGCTGCTCGCTGATCCAGAGAGTGAAGCGAGCGCTCTCTTTATCACGCGGCAATCCACGGAACTAAAGGTTTCATATATCGCGAGGTAATTGTATATTGGCCCAAACGGCGTCTCATAGCGCCTTTATAAGTTCAAAAAACTCTGGACGCAGCAAGTGCGTTATGGTAGTGAATTTTCATAAAAATGTTTTTATTTCAAATATGTGTGTTTTCTTTTTAAGAAAGCAGGCATCAATTTTGGTTACCAGTATAACCTATATAGTAAAAACAATGTGCCATGTTTCATAAAAATAACTTTATTGTGTGAAAATGTACAAACATTTCCAAACATGTAAGGCTGGTTCAGAACTGACACTGATAGAGGGACACTGATAGAGGGAAAACATTGTTTAATCTATTTCAACTGAGCAGATTTTCCTGGTTTCCGAACTTATCCAAGCCACTTGCAAAAGGAAGGTAGTCACCAAATTTGATCAAAATCGGCCTATTATTTTTTGAGTTATCGGTGTGATACATATATATATATATATATATATATATATATATATATATATATATATATATATATATATATATATATATATATATATATATATATATATATATATATATATATATATATATATATATATATATATATATATATATATATATATATACATATAAAAATTAAAACCGACCCCGGATATGTGTTCTCGGGGGCCTAATTAGTGCTAATTTGAAGGAATTTTTTCAAAATTTTTTCGTTTCAGTACATCTAAATAATAAAATCCTGTTTATAAAAGAATACATATTAAATAAAATCGATGTGTTCGTGGATTTTTCAAAAAAAAGTTATTTCGCTTTTACTTAATTTAATCCGTACTTTAGGCACGCACTGTATGTTTTCTAGACTGTGCTTCCTCCCTTACTTCCACATGTCTGTGCGTTTCTCACTCTTCACCAAAATTACCGAAACGTTTGCGAATGCACTTCAGGAGTAACTGATGGTTGTACGTTTTTGTAATAGTAATTTTTTAATGGCAATAATTGTACTGACTAAGATTTTAACACATTGAATTCCAAACAAAAGCTTAAAAATCACCATGCTTAGTTTACGACACTTATAACTGTAGGTAATAACGTAATAACATTGACGAATCATGGGTGTCGAACAATTTGCGAAAGTTATTTAATTTGTAGTAACACAAATATCTATTTAATATTTACAATCCCAATTTTATAAGATAGGAAACAACGCCAAAGAAAATAAACTAGCATTACAAACTTAAACAAATTGTATTTTTATAACTTCAGACAGCTACAAGTAAACTTTACACGTCAATACGCAAAACTTTGCATAACTGACCCTATTTACAGTTAAACTTTGAAATGAAAACTTGTATGTACCCATCTTATGTTTTACTATTTTAGTCTCTTCAACAAAGGACTTACGTACGACGGCGTTCTGGGGTCACGTTAAAACATTATTTTCTAATAATTCTGAGATAAAAAAGTCAGAATTCTGAGATAAGGAGTCAGAATTTTGTGATAAAAATTAAGAATTCTGACATAAAAAGTCAGAATTCTGAGAAAAAAAAGTCGGAATTCTGACTTTTTATGTCAGAATTCTGAATTTTTATCACAAAATTCTGACTTTTTATCTCAGAATTCTGACTTTTTTATCTCAGAATTCTGACTTTTTTATCTCAGAATTATTAGAAAATAATTTTTTAACGTGATAAAACTCAGAATTCTGACATAAAAAGTCAGAATTCTGAGATAAAAACTCAGAATTCTGACATAAAAAGTCGGAATTCTGACTTTTTAAACTCAGAATTCTGAGATAAAAAGTCAGTATTATTCGAGAGCTTCATACGACAGCGTCCACTTGCAAAACGTTTACCTATTGACTATTGATGTGTAATTAGGAGGGTAGCTCTGCCTGTGCCGGTTTTACAGTTAGTTGATGGTTTACAAACTAAACGGAAAGAAAATTAGTTCATTGACTATTGTCGTTGCGTTAATAGAATAATACATAGTGCATAGGTGCATATATTATGCTTTTACTAATTATGTACGTAAATAAGTCGTCGTAAAAATATACAAACATATTATTGATTTAATCGGCATTATACCATGGAAACTTTAGCTGAATTAAAGTCAAGTCAGCCTTAGAAGTTTATAAATAAATATGTTTGTGTTTTTGCATCTTTAACGTCGGTCTATTTCCGCGACTATGGCCAATCACCGACACCAGGGAGCAGTTTCACCTCGCTATCCTGGAAATTTTGCCGAACCCTGCAGTTCCGCAGGGATAGTAGGAATATTTAACGTGCCCAACATCGCATCGCACAGGGGACCGACGGCTTTACGCCCCCTTCGAAGGGCATTTTCTCAAATATAATGCCACAACTTCGGCTGATGTTAATGTTACAGTATGTACTGAAAAAGTGAAAGGAGAACCCTGGGATCGAACCAAGTACCTTTCGGTTCAGGGGCACACGTTCTTACTACTGAACTACCGAAGCCCTTATAAATAAATGACCATGAGATGAACGTAAGTTTGTTGTTGTGATGATTTGTTTTTGTTGCTCGATAACCATCATCATCATCACAATCGAAATGCGATACCATCTGTCGCAATCGTGACTCTCCCTCTGTAACTGTCCATTTTAATTCAGTGTAGCTTCCACCTTCAATCAATATGTTACCATATACCATGATTTCAGAAGATTTACTTTTGATCTACCTTTTTGTCTAAATATTAAAGAAAAGAAAAAAAAAGGAAAAAAAAGAAAGGAGAGAAGAAAAAAGAAATAAGAGAAAAGAAAAAAAAAAGAAAGCAAACATTATGATATGTATAAATAAGTTTAGATATTGTATATTTGTATATAGGTAACATAATTATATCTTCTAGATAATTAAGGTATTTGTATATATTTGTGTATATAAAATAGCAAAAGTCTGTGGCTGATGGAATTCTGTTCCAAGGTCATAAATACCTCCACCACCACCACCACCACACCTTTTTGTCTAGGTATATATCTTTCAAATAAAACTATCAGAAAGATGTTTTAAAATATGTCCTATATATGTTGCCTTCTCCTATCAATTTCTTTCAGCAGGCATTAGTATTGTCACCTCTTCTAGCACACTTTTTTATTTGTGTTTCTATCGGTGTACCTTATTGTCTTTGTCATTTTGCTCAATGTCCATAGTTGAAAATCTTCTATTCCCTTAGTGTCCTGCTTAATCAACGTCCACCTCATCATTATAACACTCCATACTTATGACTTGATAAACCTCCCCCTTCAGAACCAAATTAAACTTAATTTTTGATAGGAATAAGAAGTGTATTTTGAGAAAAAAATATAACCTTAACTCTGCGTTAGACGTAACATTGTTCAAAATTAAATATCAAGATTCACCCAAAATTTTTCCATAGATTTATAATACATATATATATATATATATATATATATATATATATATATATATATATATATATATATATATATATATAAGACTTATTGTACTAACATAATGTATAATTTTTGCTAATAAACAATAATAATAATAATAATAATATATATATATATAATGTACATTCTTGAAATGACTTTCTATCTTGTGTTTTAAATTATGCAATTTTAATAATAAAAATAATACGAATAAAAATAATACTCTAGCTTCTGTCAGTCTAGCCCCAACTTTTGTAGCGAGGTGAAACAGCTCCCTGGTGTCGGTGATTGGCCATAGTCGCGGAAATAGACCGACGTTACAGATAAAATAACACAAACTTATTTATTTATATGCTTCTAAGGCTGACTTGCCTTTAATTCAGCTAAAGTATCCGAGGTATAATGTCGATTAAAACAATAATATACTTGTATATTTATACGACGACTTATTTACGTACATAATTAGTAAAATCATAATATATGCACCTATGCACTATGCATTATTCTATTAACGCAGCGAGAATAATAGTAAATGAACCAATTTTGTTTCCTTTTAGTTTTTAACACCATCAACTAACTATAAAACCGGCACAGGCAGAGCTAGCTACCTACCTAATTACACATCAATAGTCAATACGTAAACGTTTTGCAAGTGGCACCACCTGGATGCTGTCGTATAGCTCTCGAATAATTCCGACTTTTTATCTCAGAATTCTGAGTTAAAAAGTCAGAATTCCTACTTTTTATCTCAGAATTCTGAGTTTTTATGGCAGAATTCTGACTTTTTTATCTAAGAATTCTGACACTAAGTGAGTGGTGAACGTGTCGCCACCTAGTTCGGAACCAAGTACTATGTTGTCACGCCCGCTCCAAATAACACAGAGTGTTAAAAATAGAGACAGTATACAACTAACTAACAATTTAAAAAATGGTTAGCCCTGGCCCATTTCTACCCCAATATAGGGATTAGAGCTCTTCAGCAACGATACGATAGCCGTGTTATTTTTTGTGCATTTTTGCTACAATTAGTATGCCGTACTGAAGAGCTCTAATGAGAGCGAAACCGGTCTACGGTTCTAATTGTTGCGAGAATGCATCTAGTCTTACATACTTTGTCCCTATATTGGGGTAGAAATGGGCCAGGGCTAACAATTTTTTAAATTGTTAGTTAGTTGTATACTGTCTCTATTTTTAATACTCTGTGTTATTTGGAGCGGGCGTGACAACATAGTACTTGGTTCCGAACTAGGTGGCGACACGTTCACCACTCACTTAGTGTTTTAAGACTGGATATACGATAGCCGTGTTATTTTTGGTGCATTTTTGCTACAATTAGTATGCCGTACTGAAGAGCTCTAATGAGAGCGAAACCGGTCTACGGTTCTAATTGTTGCGAGAATGCATCTAGTCTTAAGAATTCTGACTTTTTATCTCAGAATGCTGAGTTTTTATGTCAGAATTCTGACTTTTTATCTCAGAATTCTGACTTTTTTATCTCAGAATTCTGAATTTTTATCACATAATTCTGACTTTTTATCTCAGAATTCTGACTTTTTTGTCTCAGAATTATTAGAAAATAATTTTATAACGTGACCCCAGAACGCCGTCGTACTTACGCTACTAATATTATAAACGTGAAAGTTTGGATGTTTGTATGTTTGTTACTCCATCACGCATAAACGGCAAAACGGATTTGGATTAAACTTAGGAATGACCTGAATTAATACACACAATATTTTTTTCCGGAAATTCCACCACTAAGGGAGTAAAGTTCCAATCCCTATTTCTCGGTTTAGGGGTGGAGGTTTGGTATTGAGGTTAATAGTTATAAATAATAAAACACGTGTATTAGCATGATCAGAAAATCAGCTATCAAGGGTGTAAAATAAGGGATGAAAGTTTGTATGAGACGTTTATATGTTTGTTACTCAACCGCTCATAAACGGCTGAACGATTTGAATTTAATTTGGGAAACAAATCGTCGCCCTCCAGACAAAGTATCGTATCTGACAAAATTTCAAAAATTTAGTTACGCCACTTATAGGCACACCATTTGGTGCGCTTTCAGCCAGACGTTGTATCTGTATTCATTATACTTTTGGAGTAATAATAACTGCGCGAAAAACGTATCTAACTATTTGTTCCATTGCTGACCACACAAAGTAGCGTAAGTTAAGATACGTTAGTTTGTACGGACTACATAAAGTAATGCCATACGATACGTTAGTTTGTGCGAACTACATGTTTTAATACATTAAGTATAGGGTGGCGCATTTAAAACGAAACAGACCAATTTGCGTTCAGATAAATTTTTCACCCCTTAAGGGTGGTGATAACAACCCTTATATTTTAAATAGGGAACATGGGTCGAGTGTTACATCATTTGAAAGCCCTTTTTTTTCTGAATTCAGCACACTAATTTTTTGAAAGTTTTATCAACTCGTTTAAAAATTATTCACAGTTGAAGATGCAAAAACGCATTTCACTCATTCCGATAAGAAATGTGATAGTCAATGTTTTGTTGGTTTGTAAATAAAAAATTGACTATCAGAACATTTCTTATCGGAATGAGAGAAATGCGGTTTATTATTTCAGTTTATCGGTCGGTTTGATACTTGATAGTACTACCGAAAATTAATGTCACAATGATGTATTCTGTAGAAGAAAGAGTTGAAGTAATTACTCTTTTTTTTTTCAAAAACGATGACTGTGCCAACCGTACCGCAAATTTGTTTAATGAACGACATCCGAACAGACTTGTTAACAGAAAATACATTTTGGAGTTAGTTGCAAAGTTTCGACAAAGTGGTTCAGTAGCCAACAAAAAACGGGATCCTGAACGTGAATTTCCGGTTAGAAATGAGACTACTGAGATTGAAGTTTTAGGACAAATTGCTGCAGATCCAACTTTGAGCACGAGAAAATTGGCCACTGTTTCAAACATCAAAAGAAGAACTATTCAGCGAATACTGAAGCATCATAAATTTCACCCGTATAAAATTCATTTTGTACAACTGAATGAAGATGATTTCGATCGGCGGCTGGAGTTTTGTGAAGTTATGACTGCACGAATAAGTGATAACGGGAACTTTCTGTTCAATATCTGTTTTTCAGACGAGTGTACGTTTTTATTAAACTATACAGTCAATCGTCATAATTGTCGTTATTGGGCAGATAATAATCCAAGAAATTTTCACGAATTCCACACTCAAACTTCATAGAAATTGAATGTCTGGACTGGCATTTTTGGACACCGTTTAATCGGACCAATTTTTCTTGATGGCGATTTGAGTGGCGAAACGTATTTGGAGTTACTAGAAGATATCATTTACCCTATACTAATTGACATTGTTGAAAATGATGATCGCTATCAAGAAAATCAATTAGTGTTGCAACAAGATGGAGCTCCTCCGCATTTTTCACAACGTGTTATGGAGTTTTGAACAGAGAGTTTCCAGAGCAATGGATTGGGCGTAGAGGTGCTACTGAGTGGCCCCCTAGATCACCGGATTTAGCTCCTTTAGACTTCTTTTCATGGGGCCATTTAAAGAGTAGAATTTACGCAACAGAACCGAAGTCTGGAATAATTCCGACGACGCATTGTTGAAGAATGCCGTCTAATAACTCCACAAATGCTCCAGAATGTCAGAGCTCGTTTTGAACAAAATTTGTACTTTTGTATGGAAGCTGGTGGTCAACAATTTGAACACTTACTTAACTGAATAAACATTTTTGAACGTTTGTTTTTGTTTTTTATTTTTTTTAACGAAAAATTGACTAATTAGTGCATTCCTTATCACAATGAATGAAATACGTTCTTGCAACCCCAACCGTGAATAATTTTTAAATAATAATAAAACTTCCAAAAAAATTTGTGTGCTGAATTCAGAAAAGGAAGAGCTTTCAAATGATGTAACACTCGACCCATGTTCCCTGTTTAAATGAAAAATGCTGAGGCATCCCCCAATAAAAAAAGTTTAGTGGATTCATGTCCGGTGAGCGAGCTGACCACAAGATAGGTCCTAGACAACCAATCCACCTGCCCGAGTATGTCTGATTCAAGTATTGCCTTACTTCTAAGGCATAGTGGGCTGTGGTACTCATCATTCTGAAGCCACATTGTCCTCCGAAACTCTAATGGAATGTCTTCCAGCAGTTCTCGCAAATTATTTTGTAAAAGCGTAAAATATCTTTGGCCAATTAACGAGGAGGCAGCTCCACGGGTCCCAAAAGTGTTCCGTTAAAAATACCGGCCCAGAGGTTTATCTTAAATTAATGCTGGGACGGATCCTCTCTGAACTCATCTAGATTTTCAATTTTCCAACGATGAAAGTTGTGGAGGTTTATGTATCCATAATTTTTACATGCTGACTCGTCACTCCATAACATTTTATCGAAGAAATTGGGATCTTGTCTGATTTTTCTTAACATAATTTCGCAAAATCGCTTGCGCTTTGTGTAGTCACGCGGTTCCAAAACTTGGACCCTCTCAATATGGTAGGGATGGTACCCACACCCTTTTAAAATTCTATGAGTAGTCGACTTTGGGACACCCGTTCGTCTCTGTACTTTCCGCGTAGAGGTACCGGGTTCTTCGATAACAGCACCCAGGACAGGATCCTCGTCGGTAGTTCGCGTCGTCCAGTTCGATCAACACGATCGATGCGATGCATTTCAGCAGGACTGTAGGCGTTATGGGTTCTCATGAACACGCTGTTTATGGATGTTGTCGGTCTGGGTATCGCTGCGCATAAATCCTTGCCGCTCGTCTGGCGTTGTAAACCACACCACCTCTGAACGGCACGTATCGAGTCTCTCCATAAATAAGATGCATGTCCTCATACTCTTGATGGGTGTAATTCACTTGATTTTCCATTGTATCAAAAATCCAGAATAAAACAAAGGCCGTTAGTAAATTAATTTACTGAGAAGTGAGCGCGTGTGTAACAAGTACAAATTAGTAATCTTACTGACACTGACAGAAATATTTTTTATAAATGACGAAATATGTTTGTTTTTGTTTATTAGCTACCTGATTTCACTTCCAAATTTACTTTCAATCGTCGACAATGAATTACTTTTAGAGATAGATGTTTAATACCATTTTAGAATCTCCATAAAACAGGGAAGTTTTTGAAATTACGAGCCAGTAAATTTTACTAAAGTTTTTTTCAGTACCGAGGTTTATTCTAAATTTAAAAAAACTGGAGAAGAAAAGTCCGGTTTTTATTTTTTTTCTTCAGATTTCCTAAATAATAACACAAAATATTTCAGATTGATTCGATAACTCCATTATTGAGGATTAACATGCACAAAAATCACATTGCGGGAATGTTTTTCTGCATGTGGTGGGGCAAAATACCTTAAAATTGTACAATTTCCATTTTTTCCATAAAATTGTCGATATCTTGAAAACCGTAAACTTTTTGACAAGATCATATAGGGTTTTTCTGCAAGGGTTTGAGCCAGCCTATATTTGTGTGACGTTTGATTTACGACTTATGGGACACCTATATATATATATATATATATATATATATATATATATATATATATATATATATATATATATATATATATATATATATATATATATATATATATATCTTATCAAACTGTCTTGTAAGACTGCACATTCACACGTTGCTGCTTTTGCTTTCAGTTCTGTCAGAAATGAATCGAATGTTTCTCCATATCTTTGCACTACTGTGTTGAAATTGAATCTTTCCACTACAAGATTTTTAACAGGCGTACAATACTGCTCGAATTTGGACACTGCATCGTCAAAATCTTTGTTTTCACCTTTGTTCTACGTGAAATTGTTCATTAGTTCATTTCCGTAATCTCCAATGAGATTTATTAGTAGAGCGATTCTTCGCTGGTCCGGTTTTTCATCTAGACCAGAAGCAAGCAGGAAGCTCTGAAAGGACGAAAACCATCTCTTCCAATCCACGCTAGGATTTCCTTTAATTTTGAGCGGCGGGGGTTTGTTTGTGTTCTCCATTATTTGAGGTTCCTTTCACTTTTCCTTCTAAACAACTGGCCACTTGGACACAAGCTTCTGACACCATGTTATATATTGTTTGTATGGATGTAAAGAATGAGGTTTTCTAATTCAACATTTATATATATATATATATATATATATATATATATATATATATATATATAAGGGTGTATCCAAAAGAAAACGAACTGATCCTGTGGTGGGCGGAATTTTTGTAGTACCGCGTTCTGCCGCTAGGACGGTATAGAGCTACCATCCCCCATGCACAGTTCGGTTTGTGTGAATTTTTTTTTGCGATATTTGTTTTCTGTGCTCGTGGTTTTAGCAATGGCTGATTCTAGTGAACAGCATGCGGTCTTAAAGTTTTTGGTCTTGTTCAGAAAAATTGACCCAGAAACTTTTGAATTGTTAAAAACGTCCTGGGAAAACTCCAATGTCTGGTCGCCCTTCCACGGCTTGAACCGATGAAAATGTTGAAAAAAATTTCGCGGTATCATCCTCGAAGATCGACGACGGACCATTGACGAAGTTGTGGAGCGTGCCTGGACTACTGACTGCTCAACAAGAGCGAGGTCCCGTGGAAGCATGCTCTGCTTTGGAAGAAGAGTTCCGAAATGATCCAAAGTTTTTCCAAGACCATCAAAGGTGACGAATCATGGTGCTACGGTTGCGTGCCTGAAACGAAGCAACAATCAAGCTAGTGGAAGACTCCGAGTTCGCTTCATCACAAAGAGCTCGTCAAGTGAAATCAAAGTCAAAACAATGCTGATTTGTTTTTTCGATGGAAAAGAAGTTGTCCACTCAGATTTTGTTCCACACGGTCAGGCAGTTAACCAGACTTTCTACCTGGAAGTTTTAAAAAGATTGCGCAACAGTTTGCGGCAAAAGAGGCTTGATTTGTGTCAGTCCGGCGCCTGATTTTTCCACCACGTATAACGCCCTTGTTCACACAGCCTTGTGTGTGCACCATTTATATTTGACATTACAAACATTTTAAAGAAAAATTGCTGCCATAACGCATTTTCTGCGTCCAGACTTTTTTATTTCTTAAAAGTAAATAAGAATTTAAAGTATACCTCATATTATATTGTTCTATCTTAAGCGAGAGGTCCCGGGTTCGATTCCTGGGCGAGCCAACGAGAAGTTGACTTGGTCTGGAAAATTAGTAAAAATAGTTAAGGATTGGAAATGAATGTGCTAATGGCCTGAGATGCCGCAGCCAATAATATGAAAAAAAATTGTTCTATCTTATAATTTCCTTCTTTTGCAACTGAAATATTTAGGAAAATTTATTTTCTGACATACCTTGCAATTTTCACAAGCGACGTCATTAATTAATTATGTACCCAAATACTGCACTTCTTGTTAACATATTATGAGGGCTTAAATTAGATTCGTTAAGCTCTAATTTATCTTTATTTTCTCGGGGATAATTTTCTTGCATTACCCAGAAACATTGTACTATTGTGAAACCTGCTAATTGGACAATACCGCAGAACCCCTGCATTCACTGTTCTGTTTAGAAATTCAGGAATATACAGGAATTATGCAGGTGACACTTGTATATTAAGGGATTATGCATTTGCTTCCTGTTAATGTTGATTATTATCCTGACACACATAATTCTAATTTGAAAGGGAAATTTACAACGTGATACTGAATTGATATAGTTTAATGGTTAGTCACGAAGCATCATCATTTGAATTACAGTAACTGTATTTATTTTATGTAAGAATATTATGTAAGTTTTTGGCGCAGAGAACATGATCTGTAAACAAATATAACGTACAAATTTTTTGGTAAAGAGAGGTAATGCCATTTGAACTCTAAAAAAATTCTTAAAACAAGTGCGAATTAAAGTCCCTAGAACCTGGATTTCGTGTCAAAAATTATACAGGTCGGTCCATAAGTCATGCGCCATAGAGCAATACTAGATTTTTGGCATTAACAGAAATCGTTTTAATGAAACATACCTTAGTTCACTGGGTGAACTTAGTTTATTCACACCTCTGATGACGCTAACTTTGTTAGCGAAACGATCGTCAGTTGTAAAAAATGTGTTCAGGATTGAGTTCTCCAAACTGTACTTAAAACCTACCTTAGTGCAAAAGTTAATATTAACAAAGATAGAGGGTGGTAAAGTCAGTATTTTGTTGGTATTTTTTGTGTGCATAAATTCTTAATTTTTTAAAATAATGACTTGAAAATCGGCAACCGGGGGACTTCTTTTTGATAATTTAAACTCTTTACCTATTTTGTTGTAATGTGTTGAGGGCGCCACCTGCATGATTCTTAATTTGAGTGAACGTGAAACGTCAAAATTATAGTGATTGATTTTAATATTCGTTGATAAATTTGGTGTTATATTGAAATAAGTTATTTTAGAATGACAGTTGAATACTAGCTGTTGAAGAAACACGATTGGCACGCCACTGTCTCTTTCACCTGCCTTCTTTTGCACTGATCTTTTAATCTTCTACCTGTAGTTACTTCTCTCTGGATTTCACAATCCTTTTCAATTTTCTGGTAGTCTTTATCCTTTAGTCGTCTCTGTGTGAATGTGTGAATTCAGTTTACGCCTGAATAAAGCCATACCAAGATTACATGTTTACCGTTAGGTCCTTTCATGTAAGTTTAATAGCTTTATCTGTATTTGACGTGTTCTTAAAAATCTTCTAAGAATGTACCCATTGGATTTCTTTACTATAGAATAGTACTTTAACCGGTTGGCCATCCTGCATTACTGCCATTATGTCAACTACGTCAACCAGCGCCGCCTGTAAGCTCTATAAACGCAGGCCTTTCGTAAAGCACAGTTCAGTTCTACCACATCTCATCTTCTTAGCTTCTTGCGACCTCTGAGATCCCAATCTTCTACTTAAACAGCGCTCGTGTGTTTAAGTCAGTTCAGTTCAGGTTCCAATCTTCCAACTCAAATAGCGTTCGCGTATTTCGTACGCACCAAGTACATTGGTACCGTAAAAATTCAATGTTTTCTTCTAAATTAGGAAGTATACGTAATAAACTTCCATCATATGCGCATTTAAGTAAATGCAATACACAGGCAGCTAATACTATTGTGAAATCTCCTGAGTAACTCATCAATCAAGTGTGAAACCGCAAGTTGTAAATAATAGTTAAGTTGAAAAGCGTACATAATGACAATACAACCTAGATAAATATAACAAGTGTATCATTGAAATCTCCTAGAATCCAGTGCACCTGGAATTTAAAAATACAGTCCACACCTTCAACATCTTCTTCAAACGCTAATTAACAAAGTTACTAATTAGCAAGGGTGCGATCAATCCACCTGCAAAACATTGGGGAAAGAAAACGAGCTCTTTCTCCCCCACCTGTGGCAGCTGCAGGAGTGTTATTGACAGAAATACAGAAGAAAGAAACATAACTTAAACAACATTTTTAACGTCAAATTTTATAAAAATATTTTGATAGTTTAGTTTGGATCAATAAATTAAATTGTGTTAACTACAGCACAAGCTTATACTTATTTGTGGAACACTGTAAAATTTAAATAAACAAAACATACTAAACATACTTATATATATATATATATATATATATATATATATATATATATATATATATATATATATATATATATATATATATATATATATATATATATATATATATATATGGTGATGACAACACAACTAAAGGTATAAAATTCATTAAAAATAAAGCTGGCATGTTGGTCAGTGAGCCTACAAAAGTATGTAATGAATTTTGTGGATACTTCTTCTCGAAGATTGGTAAGGAACTGTCTTCCAGAGAACCCGGATCAAACTCTTCTCCACTACAGCGTGAATCTGTATCGTACTCCATATTTATTGTACACTTATCTAAAACAAAGATAATTAAATTAATATATACTCTAAAATCAGGCAAGTCGACGGGACTGAACGGCATAAGATCGGTGACTTTGAAATAAATAAAACACAATATAGCTGCACCTTTATGTCATCTATTTAATAAAATAATATCATCTGGAATATGTCTAAATGAGTTTAAGGTAATCATAGTGAAAATATTGTATAAGAGGGGTAATAGAAATGACATGTCGAATTATAGACCAATAGCGTTGATTTCAGCAGTCGCTAAGGTATTTGAAATGGTAATCAAGAATAGGTTAGTGAATTATTTAGACGAACATAGATTACTGTCTCCTTTACAATATGGATTTCGACAGGGCAAAAGTACTACAGATGCTGTAGCGGCGCTTACAGAATAAATTTATGACACTCTTGATCAGGGGGAGGTTGGAAGTTATCTTAGAGTACACTAAGACATTCGATACTCTTTGTCACCGAGAGCTCTGAAACTCGTTCCATGCCATGAGAGTGAGAGGAAAGACCTAAGATCTGGTATCATCCTACCTTAGCCAGAGAGTCCAGATAGTTAAGGTTGGGAGTGCGATGAGTGAAGAGCGGCTTATTGAATATGGTGTTCCACAGGGAGCGGTTTTGGGACCAATTCCATTTCTAATGTATATTACTGCCACTACAATCGTTGACATGCCTTGCCATACGTTAGACATGACCAAAATACCAGATCCAGAAGTCGGAATGATGCTAAAGTTCCCTACTTTTCGAGGTCTATTTGCCAGAGAAGTTAGGTTTATTTGTCTCCACAGCGTTACTTTTTTTACCACCTGAAATCATAAACATAAATAACGCAAAACGATTTAAAAAAGAGTCAATGAATTTTACCTTACCGTGGATAGGGCGAGAATACGTGGCTTGTACATTTTAAATTTAATTTAATTTTGATTTGTATTTAATTTGTTTTATCCTGGTTTGTGTTTTGCATTTACCTCGTTTGATTTAATTGAAATAATTGATTTATCAATTGGTTAAATTCTTGTGCAACGTGCTGTGGGGTGAATTTGTTTTATTGTCATATATTTATTAGACATTTAAGAACAACTGTAATCAGACCTAAATTATAAGGCCTTTTTTTTCTACAAAAATTCGCTAACAATTATAGACAATTAAACCACAACTAAAACTCCTGCTAAAGTATTAGAGACAGGGTCTATTTGAAATGAATTTTCTGTGAACATTTTAGTTAAATGACGGTTAAACCTGAAACTTAAAAACTTGTAAAACAAACGTCTTGCGACATTTTCTGTAGTCGTTTTAGACTCTTTGTCTAAATTTTGCCAATTTTGACGTTTCCTCGCGACTTTGACGTTTTAAGAGTCAAAATTATATAATTTTGAAAGTATTTTTTCTGGCATTTCTTGACCTTTTTGCGACAAAAAAAAACTTAATATTTGTCTGTAATATACAATAGATTTTGTTCTCCACAAAATATTTTGTTTTTGTCTGTTTATCTGGTCATCAGTGGCACCCAAAATGTCTTTCTTTAAATGTCTATAACTTTTTTTAATTACGACTTACAGATCTAAGTTTTGGTGGATAGTTTACTTATTGTTACCTAAATATGCGTACCAAATTTGGTCCTAACTTTGTTATTTCCGGAAAAATAAAAAAATCCGGGAAACACTAGGCCAATATTTCTGGCGAACTTATTTAAGCCATTTGCAAACGGAAGGTACCCACTAAATTCGCATCGAAATTAGTCCATTATTTTTGGAGTTATCTGAGCAATACATACATACACTCTTATATATATATATATATATATATATATATATATATATATATATATATATATATATATATATATATATATATATATATATATATATATATATAGAACGTTTTTTTCGCACAAAGGTTCGAAAAAGAAAATTTGTATCGCCAGCGACTTATGGGCCAGCCTGAAATAATTTTATAAGATGCAGCTCAAGACACCCTATAATTAACATATACATTTTTTCTCGTATCTTGTATAATAACGGATATATTGAGCTTTACCGTAGAAATGCGTCACCCTGTATATATACAAACATATAGAAACTGAAACTAACCCTGGATATGAGTTTGCGAACATTTGAAGAAATCTATTCAAAATTTAAAGGTGGCGATCTCCTCAATAACGAATTTTTTCTACAGAAATTCGCTGAAAATTATAGACTATTAAACCAGAACTAAAACTGGTGTGAAAGCATCAGAGAAATGATCTAATTGAAATTAATTTTCTGCAAATATTTTAGTAAAATGTAGGACAATGACGGTTGAAACGAAGCTTGAGGTTTTGTGTGTCTGTTTAATTATGGATGACCTCAGATGCTGACCACAGACTTTTATTTGTTTTTTATATTATTTTTTAACACTTAAAAAAATCATATCGAGAACACTGACCGTTTTATTATTTGAAGATTATTTGGTTTTATTCAACTAGGCGCTTGAGGTGTAATAAAACACAGTTCTTGTCAAATTTTCTCTACATAACCCGTATTCGTTCAGGTTCCTTTTCCAAATGTTGCCAAATTTGATCAAAATCGGCTTATATATATATATATATATATATATATATATATATATATATATATATATATATATATATATATGAAAATTGAAACTGACCCCGTATATGGGTTCTGAGGGGCCTAGTTCGCGCTCATTTGAAGATAATTTTTTAAATTAAAAAATCGAGATACCCCATTAGTGATTTTTTTACACGAAAATTCACTTAAAATGGAAATCCGCATAAAAGCTTTTTAAAATTCAGTGCTAACAAATGCACGACTTGCTGGGTACACTGACATATCCAGGAATAAGTACACGACATTTGAATTAACCAACTATTTTATACTTGCTCACAGAATAATAGTGTGTAATATTATATGAAAAGTCAACAAAGCAAAACCATAACTTGTGTTGCCTAGCCAGTGAAATTCCATGACTGCATGTTGAAACAGACCTGACCTACAAAATTTAATACAAATGTGTAGCATATACAGGATCGAAACTACTTGCTATGCTAAAACTTATAGGGTATGGGTACAAGAGGTTAGCTTACAACAACTTAATTTTACATTAACCTGTAGTCTACATAAATGCAATTTCTTCACAAAATTTTATCAAAATAACTTTATGCGGGTAATTCTCGAAGATCTAAATTTGTGTCTAATAAAAGTTGAATTTTTCAGACAGAAATATCTGTTTAGTTTGAGCTGGCCAACGAACCTAATTGAAGAGCAGAATCGATAGGTGGGCTAAGTGCCAAAACCATGTTTTCTTCTTTTTATGGAAATAGCGGATTTACTTACAAAAAGTGCCGAGCAATTTTAGTGTTTGGTTCAGTGTGTAGATGGCATCATATGTATGTGTCAGCCACTTTTTATGTAAAATCAGTGCCACGAAGCGTTACAAATTTTTAACCAAAATATATCTCGAAGTGCGCGTATTTTCACGTTTGTTTGCGCGTTTTTTTACGTTTGTTTGCGCGTTTTTTCTGCGTGTTTTTGTAGTAAACACCGATATGATTTACGATAAAATAACAGGCGGCTGAAAAACAAAAATACTGTTCAGGGCCTTTCATGACCAAACAGAAAAAATTACGGAGAGGCACATCAAACTAGTTCTAGGAAAAAATGTACCAGAAAAATTATCTCCTTAGGCATGGTAACTTGAACGGACACACGAGATATATCTGATGGGACTTTGAACGTATTCGGCAGCGCAGACACGGGCTCTACAAGGATCCAAAGTAAAGCAGGTGTCAGGCATTTGTTACATATGTTCTAAATGGGAAAGGAGAAAACGTTCAGGTATATCGGCAGACTTTTCTTGATATATTTTCGGTTTCTAAGATTCAGATTTACACTAAGTTAAACGAAAAAAGATGGGAGATACTGTTTATATGGAGACACTGGCTCTACAAGGCTCCAAAGAAAAGAGGCGTCAGACATCTGTAACATGTGTTCCAGATGGGAAAGGGGAAAATGGTTAGATGTGTGTGAGAGAAAAGGAAAGTTTTTGAAACCGAAAAAGTTCACAAATGACTATCTCAAACAAATAATTTACCATGTGAGCAGTATTTCCCGCTGCGAGAGTTATTATTTTCGTGCAGAAACAAGTCGGGATTGGCTTGACCTCAGACTTTTTTTATCCCATGAGTCTATCTGCAATTTATGCTCCGGGTGCACTGCAACTTAAAATGCTAACTGCACTTACCCTTATTATATTTGATTTTCACGCCCATGTTAAGAATGGAGTACCTTTTTTCCCTCAAGGCTCGTCCGCGGCCTTGTCGCCCCGATAGCACTACAACCTTTGGTTTATTGTACATGCCCTTAGTCTTGCTCCACCCATTCGAAAACCACTGTGCCTTGAACTAGTCTGCACAGCGATTGGTAGGGTGAATTTTTATATTGCTCTGTCTCCGGTCTAGACTGACCGCAGATCAGTTGTCTTTTGCGCTCCAGAGCTTTACACTCGCACAAGATGTGATGAGCTGATTCATCCCCCTCGCCGCAGAGTCTGCATGCGAAGTCCCCCTCGAACGCCCCATTTTATGCAGGTGTTTCTTGATAGCCATGTGTCCTGTCAAGAGACCTGTTATGTTTCTGAGCTGTCCTCTGCTAAGATTTAGCAGCTCCACAGCTCTCTTTGAACTGGGTTCGTCAATTATTGACTTCCCATATCTGAGCCCTGGACAGTCTGCCCAGTACACCTTGTGTTGATTTCTGACCCAGGATAATGGCTCCCCTGGGAGTGCTCTTTGTCATACCCAGAGCCGGTTCTGGTCCCATAAATGGTTCTGCTGACCCTCTCTTCGCGAGACTGTCTGCTTCTTCATTGCCTTTGACCCCCGAGTGACCCGGCACCCAGATGATGGAGTACCTTGTACTAGTTTGTACAGGTCTGCCTTAGTGGCTGAACCGTAATCATTGATAAAAATCTATCTGGAAGTAAAAGCCTTTAATTTAAACTTTAAGTATGTGGGTCCCAGATGTATTGACGTTTAGAAATTATACTATAATCATTCGATGCCGTTACTGGTTTCCCAAATAACCACTGTCTTTTGATATCCAGTGCCTCACATGTACATAAGTTATGCATTGCCGTTTCAGGTTCCTTATATTTGATTTACAGCTGAAATATTGAAGCAAATTTGACCCTATGTTTGGTTTATCTCATAACTGGGCCTTTGAATCTGGAATATTCCCAACAGGATTTAAAATGGCAATCAGTAAACCATTGTATAAATCGGGTTAAACGTCTGAAATTGTTAATTATCGACCAATCAGTTTGTTTGCGAGTGTTGTAAATTTTTTTACAAAGGCCGTCAATCGAGAATGGAGTCATTTCTTGACAAAAACGCTGTTTTATCAAATAAACAGTTTGGGTGGTAAAATCAACGCAGGGTGCTATCGCAAGTTTAACCACGAATGTGTATTCTTCGATAGACCAAAGCTACCGCTTTTGGGTATATTTATAGATTTAGAAAGGGCGTTTGATAGTGTTGATCACAAACAACTATGGAACAGACTGGAGGGTGTTTAGAGGTGTTGTGCATAATTTAATGAGAAATTAACTGACCGATAGGAAGCACTATGTTGAAGTCGGAGGAGAAAGGACCGACTTAAGAGCGGTTGAATATGGAGCGCCACAGGGGACTGTATTGGGACCGATATTGTTTAACATCTAGGGTGCGTCGTGGGCGAAAGTTAAAAAGACAGCAAAGAAGGCTTTTCCAACATTAAGTGCTATTTTGATAACAGCTTGTCGGCAGTGAACATGAAGAAGACAAAATTTTGACATTTTCAGTGTATAATAGAAGTCGGCGAGCTTTCTCAGCACTACAAGCGAATGGAGTCCAGATTGAGTCTTCTCACTCCCTGCAATACTTGGGAATCGCGATTGATTGAAATAATCGTTGGAGACCTCATATCGATAAAACTGCTGCTAGACTCAGAAGCCTCCTCGGAAAATTTAAGTATTTTAGAGACATTCTGAGTTTGAAACATCTAACTTCACTTGTGGTTCCTCATTTAAAATACTGTATTGTTGGTTAGGGTGGTGCTGCCAAGACTCACCAGAAAAAATTGGAGGCATTACAACGTTGGTTCATTATGTACAGGAAGGGTTGTACCCACAATTCTAACGTTTTGTATGATGAGTCACAAATATTGGATTTAGCACAGATATACAATTTTGAGGTTTTCTTAGATATGTTCATAAGAATAAATTGCTTGTAGAAATAGCTCGTCAACACCATACCATAAATATGGACATAAATGCAACAGATGTGAGATGCTACAAGACTGTGGGACAAAGTTACATATATTTTTTTATCCACTCGCCTGTACAACGTCACTCCCCCAGAGACAAGAGATATCTTAATCACGTCTGTGTATGCGAGAACAATCAGGAGATGGATATCGGAAAACAGGGTGCTTATCAAGGTTTGCTTTTTAGTGAATTTTCGTAGAAAAAATTCACTAATTGAGGCGATCCCAGCTTTTGAAATTTGAAAATTTTTTTGCAAATGAGCGCGAACTAGGACCCCTAGAACCCATTTATTTGATTGCTTTTGTGTTTCATAACTTGAGAATTTTAAAATACTCAGTAAGTGGTGGACGTGCCGCCACCTAGTTGCGGAACCAAGTAGTATGCTGTCACGCCAGCTCCAAATAACAAAAAGTGTTAAAAAATAGAGACTGGATACAGCTAACTAACAATTTAGAAAATTGTCAGCCCTGGCCCATTTCTACCCCAATATAGGGACAAAGCATGTAAGACTCGATGCATTTTCGAAACATTTAGAACAGTAAGACCGGTCTTACGGTTCTAATTGTTGCGAAAATGCATCGAGTCTTGAGAATTTTATTTATTAAACCTAGGAGTTTTATTCGTACTATTTTTTAATTTTTATATTTAGGCATTATATTTGTAGTCTGGGGCTTCTATTTCTATATTTTAACTTTGGCATTTTACTGTAGGTTAGGGAGATAATTTATACACTTTTTATCTTTTAACGGAGACGTGTTTTAGCGAATTTTTCGTAAAACTACAAATCACTAATGGAGAGATCCCGACTTTTGAATTAATTTTTTTTTTTAAATTAGCGTGAACTAGTCCCGTAGAACCCATATCCGTCAGCTATGATTTTATACGTTTATATATGTATTTATGTATATATATATATATATATATATATATATATATATATATATATATATATATATATATATATATATTACACCGATAACTCAAAAGATAATGAGCCGATTTTGATTAAATTTGGCAGGTCCTTCTTTATGTGAATGGCTTGGATAAGTTTTAATTGTTGGGAGCGATAACTGTGACTGTGTGAATAAAGGCTATTTTATTATTATTATTATATATCCAACCGATAACTCAAAAAATAATTAACCGATTTTGATGAAACTCGGCAAGTTCCTTTCTTTTATTAATAGCTTGGATGAGTTCGTTAGCCAGGAAAATCGGACAAGGTTTTCCGGGAAAATTTTGAGTTTTCTTTCGAAACAAAATTTTTTCTCCGAAAATTACAAAGATATTTCTATGAAATTTGGTGTACATATTGCTTTGGGAAAGACCTAACTATGCGCCAAAATTTAGCTTTCTAGGTTTACAGAAAATGAAGCTATTCAAATTTGAATCATTTATTTTCAATATCATTTATATCGTTTCACTGTCAATCGTAAACCTGGCTTATATGACATCTAGTATGTCGTTGCTAAGCGACGTAACATTTGATATTATTGCGCAGGTCTGTTAGACGCTGTAACTGGCGTTTGGTATGGGATTGTTTTATATGTTTATCTGTTTGAGTCGACATATTATTTGTTATTTGGGAAATGTTTATATACAAGTGCAAATTATTCCTTTATTAATGTTAGTGGGTGGACTAAACAGTGTTTGTTATGTTCGGGTTTACGTTCAGTTTTGATCTGCTTACATATATACAGGGTGACGCGTTTTCTACGGTAAAGCTCAATATAATTATTAATATACAAGAGACGAGAAAAAATCTTGAGCTGCATCTTATAAAATTATTTTGACAATCACCGGCTGGCCCATAAGTCGTTGGTGATCCCTACAATTTTTTTTCGAACAGCCTTATTTTGTTGCATTTTTTATCGAAATATGTTTGTAAGAAAAAAAATCAAGACGCAGTAAGTGCGTTTTGGTAGCAAATTTTAATTAAAGGCTTCAAATTTCAATAACTCAATTAACCTAAGGTTTGTTGGCTAGGAAACCAACGTTTAAAGTTTAATGTCGGAAAATTTTTGTACATTTTCAAACAATAAGTTATTTAGATAAAATATGGCACATTGTTTCTACTATATAGGTTTTTTATATTTCATTTACTACCACGAAATTATACAAATACATGTAAAGTGCGTTATAGTAGTCAATTTTCATAAACATGTTTTTAATAGCAAATATATCTTTTTAGTGAATTTTTATTTAAAAAAATTTACTAATAGAGAGGTATCGATGGTGAGACTTTCCAAAAAATTGTTTCAAATGAGCACGAACTAGGACCCCTAGAACCCATATCCGGGGTCAGTTTCAATTTTTATATGTTTATATTTTTTTCTCCGAAAATTACAAAGCCATTTTAATGAAATGTGGTGGATACGTTTCCTTGGGAAATGCCTTACTATGTACCAAAATTCAACTTTCTAAGTTTATAGAAAATTGAGTTTTTCCAATTTTGAGTTTTATTTCGAAAAAAACATTTTTTTTCCGAAAATTACAAAGCTATTTTAATGATATTCGGCGGACATGTTTCTTCGCGAAAGGCCTTACTACGTACCAAAACTGAACTTTCTAAGTTTATCGACAATTGAGTTATCCAAGTTCTAAACATTTAATAAAAAATCACTACCATAACGCACTTGCTGCGTCCCGAATTTTATTGAAGTTTGGATAAATTCTACAGTTTTGATGCCAAGAAACTATTGCTACTGTGCGTACCATTACTTTTGAACCACCAAATGTATAGGCACCCTCTTAGAGTGTATCTGAGTTCAAAGTAACTGCTTCACAAACTAAATAGAACGGGCATCAATATGCTACATATGTTCAAGCACAGTAGAAGCTCTTAAGGTACATCGAAAAATAGAATTTTGAAGAGTAGTCTAGTTATATCGCATATACATCAGGAAACACGGACTTCCCGTGTCTAAACAGAAACAAAAATAGTTTACAAGATTCTGCTTTCATTCGTGTACAAAAATCTCCACATGTAAGTGATTATATTGAAGTACACTAGTATAATAATAATATTCTACATGTAGTTGTAAACAAGTGGTGTATATATCCTAACATCAAACAGTTTGCGGTCATAACAAGTAGTTAGTTAGGTAGTTAGGTAGTTAGTTGGAGTTACTAGTGAAGACCAGAAGGAACCTCCTATTTAGTTTACATATATGTCTATTGAAAATGTTATATGATTGTACGTAACAGTGTATATATCGCGTTTGCTGAAACTTGTGTGTGATATTAGTGCACGTGCAACAAAATAACCATTTTAGGGTAAAATTTGTTTGTTTTGTCTAGTCAAAGTAAATGATAATGGTGCTTTTTCTCTAAATTTCCTTGTTCTGGATATTATACAGGTTGCTCGCAATTTCCTTTCGTCAATTTTGGAACTATGTAAGAACAGCAAAACGAGGAATACCAGCGTTACCATGGAGGTCGCAAAGCCCCCTCGGGTTTTTGGAGACTGTATACAACCAACTAACAATTTAGTAAATTGTCAGCCCTGGCCCATTTCTACCGTACAAAGTATGTAAGGCTAGATTAGTATGCCGTACTGAAGTGCTCTAATTGGTGCGAAACCGGTCTACGGTTCTAATTGTGGCGGGAATACATCTAGCCTTACATTGTGTATAAAATTGTAATGGCGTGTAGTTCTTTGAAAAGATATGAACTTTTAAAGAATTTTATCTCAACCAAAAGAATGTGACCACCGAATATGCTTTAACAAACTGATATGATGTCAAATAGATATTTTAAACTTAAAAGAGCAGAAATGTTGGAACACGGTGTTTAAAAAACACTAAAAATAAATGAAGCAATGCGTATTTACCAGCTGTAAATAGAAGATAATAAAGTAATTTAGATATAATGGTTCGTTTTAAATAGTAAACTAGTAAGATAAATACAATGTTACGTCACGGAGATAATTCTGTTACAATAATTGTTGAACCTGTTTTTCACACAACATTAGCTCCCCAATTAAGTTTTATCAAAATACCATTGTACGAGATCTCAACGCAAAGTAATATTATAAATGTTAACATGTTTTACACTAATTAACGAAGACATAGAAAAATTAAGCATGTAACACGACCCTATCTTGTTTACATGGATACCTTGGCCTGACCGTTATATTTCATCCCTATAGAAGCATGCAGTGTGCGCGCAATACACAGGAGCCGACAGTTAACTAGCGCCAAGTGAACTCTATAGACATTATACAGTACATCTTGTTATTTCTTAGTTTTTGTAAAAGTTTGTCATTATATTTGTTACCCTTATGTACTTGTGTTTTCGGTGAAAGCTACCCTCAACCCCGTATAACAAACAACAACTTGTTATAAGCCCATTTATGTATGTTATGAAAATACAAAAGACGTTCCCGGCTGTTGACGTATCGAGACCATACGCCTCGCGAATTTTGTATCTATCAACTTAGTAACTTAGTTTGTAAGAATTTACATTTTGGAGTAGTCACAAAAGGTAGCCATTGAAATTAAAATTATTGACACTACACAGCAAACAACGGTTCGGACATTGCCAGTGTGTTATAGTAGCGAATTTCCATAAAATATATTTCTGAGTATCAGATATATATATATATATATATATATATATATATATATATATATATATATATATATATATATATATATATATATATATATATATATATATATATATATATTTAAACAACACACCACGAGGGCTTACAGCCTAAATAGAACCGTACCGTGGGTGTCAACAAGGAGGAAAGAGGCAACTTGTTAATTCTGGACTTGAAAGTTTGGAGGTTCGGAGGAGAAAGAAAAACATGTGCCGGCAAGGAATTCCACAACTTGGAAGTCATCGGGACAAAATAGCGGGCATAACAAGATGTTCAATGTTGTTCAAGTTGTTTATGACCTGGACAGTAAAAGGGTGCATTCGCTCTGTTCCCCTGGTAGATCTGTTGGGCGCAGCAGGTGGAAGAACTATAGAAGAAAGCTCCTCTGAGCAGTGCCCGTGAAGTTATCTATAAAAGAGAGAGAGAGAGAGAGAGAGAGGGAGAGAGAGATATATCACCAACTGCACGTCGGTGGGCAAGGTATGGCAGCCTTTGGGTGAGGGTAGGGTCACTGGTGAGACGTATAGCTCTCTTCTGAATGAAGTCCAGGATAGCGAGTGTAGAAGCGGCAGCGGCACCCCAGATGTGGGAGCAGTATTCGAGGTTTGGCATTATTTGTGAAGTATATAAGGTATAGAGATTAGCTGGTGAAAAGTATTTGCGAGCCCGAAAGAGGAAACCTAATTTCTTAGCAGCCGCTTCTGCAATTGATGTGACATGTTGGTGCCATTTGAGATTTCGATCCACAGAAATGCCACCAAGTGAAAAGGACTCATTACTTTGATTAACTTGGTTGTTCATTGTGATGGGCCTAGGGCTGGTGTATCTCTTATGAGATAGAAAGCAAGACTAAGATTTGGTGGAGTTGAATTGTACAAGATTTCTACTTCCCCAGTCTAATATTTTTTGGAGATCCACGGAGACAGAACCCTCCATGAGCCTGCGTTCCTCATCTAATTGGGCTAAAGAGACAGGCGTAGAATATTGTATATTCGAGTGGAGGGTGCTGTCGTCCGTGTAACTGTGAACTGGGTTGGATGTGCTAGAGAGGAGGTCATTGATGTGGAAAAGAAACAAAGTAGGGGCTAAAGCTGAACCTTAAGGAACTCCTGCATTAATTGGATACAGTTTAGAGGAATGGCCATCCACGACAACAGAAATGCTCCGGCTGGAAAGGAAATTTGCTGTCCAGGTACAGAGTTTTGGTGGTAGGCCATAGGCCGGAAGTTTATTAAACAGTGCTCCGTCCCAGACCTGGTCGAATGCTTTGGATATGTCTAGAGCGACAATCTGGGATTCACTGTGTAGTTCCATAGATTTGTTCCAAGAATATGTGATAAAGGAAAGGAGGTCGGCAGTTGATCTGCGCTGACGGAATCCATACTGCCTGTCGTGGATTAGACTGTGTTTTTCAAGAAATTTTAGTAATTCGGTGTTTATATACTTTTCCATCACTTTAGAGACGACTGAAAGAAGAGAAATATGCCTGTAGTTGCTAGGAAGCGCTTTGTATCCTTTCTTGGGGACGGGTTGCACTCGAGCATTTTTCCAGTTACTAGGGAATATGCCTCTATTGTAAGATGTCTGAAACAGACGAGTCAGGACAGGAGCAAGTTCTGGTGCGCATTTTTTGAGAACAATTACTGGGATCTCGTCAAGGACAGATGCTTTCCTGGTATTAAGAGTAGAGAGCATCTTTCGTACCTTTTTAGTTTTGATATCCGTCATTTTATGATCGACATTGGGGACTGTTGGTGGTTGAACATTGGAGCTGTGTTGAGAGTAGAATTTCCGGCGAACAACGAGGCAAAAAGTTCAGCTTTGCCCAGGGCGGTAGAAACAATTTCATCCCCTGAGACACGAGGTGGGAACGTGCTCTTGCAGAAATTATTCCCAATAGATTTAGCAAGAGTCCAGAAGGGTTTGCTGCCGGTGTAGCTTAAGAGGACTTTGTTTTTGATGTGGTTATTAAACGAGTTTTTTGCCTCAGAAAGAAAGCGGACATAGCGGTTTCTTGCGTCGTTAAATGCTTGACGGTTTTCTTGACTGGGATTGTGTAGAAGCGTTTTGTGAGCTCTGGCCTTTTCAAGTCTGGCCCTGTCACAAGATTTAGAGAACCAGGGCTTTTGAGTGGCTGAAGAGGTTTACTCTGTACGTGGAATAAATAATTCCATGCCAGCTTGGATAATTTCGGTGACGTTTTGTAAGATATCAGAGGGGTCAGGATGAGAGAAGCAGACAGGCGCCCATGGAAATAAGGAAAAGTAAGGTCGCATTTCCTCCCAGTTCGCGGAGTTGTAGTGCCAAACGATACGTGGGTGTAATGACTGTGTGACCTCGGGTTGCATTGCGCAGGAAGCAGTGACCATGCCGTGGTCTGAGCGACCCAGGGGGGGGGGGGTGACTGATATCTTAAGCATTCAGGTTTTGTAGTAAAAAAGAGATTCAAGGGATTTGAGCTGTGTGTTGGGATGCGAGGAAACTAAGTAGGCTGCTGAACCATATTGGCTAAAGAATTGCTGACTGCAAAGGCCTCCACTGCTCTCCCTTGTGGATCGGTTTTTTAAGATCCTAGCCATTCCTTATTATGGACGTTGAAGTCACCAAGAATAGTGACCTCGGAGGAACGATATTCAGAAATCAGATGGTCGCTTTTTTCAGAAAGATAGTCAAAGAGCTGGACAAAGTCGTTGTCAGAAGGTGACCGGTAAATGCAACAGATTAATTTAGTTGCAGCCCTGAGAGAGAGAGAGAGAGAGAGAGAGAGAGAGAGAGAGAGAGAGAGAGAGAGAGAGCGCTTCCGGAGATTACGCACCCCTCCATTCGGATCTCCGAGAGAGGGGTGTGCAGGGCGCGCCGGCATCAAGATTTAACACATTCTTCTTCAATATATGTGGCCTAAATTCTAACCTGAACTCCGTCATCCAATTCCTCCATGGCGATGTCGCTTACACCATTTGTTGTAGTTCACTTAAAAGATCAACCACTGAAAAAATTCCTATATATATATATATATATATATATATATATATATATATATATATATATATATATATATATATATATATATAACGTGATTCATAAATGGAAACCTCAAAACTCAAGATACTCCGTCATCCAATTCCTCCATGGCGATGTCGCTTACACCATTTGTTGTAGTTCACTTAAAAGATCAACCACTGAAAAAATTCCTATATATATATATATATATATATATATATATATATATATATATATATATATATATATATATATATATATATATATATATAACGTGATTCATAAATGGAAACCTCAAAACTCAAGATACCAAAAATCAAACTATGATTATTGAGCTCAAACATGCATACAGAGGTGCCTTGTTTAAGAGATACATAGTGTTCAAAGTTAAAATATAATTTTTAAATTGTATCGAAAAATAGCAGCTTCATGTTTTTTGTTATGACAAGAATTTGCAAATATTTTTGATGTTGCTCATTGTTATATCCTACTGCTTTGGTAAGTTGAGTTTTGTATAGACATATAAAGTCTGAAACATAAACATAATCATGTAAAAATTTAAAGTGACACTGAAAACGGCTTCCAAGAGCTCTAAAAATCGAACATTTGAAAAAACTAAAAGTCTTATATTTGTGATCTCCTCATTAGCGAATTCTTTACTGCATTATTTTATGACGTAATTTCGTTGTCACGACGGTATATTTTTAGTATTTTAATATGAAACGCTTTTCTTACACATATCGATAATTTAAAAGAAGTTAAGTGTTATATTTGTGATCTTCTCATCAGCAAATTTTTTTACGAAAATTCGCTAAAAGGAGCGTTACTTTATAACGTAATTTTGTTGTCATGGGAGTTTTTAGTATTTGAATATGAAACGCTTTTCTTATATTATTATTCTGCCGTAGAACCATCCTCGATCCTTCATGAATATTCTAAATTTAAATGTAATTTTCCCTACTCGTATGTGATCTTCATGGAGTTTTCTAGCAAACCTGAACGCGTTCCTGATGTCTCATTTAAATGAGATTGTAATCAGCATGTATCTTGTCAGGATAATGATTCACGTTTTATTCAAGAACATAATGTTATTTCTGTAATTATTCTGTTCTTTATGTACATAAATCCAATCGATTTCAGCATATTCCCTTGAATATTCAGCGACAGAATATGTTTGTCAAAGCTGTTTGTGATTTCATCATAGAACCCAAATCATGCCCGAGAATAATACTTTTAATAAAGGTAGATAATCAATATTTTATATTTATATGAAAACATTACTTTTATATAAACAAACAAAAACAATCAAATGATAATTTAATAAAAAACGCTAAAGAGCTGTATAGAAAATTATAAACAGGGTTAAACAAAGACAACAGAGCATGTCGGCATCCATATCGGCGGACGATTTTAACGATTATTTTGTGCACGTTTCTGAAAATATAATTATTAATATACCACAAAGGGATAAGTTCCACAACTGTTATTTGCAACAGTTGAATACTGATGGCAAGAGAATTGAATTTTTCTGTAGCAAAGTATCTTATATCCAAGTCCTTGATGTTATAAGCCTTTTAAATAATATTTTATCTTGCGTTTGTTATGGCAACAACATGCGAATTTTAAAATGTGTAAAATATGATATTGTAGTTCCTCTTACAAACCTAACAAATCTTTGAATTTCTAATAACATTCTGGGGTGTCTTAAGCCCTCCAAGGTTATATTATTATTTAAAAAGTCTGGACGCAGCAAGTGCGTTATGGAAGTGAATTTTCATAAAAGTGTTTTTAATAACAAATATGTCTTTTTTTTTAATGAAAGCAGGTATCAAACTTGGTTACCAGTATAACCTACATTATAGTAGAAACAATGTGCCATATTTCATCAAAATAAGTTTATTGTTTGAATATATACAAAAAGTTTCATAAAATAAACTTAAAAGGTTCCCGAAAAAACGGGTTTCCTAGCCAGAGAACCTCAAATTAATAGCGAATTGGCTTATTGAATTTAAAGCATTTTATGAAAATTCGCTCCCAAAACGCACTTACTGTGTCCAGAATTTCTTTTCTCACAAACATGTATTATGTTTTGATGAAAAATCCAAAAATGCATAAGAGGTGTTGATTTCAAGTGGTAAGAGGGACTCTATCATTGTCCGAGTTGAAGAACCCATAAATATTGTCTTCTGTGTTGTGTACAGTAAAATTGATTAGCCATTAGTGTCCGGTCTCAATCAAGAAACATGTGCATCTAGTCCTAGTGTGTCTGAATGGTCATATTTTTAGGTATAGAGGCAACGAAATTCACAGATAGACGAAGCCCTCTTGTTTACTTTCGCACATCTGTGTATCCCACTAAAAAGTTCTGGACGCAGCAACTGCGTTATGGTAGTGATTTTTTATTAAATGCTTCGAACTTGGATAACTCAATTGTAAATAAACGTAGAAGGCTGAATTTTGGTATGTGGTAAAACCTTTCCCAAGGCAACATATCCGCCAAATGTCAAAATAACTATGTAATTTTCGGAGAAAAAATTTTTTTCGAAAGAAAACTCAAAATTTAAAAAGCTCAATTTTCTATAAACTTCGAAAGTTGAATTTTGGCATATAGTAAGAACTTTCCCAAGATAACATATCTACCAAAATTCATTAAAATAGCTATGTAATTTTCAAAGAAAAATTTTTTTTTCTAAATTAAACTCAAAATTTTTCCGGAAAAGCTTGTCCCAATTTTTTGAATAACAATTTCATCCAAGCCATTAATCAAAGGCAGACACCTGCCGAGTTTTATTAAAATCGGTTAATTATTTTTTGAGTTATCGGTTGGATATATATATATATATATATATATATATATATATATATATATATATATATATATATATATATATATATATATATATAAACATATAAAAATTGAAACTGACCCAAGATATGGGTTCTAGGGGTCCTAGTTCGCGATCATTTGAAAAAATTTGTGCAAAGTCTCACCATCAATAGCTCTCTATTAGTGAATTTTTTTGAATAAAAATTCACTAAAAAAAGAGAATTTGTATCAGCAACGACTTATGGGCACCCTGTAATTGTAGAATTATTTTTTTAAGACCATATAATTAATGTATACAATTTTTTTTCATATCTTGTATAATAACGGATATATTGAACTTTATTGATTTTTTACGAATATTCGACAAAAATTATATACCATAAAACGATAAACTCTATAGCTAAGGCTACTGCCAAACATCAGAGAAAGGGTCTATTTGAAATGAATTTTCTGGAGATATTTTAGTAAAATGAAGGACAATGACGGTTGAAACTAAGACTTCAGGGTTTGTAAAATATTCTTCTTGAGATATTTTATTTCCATAGCCTGTATTAGATTCAAGTTATTTGCCTAAATGTTGCCAATTTTGACGTTTTAAATCGCAACTTTGACGTTTTGAGGAAAACTCCAATTTATTTTTATTTAAATGCCTATCACTTTTTTGTGTTTTGACCTACAGAGCTTTGGTAGGTAACTTACCTATACTGATATAACTCAGTGTACCAAATTTGGTTGCCCTTCACTTTGTTAATTCGGGAGATATAAATTTTTTTCGCAAGAAAACACAAAATTTTCCGGACAAACATGGACCGATTTTCCTGGCTAACGAACTTATCCAAGCCATTTGCAAAAGGAAGATATTCACCAAATTTAATCAAAATCGGCCCATTATTTTTTGAGTTATCGGTGTGATACATACATACATATATATATATATATATATATATATATATATATATATATATATATATATATATATATATATATATATATATATATATCTATATATTTATATATATATATATATATATATATATATATATATATATATATATAAACATATAAAAATTGAAACTGACCCCGAATATGTGTTCTGGGGGGCTTAATTAGCCCTCATTTGTGAATTTTTTTATAAAGAAAATTCACTAAAAAAGGGACTTTGACCTGTTAAAAAACTACAGGCCTATATCAATCATAACATTTTTCGCGAAAATATTTGACGTAGTCTTATACGACCAGATTACTGTTTTTCTGACACAAAATAAACATTTTATCTCACAGACAATTCGGATTTATAAGAGACATATCAACTACATCCAGGATAAATTTCCATATTGACATAATCAATTCTGGATTTAAAGGACGGGCCCATACATCTGCACATTTTCTGGACTTGACGAAAAAGTTCTGGACGCAGCAACTGCGTTATGGTAGTGATTTTTTATTAAATGCTTCGAACTTGGATAACTCAATTGTAAATAAACGTAGAAGGCTGAATTTTGGTATGTGGTAAAACCTTTCCCAAGGCAACATATCCGCCAAATGTCAAAATAACTATGTAATTTTCGGAGAAAAAATTTTTTTCGAAAGAAAACTCAAAATTTAAAAAGCTCAATTTTCTATAAACTTCGAAAGTTGAATTTTGGCATATAGTAAGAACTTTCCCAAGATAACATATCTACCAAAATTCATTAAAATAGCTATGTAATTTTCAAAGAAAAAATTTTTTTTCTAAATTAAACTCAAAATTTTTCCGGAAAAGCTTGTCCCAATTTTTTGAATAACAATTTCATCCAAGCCATTAATCAAAGGCAGACACCTGCCGAGTTTTATTAAAATCGGTTAATTATTTTTTGAGTTATCGGTTGGATATATATATATATATATATATATATATATATATATATATATATATATATATATATATATATATATATATATATATATATATATATATATATATATATATATATATATATATATAAACATATAAAAATTGAAACTGACCCAAGATATGGGTTCTAGGGGTCCTAGTTCGCGATCATTTGAAAAAATTTGTGCAAAGTCTCACCATCAATAGCTCTCTATTAGTGAATTTTTTTGAATAAAAATTCACTAAAAAAAGAGAATTTGTATCAGCAACGACTTATGGGCACCCTGTAATTGTAGAATTATTTTTTTAAGACCATATAATTAATGTATACAATTTTTTTTCATATCTTGTATAATAACGGATATATTGAACTTTATTGATTTTTTACGAATATTCGACAAAAATTATATACCATAAAACGATAAACTCTATAGCTAAGGCTACTGCCAAACATCAGAGAAAGGGTCTATTTGAAATGAATTTTCTGGAGATATTTTAGTAAAATGAAGGACAATGACGGTTGAAACTAAGACTTCAGGGTTTGTAAAATATTCTTCTTGAGATATTTTATTTCCATAGCCTGTATTAGATTCAAGTTATTTGCCTAAATGTTGCCAATTTTGACGTTTTAAATCGCAACTTTGACGTTTTGAGGAAAACTCCAATTTATTTTTATTTAAATGCCTATCACTTTTTTGTGTTTTGACCTACAGAGCTTTGGTAGGTAACTTACCTATACTGATATAACTCAGTGTACCAAATTTGGTTGCCCTTCACTTTGTTAATTCGGGAGATATAAATTTTTTTCGCAAGAAAACACAAAATTTTCCGGACAAACATGGACCGATTTTCCTGGCTAACGAACTTATCCAAGCCATTTGCAAAAGGAAGATATTCACCAAATTTAATCAAAATCGGCCCATTATTTTTTGAGTTATCGGTGTGATACATACATACATATATATATATATATATATATATATATATATATATATATATATATATATATATATATATATATATATATATATATATATATATATCTATATATTTATATATATATATATATATATATATATATATATATATATATATATATATATATATATATATATATATATATATATATATAAACATATAAAAATTGAAACTGACCCCGAATATGTGTTCTGGGGGGCTTAATTAGCCCTCATTTGTGAATTTTTTTATAAAGAAAATTCACTAAAAAAGGGACTTTGACCTGTTAAAAAACTACAGGCCTATATCAATCATAACATTTTTCGCGAAAATATTTGACGTAGTCTTATACGACCAGATTACTGTTTTTCTGACACAAAATAAACATTTTATCTCACAGACAATTCGGATTTATAAGAGACATATCAACTACATCCAGGATAAATTTCCATATTGACATAATCAATTCTGGATTTAAAGGACGGGCCCATACATCTGCACATTTTCTGGACTTGACGAAAACTCTTGACTGTGTATCACACAGTATTTTGGTTGACAAATTGAGGTTCTGCGGTTTCAGTGAGGGTGGCTGTTTGTGCACAGTATGTCAAAACAGCCGATACCTGCTCAAAAACTTTAACCCTAAAATATGGTATGCCCCAGGGCTCAGTTTTAGGATTTATTTTTTCCTTTATTTACATTAATGACCTCCTAAGTACGGTAAAAGTCTGTGTGTTCCTTTTGCGGATGATACCACCTTTGTATGCTCTGATCCTGATGTATGTTGGGTTGAATCAAGTATGAGCAAAATAATATCAGTGGCGGAGGCTGGTTTTCAGCGAATCAATTGAGTTTGAACAGCACAAAATCGGAACATCTCTTATTTTCTCTTGGGCATACGCTGAATTACAACGGTGCCGAACGGTGCTAATACAAAAAAAATCTCTCATGTTTTTGGGGGTTCAATATTAGCTGAATAGTTCTTCTTTTGATGTTTGAAACAGTACCCAATTTTCTCGTGCTCAAAGTTGGGTCTGCAGCAATTTGTCCTAAAACTTCAATTTCAGTAGTCTCATTTCTAACCGGAAATTCACGTTCAGGATCCCGTTTTTTGTTGGCTACTGAACCACTTTTTCGAAACTTGCAACTAACTCCAAAATGTATTTTCTGTTAACATGTCTGTTCGGATGTGGTTCATTAATCAAATTTGCGGTACGGTTGACACAGTCATCGTTTAAAAAAAGAGTAATTATTTTAGCTCTTTCTTCTACAGAATACACCATTGTGAAATTAATTTTTGGTAGTACTATCAAGTATCAAACCGACCGATAAATTGAAATAATAGACCGCATTTCTCTCATTCCGATAAGAAATGTTCTGATAGTCAATTTTTTGTTTACAATCCAACAAAACATTGACTATCAGCACATTTCTTATCGGAATAAGTGAAATGCGTTTTTGCATCTTCAACTGTGAATAATTTTTAAACGAATTGATAAAACTTGCAAAAAAATTAGTGTGCTGAATTCAGAAAAGAAAGAGCTTTCAAGTGATGTAACACTTGGCCCATGTTCCTTATTTAAAATATAAGGGTTGTTATGACCACCCTTAAGGGGTTGCTGTGACAAAGTTGAGTTTTATGTCCAAACATGTCCCCCTAAATATTAAAATTGACGTATTTCAGCGTTTCTTAAAAAAAATTCTCTGGACGCAAATCGGTCTGTTTCGTTTTCAATACGCCACCCTATATATATATATATATATATATATATATATATATATATATATATATATATATATATATATATATATATATATATATATATATATATAATTTAAAAAATTTACCCATAAACGACAAACTTACTTTGTTCAATCGTTGACTCTCGTCATCGATGAAAAGTTAAGAGATGTAGTAACTAAATAAGAAAGTTTTAATATTAGACGTAGAATGCAAAGAGGCGTTTGCCCATAGCTGTACCACTTTTTGTTGGTGGAAAAAAAGTGAAAAGGTACATTTCCTTTTTTTACAAAGTGACGATTCAAAACGTAGAATTGATCATTTTTAAAAAAAAGACAACGAAACGAATACGGGTATCACAATTCATGCAAGAATGTGGTTTGAACAAGGTCTTAATTTCTTGTTTCACCAGCTATTCTTCATTTGACTAAAATATTTGCAGAAAATTTATTTGAAATAGACCCATTCTTTGATGGATTGGCAAAAGCTTAAATTATAGAGTTTGTGATTTTAACCTGTATTTTTTTATTCAACAACATACATTTGAAAAAAATATATCTTCAGTCAATAAAGTGATACCATATGTAACTATTAGTAAAAGTTCCGACCCAGCGAGTGCGTTATCGCAGCACATTTACAAAAACTATTTATATATAATTGACAAATTGTTTTGACAAATGGCAGATTTATCTTCAAACTGGTAGACCTAATAACCTGTGAAATGCAAATGTGGTTACTTTGGCGGCGCAGTATGTGTCGACTCACCTTAGTTTGAGTTAACCAACGTCGGGCAGGGTCAGTTCTTTTATGGGTGACCGGTTTGTGAACTCGTCCAGGTCTGATGTTTGTCGAAAACTTTTCAAGGGAAGTTACGTATAAATATTTTTTAGACGAATTTTCGTTAAGCAAATTTGGTGATTTAATTGTAAAAATATTTTTTTGCCGAATTTTCGTGAAAAATAATTGCAAATTTTCGTAAAGAAATATTTTTAATGACTTCGTGAAAAAATTATCCTAGCGAATTTTTGTGGCAATTTTTTTATATAGAGATTTTCAATAAGCTCTTGTAGTAAAATGTTGTAGCACATTTTTGTATACATTTTCTTCAGAATTGCAGGGAAAAACTTTTTCAGTTAATTTCTGTTAAACAAAATAAAAATTGCGATTTTTGATGCAAAACTTTGTTTTCTTCGTGAAGTTGGATACACTGTTTTTAATATAAAAACACAATTATAATCTTGTGCTTTCTTTTGGTCTTATGAAGAAAAAAGTCAATGCCTATAACGCAATTCTCTATAAAACAGGAAACTTAAAATTTGGTACTAGTCGATAGAAAGGCATCTTGTTATCAGAATGGTACTTTGTTTTCCCCCAGGGCTCGTCCGCGGCCTTGCCGCCCCGATAGCACTGCAACCTTTGGTTGATTGTGCATACCCTTAGTCTTACTCCACCCATTCCAAAATCACTATGCCTTGAACTAGTCTGCACAGCGATTGGTAGGGTGAAGTTTTATATTGCTCTGTCTCCGGTCTAGACTGACCATAGATCAGTTGTCTTTTGCGGTCCAAAGCCTTACACTCGCACAAGACGTGCTGGGCTCATTCCTCCCCCTCCTGCAGAGGCTGCATGTGAGGTCCCCTTCGAACCGCCCCATTTTATGCAGGTGTTTCTTGACGGCCATGTGTACCGTCAAGAGACCTGTTGTATTTCTCAGCTCTCCTCTGCTAAGATTTAGCAGCTCCACAGCTCTCTTTGAACTGGGTTCGTCAATCATTGACTTCCCATGTCTGAGCCCTGGACAGTCTGCCCAATACACGTAATGGCTCCCCTGGCAGTGCTCCTTGTCACGCCCAGAGCCGGTTCTGGTCCCATAAATGGTTCTGCTGACCCTAGATAATTTTTATTTCGAAGATGCAGAATTTTTCCAGCAAAAATATTTTCCCAAAAAACTGGTCAAAGCCGGGTTGGCTAACGAACTTATCTGAGCTTTAAACAAAGGGAAGGCACCTGCAATTTAGTATGTGCGCTTGGTTTAATAGTTTTGACAAGTTTGTTGGCCTTCCAATAAAACCAGTTTCTCCAAAAAAAAGAACAAACTTGTATTTCCGAAAGTATATATTTTCTTATAAGCATTTTATAATCTAATTTTTTTAATGAGAATTCGCTCTACCATAACGCACTGGCTGCGTCAAGATTTTTTTTACTTAAACAAGTTACTTCTTCAAGAGCCAAGCAAAAATTCACTTATCTTGCGTATTGGGCCCTATGTTTGAATCACTCTGCATACGTACTTGTAGGTAGAAGTGAAATTTCTACTGACAGAATATTATTGTAAAAAAAGCTTTTAGGAAAATGAGGAAATCTTGAAAATGTTCTTTCATCTAAATAATGTACAATGTATTTCCATCTAGCGTAAGTAAAATCAATACAATGTTTTTACCGCTTTGTAATGCACTTGTTTGTAATTACCACAAGCTAATTTAGATAAGCATATGATACCAAAGAGTTAGCCGACTACATATTAAGTCTTCGCGGAGTTATCACATTCGTGCCAACCGATCGGGATCTTGAATAAACATACAGCAAATATACGCGGTGTGATTGTTAAATTACAAGACTTTGTGATTTGTTATGCAATTTCTCAATTTTAAACCACCCCCTCTTACATATTTGTCAAACTCAGCTAGAATACAGGGTTAGTAAAAAGTATGGAAGGGCACTTGTATTTCCTAAGATATTCGCTATTCAAAGAAATGTTTTAACAAAAGTTTTTTGACACATTGTTTGCGAGAAGCTGACGATGATCGATTTTTCCCAACGTCAACAACTTTGTTGGTATGGCAATTAAACATATAGATATTTTTTAAATGGCAATATATAATTTTTTGCATTTTCAGAAAAAAGGCCTTTCTTGATACGGCACTATAAAACTTTAATCAGGTTCCATAAGAAAAAAAGTGAGAAAAAATCACCTCCTTCGGTAGTACTTCATTTATCGTTGGGCACTACAACTCCGCGAACTGGGACGAAATGCGAGATTACTTTTCCTCACTTCCTTGGGCGTCTGTCTGCTTCTCTCATCCTGACCCTTCTGATATCTCACAAAACGTCACCGAAATTATCCAAGCTGGCATGGAGTTATTTATTCCGCGTACACAGAAAACCTCTGCAGCAACTGAAAAGCCCTGGTTCTCTAAATCCTGTGACAAGGCCAGACTTGAAAAGGTCAAAGCTCACAAAACGCTTCTACACAATCCCAGTCAAGAAAACCGTCAAGCATTTAACGACTCAAGAAACCGCTATGTCCGCATTCTTTCTTAGGAAAAAAACTCGTTTAATAACCACATCCAAAACAAAGTCCTCTTAAGCTCCAGCGGCAGCAAACCCTTCTGGACTCTTGCTAACTTTATTGGGAATAATTTCTACAAGAGCACGTTTCCACCTCTTGTCTCAAGGGATGAAATTTTTTCTACCGTCCTGGAGAAGGCTGAACTTTTTGCCTCGTTGTTCGCCAGCAATTCTACTCTCAACCCACCTCCAAATCTTCAACCACCAACAGTCCCCAGTGTCGCGCATAAAATGATGGATATCATTTTCAAAACTAAAAAGGTACGAAAGATGCTCTATTCTCTTAATACCAGGAACGCCTCTGGCCTTGACGAGATCCCAGCAATTGTTCTCAAAAAATGCGCACCAGAACCTGCTCCTGTCCTGACTCGTCTGCTTCAGACATCTTTTTTTTTTGTTCCCTCAGGGCTCGTCCGCGGCCTTGCCGCGCCGATAGCACCGCAACCCTTGGTTGATTGTGCATACCCTTAGTCTTACTCCACCCATTCCAAGATCACTGTGCCTTGAACTAGTCTGCACAGCGATTGGTAGGGTGAAGTTTTATATTGCTCTGTCTCCGGTCTTGAGTGACCGTAGATCAGTTGTCTTTTCCGGTCCAGAGCTATACACTCACACAATATGTGCTGGGCTGATTCCCCCCCCCCCCCCTCGCCGCAGAGCCTGCATGCGAGGTCCCCTTCGAACCGCCCCATTTTATGCAGGTGTTTCTTGACGGCCATGTGTCCCGTCAAGAGACCTGTTGTGTTTCTGAGCTGTCCTCTGCTAAGGTTTAGCAGCTCCACAGCTCTCTTTGAACTGGGTCCGTCAATTATTGACTTCCCATGTCTGAGCCCTGGACAGTCCGCCCAGTACACCTTGTGTTGGTTTCTGACCCAGGACTTAATGGCTCCCCTGGCAGTGCTCTTTGACACGCCCAGAGCCGGTTCTGGTCCCATAAATGGTTCTGCTGACCCTCTCTTCGCGAGACTGTCAGCTTCTTCATTGCCTTTAACCCCCGAGTGACCCGGCACCCAGATGAGGGTCACCTCATTCTGCCCAGCCAGGTCGCTCGTCTCGTCTCGGCACTCACTCACCAGCCAGGAATTTACCCGTGGGCTACTTAGTGCCTTAAGGGCTGCCTGGCTGTCTGTGGCTATGAGGATCCGCTTGTTGGTGTAGCCCCTCCTCTTGTTCTCCCGCACACAGTGCACGATGGCGTACATCTCGGCCTGAAACACCGTTGCATGGGCTCCGAGGGAAATACTATGACTTACCCTCGGTCCTTCCGAGTAAACACCTGCCCCCGTCCCACGCTCCCCGCCAGATCCGTCCGTGAACCATACGAGCGCGTCCCTTGGCATGCCCGGCGTCTCCTCCCGCCATGCCTCGCGATCAGGGATTTCCACTGTAAAGTTGTTTTCCCTGCACATTCGCGGGCTCGCGAAGTCTGACCTCATTTCAAGCATGGGCTCCTTCACGATCTCCTGAATTTTGCAGTGGCCCCTGAAGCCTGGGTTGATCTTCAGTCTACCATTGCAGGCTAGTCTGTATAGTCCTAGCCTGGCCTCTCCCATAATAACTAAGTGTAGGGGGGGGGGGGGTAGATCCAGCAACACCTCCATGGCGGCTGTTGGGGTTGAAGACATGGCCCCTGTGATGCCTAGGCAAGCCATCCTTTGGATCTTGCCTAGTTTTTGTTTGGCACTGGATTGTGTCACCTTAGGCCACCAGACTAGTGCCGCATATGTTAACGATTTCAGACATCTTACAATAGAGGCATATTGTTACCCCACACCACGTCTTACAATACAGGCATATTCCCTAATAACTGGAAAACTGCTCAAGTACAACCCGTCCCCAAGAAAGGATCCAAAGCGCTTCCTAGCAACTACAGGCCTATTTCATTCAGTCGTCTCTAAAGTGATGGGAAAGTATATAAACACCGAATTGCTAAAATTTCTTGAAAAACACAGTCTTATCCACGACAGGCAGTATAGATTCCGTCAGCGCAGATCAACTGCCGACCTCCTTCCCTTTGTCACCCATTCTTGGAACAAGTCCATGGAACTACACGGTGAATCCCAGATTGTCGCTCTAGACATATCCAAAGCATTCGGCCAGGTCTGGCACGCAGCACTGCTTAATAAACTTCCGGCCTATGGGCTACCACCAAAACTCTGTACCTGGACAGCAAATTTGCTCTCCGACCGGATCATTTCTGTTGTCGTGGATGGACATTCCTCTAAACTATATCCAATTAATGCAGGAGTTCCTCAAGGTTCAGCTTTAGCCCCTACTTTGTTTCTTCTCCACATCAATGACCTCCTCTTTAGCACATTCAACCCAGTTCAGAGTTACGCGGACGACAGCACCCTCCACTCAAATATACAATATTCTAAGCCTGTCTCTTTAGCCCAATTAGATGAGGATCGCAGACTCATGGAGGGTTCTGTCTCCGTGGATCTCCAAAAAATATTAGACTGGGAAGTAGAAATCTTGTACAATTCAACCCCACCAAATCACAGTCTTGCTTTCTTTCTCATAAGAGATACATCAGGCTTAGACCCATCAGAATGAACAACCAAGTTATTCAAAGTAATGAGTCCTTTTCACTTGTTGGAATTTCTGTGGATCTAAATCACAATTGGCACCAACATGTCACATCAATTGCAGAAGCGGCCGCTAAGAAATTGGGTTTCCTCTTCCGGGCTCGCAAATACTTTTCACCAGCTAATCGCTATACCTTATATACTTCACAAATAAGACCAAACCTCGAATACTGCTCCCACATCTGGGGTGCTGCTGCCGCTTCTACACTCGATATCCTAGAATCCATTCAGAAGAGAGCTATACGTCTCATCGGTGACCCTACCCTCACCCAAAGGCTGGCATCCCTTGCCCACCGACGTGCCGTTGGTGACCTCTCTCTCTCTTTTATAGATATCTGCACGGGCACTGCTCAGAGAAGCTTTCTTCCATAGTTCCTCCACCTGCTACCCCCAACAGATCTACCAGGGGAACAGAGCGAATGTACCCTTTTACTGTCCAGGTCACCATACATAGAACATCTTGTTATGCCCGCTCTTTTGTCCCGAGGACTTCCAGGTTGTGGAATTCCTTGCCGGCACATGTTTTTCCTTCTCCCCCGAACCTCCAAACCTTCAAGTCCAGAATTAACAAGTTGCCTCTTTCCTCCCTGTCAACGCCCACGGTACGATAGTATTTAGGCTGTAAGCCATCGTGGTGTGTTGTTGAAAAAAAATCAATTTCTTATCAAGTTATATTGAAAAAATGTGATGGTATTTGTAGCTGTCAATTACAAACATTGTGTGGTGTAATTTATCTGCGGTTTTAGTACTTTAAAGAGCTTCACATCAGAAAATTGAGAACTTTTACAGTTTAATAATAATTACTATTGTGGCAGAATAGGCGAAAAGCTAAGATTTGAAAAATTAATTATAGGGGGCTACGGTAACAGGAAACGTAGTTATAAAGAAGTGTTCATGCTTTTTCATGAAGTGTATGCGAAGCGGCTACAAATTAGTGAATGGTATGTTTCCAAATTATTGAAAAAATTCAACGAAACTGGTAGTGTCAAAGATAAACCAAGAATAGAAAGATAAAAACGGCTGTAACTGGTAATAAGGCATTGTTTTATTTCCATAAAAACCCCTATTTGCCTACAAATGAAGGTGATATATTACCAAATGTTTCACAAAAATATGTGATAAATTTGCTAAAAAAAGAATAATTTCACTCGAAAAAAAGTACAGTTGATATGTTGAAAAGCGTGGTGAATTTTGTAATATTATGATAGGCAAAATAAATAAGAATTTGGACTTTGGTACAAAAAATATTTTCTCAAAGGAAGATACGTTTACAGTGCATGGATTTGTTAATAAACAAAATCATATTATATCGGTCTCAGCAAGATACACATTGGATGCTGGAGGCTCATACCCAGCGACCACAAAAAAATTAATCTAAAGAATGTTAAAATTTATTAAGAAAAGAAATCATACCCGCTGTGGCTGCAGTGCGTTTAGTTATTGAAGTTTGGTTCCAGCAAGATGGAGCCCCCAGTCAGTTTGGAAGGTGCGTGCGGTAATATTTGAATGAGGTTTTCCCACCAAAATAGATTGGGCGCGGTGATGCTCTGGAATGGCTTACTCGTTCTCCTGATTTGACGCCATCTGTTTTTTTTCTTCTTTGGGACACTTGAAGAATGTTGTCTACAAAGACAGGCCAATAAATATGTATCTGTTTTTTCCTGTTTGGGACACTTGAAGAATGCTGTCTACAAAGACAGGCCATTAAATATGTAAGACTTAAAAGCTACAATTATTGGCGAAACAAGACTTGTGCATTCCAGATTAATAAAAGTAATAAATTTATTTTAAACGCTAGTTAAATTGTGTATTAATAATAACGGACAATGTTTTGAAAATTAAATTAGTTAATAGTTATTATTGCTGTTTTTTTTTTGTTTGGCATACAACTAAATTAAGTTCTTTCAGGACTTGGTTTGTTTCCAAAAGCATACCGTCCACCAAAGGATTGTGGTAACGAAAAGCTGCCCCTACATTTTGGTAAGTTTAATTTTTTTAAATTATTTTTTTTGCAATTATAGAAAGTTATTGCCCTTTTTCTCGACACCCATAATATAAGGTATTGCATGCAAAATGCAACTGAAACAAAGCACAAAAGTGTTGCTCACTATGCACTAATACCGGCAGCTTAAAAATACACCCGAAATCTAAAAGATATTATAAAATTAGTTTTGTTTTTTATTGTTAACAATCATACTAGATTACTATTGACTAGATTACTGCAGTACGTTTTCCACCGTAAGAACAACTGCCGCAAGGTATTGTGTACCGATTTCTTAAATGTGCCTTAATAAGTACACTTTGGAGAACCCAAATCACAACACATTTTTAAGACCTTCTTATTACAAATCCTGACTGCTATAAGATATTAGTCACCCCCCCCCCCCTGGGTCGCTCAGACCACGGCATGGTCACTGCTTCCTGCGCAATGCAATCCGAGGTCACACAGTCATTAGACCCACGTATCGTTTGGCACTACAACTCTGCGAACTGGAACGAAATGCGAGATTACTTTTCCTCATTTCTATGGTGTCTGACCCCTCTGATATCTCACAAAACGTCACCGAAATTATCCAATCTGGCATGGAATTATTTATTCCACGTACACAGAAAACCTCTGCAGCCACTCAAAAGCCTTGGTTCTCTAAATCATGTGACAAGGCCAGACTTGAAAAGGTCAGAGCTCACAAAAAGCTTCTACACAATCCCAGTCAAGAAAACCGTCAACCATTTAACGACGCAAGAAACCGCTATGTCCGCATTCTCTCTGAGGCAAAAAACTCGTTTAATAACCACATCAATAACAAAGTCATCTTAAGCTTCAGCGGCAGCAAACCCTTCTGGACTCTTGCTAAATCTATTGGGAATAATTTCTGCAAGAGCACGTTTTCATCTCTTTTTGTCTCGTTGTTCGCCGGCAATTCTACTCTCAAACCCACCTCCAAATGTTCAACCATCAACAGTCCCCAATGTCGCGCATAAAATGACGGATATCATTTTCAAAACTAAAAAGGTACGAAAGATGCTCTCTTCTCTTAATACCAGGAAAGCCTCTGGCCTTGAAAAGATCCCAGCAATTGTTCCCAAAAAAATGCGCACCAGAACTTGCTCCTGTCCTGGCTCGTCTGTTTCAGACATCTTACAATAGAGGCATATTCCCTAGTAACTGGAAAATTGCTCAAGTACAACCCGTCCCCAAGAAAGGATCCAAAGCGCTTCCTAGCAACTACAGGCCTATTTCTCTCCTTTCAATCGTCTCTAAAGTAACGGAAAAGTATATAAACACCGAATTACTAATATTTCTTAAAAAAACACAGTCTAATCCACGACAGGCAGCATGGATTCCGTCAGCGCAGATCAACTGCCGACCTCCTTTCCTTTGTCACCCATTCTTGGAACAAGTCTATGGAACTACACGGTGAATCCCAGATTGTCGCTCTAGACATATCCAAAGCATTCGACCAGGTCTGGTACGCAGCACTGCTTAATAAACCACCGGCCTATGGCCTACCACCAACACTCTGTACGTGGACAGCAAATTTCCTCTCCAACCGGAGCATTTCTGTTGTCGTGGATGGCCATTCCTCTAAACTGTATCCAATTAATGCAGGAGTTTCTCAAGGTTAAGCTTTAGCCCCTACTTTGTTTCTTCTCCACATCAATGACTTCCTCTCTAGCACACCCAACCCAGTTCACAGTTACACGGACGCCTCATCGGTGACCCTACCGTCACCCAAAGGCTGCCATCCCTTGCCCACCGACGTGCCTTTGGTGACTTCTCTCTCTCTCTCTCTTTTATAGATATCTGCACGGGCACTGCTCAGAGGAGCTTTCTTCCATAGTTCCTCCACCTGCTGCCCCCAACAGATCTACCGGGGGAACAGAGCGAATTAACCCTTTTACTGTTCAGGTCACCAGACATCTTGTTATGCCCGCTCTTTTGTCCCGATGACTTCCAAGTTGTGTAATTCCTTGTCGGCTCATGTTTTTCCTTCTCCCCCGAATCTCCAAACCTTCAAGTTGCCTCTTTCCTTCTTGTCGACACCCACGGTACGATAGTATTTAGGCTGTAAGCCCTCATGGTGTGTTGTTGAAATAAAATAAAAAATCTTCAGGTAACAATGCTTCGTAGTACTTTGCTCTGGAATGTCTGGATGACTTTGATGTTGGATTTCTTGGTGTATCCCCTGAGTTGATGCAATAAATCCATAGTGTCTTCAGGACATGCTTGTAGAGAAGCAGTTTGTTGTGTATTGACAACTTACTGACAACCGAGGCGCCAATACATTTTTCTGAATTCAAGGTTCAGTTGCGCATGTTTCTTCGTCACATGAGTTTTCCAACGTAGCTTTGCGTGCGTCATGCTTAGCTACTTTGCTTCACTGGCATGCGGGATTGTTTGATGGTTAACTATTACGACTTCGTCTCATTTAGTTTGATCCGCCATTTCTTTGCCCAGTTGGTGACATTGTAGACTCCTGTTTGAAGTTTGTTTGTGGCTGATTGAATGGCTTGGTCAACAGTGAGCAGAGCGGTGTCGTCGGCGATTGTTACTGTGATGACTACTCCGTCGTTTGGTGGGATGTCGTCGGGGTAGAAAACATGTCCACGGACGCTGCCCTGATGTACTCCAGCACAAATCTTGTTAAGGTTTGAATATTCTTCGCCATGTTTGACTCTGAAGTGACGAAAAGTTAATTAATACTTTTTTTTTCAATTTTAATTACAGGTTATATAATTTGAATGTAGTCTATTTTATCAGAAAATTTTCGTATAACAATTTTTTAATGGTTTTCGTAGAAATAATTTTTGGTAAAGTCTTTGTGAAATGTAAGTAATTAATAAACAATGTTTAATAAGTTATTGTAAAAAATATTTGCGAATTAACGTGACACAATTGTTTTCGATTCTTTGTGAGAAATTTTGGTTTAGCAAAGTTTGGTTTAAAAAACTTTTTAGTAAGTTTTCGTAAAAAGATTTTTATATAATTTTTGTCTAATGACAAATTTTCGTTAAAAAAACTGCTTGCAAATTTTCATGTAAATTTTCTTTTAGAAATTTTTGTCAAAAAGCTTTTTGTGAATAATTATATCTTGACAGGCGTAGTTTTTGTATAAAAATGGTTTGAATAGCTTTGTTGGCCATGCAAATGGGACCAGTTTTTTCGGAAAATTTTTAAGTTTATTTTCAGGACATTTTTGCACTTTTTCAAGCAAAAAAGGTTATTTTGATGAAATATGGTACACGGTTTCCATTACAAAGGTTATGCTAGGTACTAAATTTGATGTTTTTCATTAAAGAAGACATATTTGATAATACAAAAATTTTAATGAAAATTCGCTACCATAACGCACTTGCTGCGTTCAGATTAAAAAAAATTATTTGCACTATGTAGACACAGAAAATCTTCTCGAAACTCAAGATTTCTAATGTTAGCATACTTTTCTGCAATAATCAATTTCGTACAGGTCATTCATGAAAAACTTTGTAACTAGATGATGCAGGGGCACTATTGAGATCTGTCATTACCACTTATTTTATTTCCAATTGTTGATTTGGAACTTTCCTTATTATTGCTATTTTGTATTTTAAATCAAATTTATCTAAAGCCATCTATAATGATTGACGCTTTTTTGTATATAGATTTTATTATCAAATTTGAAGAAGTTCTGCGATAAACAAAACTTTACTAACGAATGCAACTTGAAGCTCTCTACTCAGGGAAGAATTATTAATCAACACACCAAAAGATATTATGATTGATTCATTATTTACGTATCAGTTTAGTCATAAGCTATAATTAAGTTGAAGTTTCCTAGGACCTCTGACAGCACTGACAAGTGACGACTGAAGTAATTTGTCGTAATCGTATCGGAAACTGAGGCATTTGTATAGATTACACTTGCCATACGATTAAGGCTACTCTACTCAATCAATACAACTCACATTGAGGTAGCGTTAAGGCGGTTAGTAATTGCGAAGCACGGGTCAAATTTCCGTTGCCCACAGATTGAGGGCTTCTAGTAGCCAGGACAGTAAGTAAATAGAACATTGCACACAGGCACACCGCGTTACGACGTGGAAATCAAAATTAACAGTTATAAAGAATGAGACGAAACAGGAAAAGCGTGGGGTAAAATCGAAGCTATGATTTAGAATAGATTCCGCATATATAGCGGGCTCAGAAAGGTTGGAATAAATTCATTTAAAATTCGTTTTTTTTTTCACAAAAAAAAAGATGGACTAGTCATTTTTTATTTTTAAATGGGCGTTTTGTAAACCAGTTTCTATTGATACTGGATGACAGAAAAATATATGACGTCACACTTTGTTTTTTTTAAATGCCAACCCCCAAAAGTATATCGTGTATCACATTCAATGTCTAAATTAAGTTGTTTTCTAAAAAAAATCACTAGTCAATTTTTGCTCATTTAAGCTGTACATATTAAGACTTGAACATAAACAATTTTACTCAAAACGTAAACAATAATAAAAACTTTACCTGTTACCTACGTTAATTCACATTGATATTGATGTTTATTTCCTGTCAAAATGTTATTTAAAGATTGGATATGGAGATGTGATACGTACTCAAATGAAAGTTTGCAAATTATCTAACAGTAAATACCAAAAGACAGCGTCCATATCCATCCTCAAGGTTCAGCTTTAGCCCCTACTTTGTTTCTTCTCCACATCAATGACCTTCTATCTAGCACATTTTTCCCAGTTCACAGTTACGCTGACGACAGCACCCTCCACTCAAATATACAATCTTCTAAGCCTGTCTCTTTAGCCCAATTAGATAAGGTTCGCAGTTTCATGGAGGGTTCTGTCACCGTGGATCTCCAAAAAATGTTAGACTGGGGAAGTAGAAATCTTGTACAATTCAACCCCACCAAATCTCAGTCTTGCTTTCTTTCTCATAAAAGATACACCAGCCCTAGACCCATCACAATGAGAAACCAAGTTATTCAAAGTGATGAGTCCTTTTAACTTGTTGGCATTTATGTGGATCTAAATCTCAATTGGCACCAACATGTCACATCAATTGCAGAAGCGGCTGCTAAGAAATTAGGTTTCCTCTTCCGGGCTCGCAAATACTTTTCACCAGCTAATCTCTATACCTTATATACTTCGCAAATAAGGCCAAACCTCGAATACTGCTCCCACATCTGGTGTGCTGCTGCCGCTTCTACACTCGCTATCCTGGACTCCATTCAGAAGAGAGCTATACGTCTCACCCAAAGGCTGCCATCCCTTGCCCACCGATGTGCCGTTGGTGACCTTTCTATCTTTTATAGATATCTGCACGGGCACTGTTCAGAGGAGCTTTCTTCCATAGTTCTTCCACCTGCTGTCCCCAACAGATCTACCAGGGGAACAGAGCGAATGCACCCTTTTACTGTCCAGGTCACCAGACATAGAACATCTTGTTATGCCCGCTATTTTGTCCCGAAGACTTCCAAGTTGTGGAATTCCTTGCCGGCGCATGTTTTTCCTTCTCCTCCGAACCCCCAAATCTTCAAGTCCAGAATTAACAAGTTGCCTCCTTCCTCCTTGTCGACACCCACGGTACGATAGTATTTAGGCTGTAAGCCCTCGTGGTGTGTTGTTGAAATTAAAAAAAAACTATTAGTAAAATTGAAAAAAGAATACATGGATTTGGGACATGTGAGAGATAATTATGCAAAAAGCCGACCCACTGTCTCAGAAGCTGTGCAGTTGAAGGTGCTATTATCCGTCCAAGAAAACAATTATAAAGTTGGCCGCACTTATGCTGACGAAAACAAAAAAGTCAAGAATCCGTATTGTACTATCTACATTAAAATTAATAATGGTGTCCTCATAAAGTCCAGTTTGTTCAAGACGTCAATGAGGACGATTCGAATAGAAGAATCCAATTTTGTCAAATAATGAGCAACAGCATTGATGATCCTTAATTTTCAAGAAAAAACAAGTTTTCTCGGATGAAGCAACGTTTTGTCTAAACCATAGATTCCCAAAGTGATCTATATCGACCAAGAGGGGTCGACTCCAAATGCAAGGGGTCCATGTGACGCAAAAAAAACAAATAATTTAAAGTGCATGAGATGTAAATAGGGGTCCACGAGAGTGAAGCTCATTTAGGCAGGTAATTACCAAACTATGAGCGATCCGTAAATGTCACAATGCACCTATCACATATTGTACCTACGCACTTACATAATACAAGTAGTTACTTTTAATAGACATATAAAAATTATGGTTAGAGGAATTCGGAATTAAAAGGCTTTTCTATTAGACAACACGTTTAATTTATAACCCTACGCGTTTCAGCCTCTATCGAGCTATCATCAGGGGTTGAGACCTAGAATGTAAAAAGTTGGTTCTTAGAAACTATGTTTTTGGTAGGTCTAACACGCGAGCCACTAAACTGCAACTACAGAAAGCATAAGGTCTAACAAAAGCTAACGTCAAACATAAAAAACGACCCTAACTGCCATGCAAAGTTAAACTGACAGAGCATCAGGAGTTAAACAACGTTTTTACAAATATATATATATATATATATATATATATATATATATATATATATATATATATATATATATATATATATATATATATATATATATATATATATATATTTAAAACGGGACTGAAGTCTCACAAAGACAATGGATGTGATGGAGTCAAAATACATGTTAAAAAAGTAAAGTTAATCAACTAGTCAAAAGCAAAAAGACAAGCACAACATAATAGGCAAGCAGGCTGCACAGCCGAGCGGAACTTCCTGAGAACATCTGAATAGGGGAAATTCAGAAGGAAAACGAAAAGAAATCAGGCGTCAATTAGGCAATTGATCCTTACTAATTCCTGTCTTTAGTTACAAAAAATGTGCTGTATGGGATTGTTGTCCAAGTTTGGTTTTTCATCTATTGTCTTCAGATTTCCAGACGAAACTGGCATTGAACAAGAAAACAGAAACATCACCACACTTTAAGCAGCCAGAGGGTGAATATAAACGACGCTTATTTTTCATTTTAGCAAAGCACCAAAATGGAGACTGTGCACTTATAAAAACAAAACCTGAATGATGACTGAAACTGAAAACGACAAGTGACAGATGAACACTGGCAAGCGGAGAACTGTCAATGACAAGGACAGAGAGAAACCAAACAACAACCAAACCAAGCTTGCTTAGCTCCATGGTTGGAATCGATCATCAATCAGGAGGAGTACTATTATGGAACTCTATTCTCTCAGGTTTCTCTACGTGAAAGGAAAGTTCATAGCACTGGTGCTGGAAACGTTAAGGACATTGCTGTTGGAGCCATCTACATATTTGTTAATCTTCATTTTCTCCAGGACGAATTGTTCGGTTCCAAAACTTGATGGGTGAAGAATTTTGGCGTTGCTCTCCCTGCCAAAGGTGTCGCCGGTCTCTCTCTCAGGTGGCAGCCGAAAACTAAAGTAGTGTTGTCAGCATTATTTCTGCTCCTCAGATGCTCAGAGACTTTGGTACACAGCGCTCTTCCCGTTGTTCCTATACAGACGGTGCTACATTGGGGATCACCGCAGGTGAGACAGTATACCCCTGACTTCTTCAGGTGGCGAATATAATCTTTGTTGTGAACCAATTTTTTTCTTAATGGTATCTTTCGACTTGTGTGCAAATTTGATGTTCTCTATCTTCAATACACGAGGGACTGCAGCAGTGATGGGGCCACAGTATGAGAGGGGAAAGTATGAAGGACCTTCAGGCTGAGCCGACGGCTCTTTTTTCTTATAAGTCTGGCTACTAAGCTGACTGGGCAATCATTGTTTACGGCTAGTTGTTTATATTGAGCTCATTATTAAAGTTCGTCCCCGACAGTGGGACTCTAAACGGCCTATCAAATATCTAATAGACGCCATGTGGTGACAAGATCTATATGGGATTAAGTGTTCGGTTTGTCTCTGCTTTCTGTAGATATCGAATTCAATTGAGTTGTCTTTCCTTGCTAACTTCAGATCCAGAAAACTGATGGACCCGTTGTCTTCTAGTTCCATGGTGAAGTTAATATTGACATGTAGATCGTTCAACCAACCCAGGAACAGGTGAAGCTGCTCTATAGAAGTTACCTACTTTTCTGAGCTAGTAAAAAAAATGTAGCCGGGGAGTTTGCAATTCACTGAGTCATTCATTGACCACATTTAGTAGCCAAAAATCTGAACGGCAGATTGCATCAATCTCTTTAATTCATCATAAACGCAGCCAACAAAATTCCGAGCAACGCGCTGAATTCTAGGTTATTTATGTAGCTGTGTTGAGAAAATGACGAGAACTTTCATCGATTACTCCTTTACACTGAAGGACGCTGGCTGTCAAAAGGCTTATGTTTGATAATTTTTGCATTTTTGTAGTCTGTTTTTATAGATTTTGGATGCTAAAGATCTCATTTTAAAGAAAATGTAATCAAATGAAAATCAGACATTATGTATTTAACAAACTTGTTGACTACTAAATTTAATGAAGCTAACTTGCAGTTACAAGGTCACAGTCTGAATTTAATCAAAACAAAATCCATCATTTCTTGCCAGAATTAACTTAATGAAGCAAAACATTGGTCGGCGCGAATTTTCTCAGTTTTCCAACTTGTCACAGACAAACTGCCACGATGATGATGTTTCAGCTTAGGATCAACATTCAAGTGACCTTCACTCAGACTTTAAAGCCAGGTTTGAGGTTGTTTGGAATATAGAAATACAATAGTGGATTATCAATCCTTATGGTGGCAATAAAGAATCGGACGTCATATCAGAAGAAGAACTGATCAGAGTGAGCACCAGGGAAGAATTGAAGGTGCAGTTTAAAAAAGAAAATCAGCAATTCTGGCTTCAGAGAGACATACCTGTTGCATATCCTGCGTTATAGATAGCTGGTCCACATCCATGCCTCATTTAAAGGGGTTATAGCGCTGTTGCCAATATTCTTCAAAAAAAAAGAAATAGATTAAAAATCACTGCCTGAGGTGATTTAAGGTTAAACCTGACTAAATTAAAGCCAAATATTAAAAATTTGCTATTAACATATCAGTCTCATCCCTCCTACTAAAATCATTGATTGTTTTATATAAGAATCTTATAACATTTTTATTTTGTGTCATGTATATAATAAAGCGATGAATAAAAACTACATACATACACATATATATATATATATATATATATATATATATATATATATATATATATATATATATATATATATATATATATATATATATATATATTAAATGTTCACTCTACAGTAAAGTCATCAAAGTGAGTAATCTGTGACCGCTGTCAAAAATACGTTTGAAGTTGACAAATTTGAAAATTCCAATATGAGAAAGGCATGGGGTCTACGGAAAACAGAAAATATCGGCACGTGGTTGACGGGACAAAAAGTTTGAAAACCTCTGGTCTAAACGAAACTGTGATTTGGCAAAATTTTCGATATTGCGCTACAGAACCCGCACTGGATAATGGAGTGCCACACACAATACCCCCAAAAAGGAAATCGTTTGGGCTGGGATTGTTAGAAACAGAAGTTTGAGTCTTTTATGCTTTGACGGCCCATTGACTAGAAAAGACATCTGGAAGTTCTGGAATCCAATTGTGTAAGTGCGCTTTCTGTATTGTATCCAACTCCAATGAAACCTTATCATATCTACAGGATGCAGCACCAGCCCATTACATACGCTCGGTGCGTGAATATTTATATACTGTTTATCTTGGGTGGTTGATTGGTCGACCGGGCACAATAGAATGGCTTGCCTGATCTCCTAATTTGACCGCATTAGATTATTATCTGTGGGGTAAATAAAATCTAAAGTGCATATCAAGAGGCGAAGAATATTGACGACCTGAAAGCCAAAATAAAAGAGGAAATTCGATTAATACACCTTAGATATAACCTCGGTGGTTCAGGGGTAAGAACGTGTGCCTCTGAAGCGAAGGGTACTGGGTTCGATCCCGGGGTATTCCTTTCACTTTTTCAGTACAAACTGTAACATTAACATCAACCGAGGTTCTGGCATTCTATTTGAGCAAGTTGAATGTCTGCATGTTTCGCCCTTCGGAGGGGGCGTAAAGCCGTCGGTCCCATGTCTATGCGATGTTGGGCACGTCAAAGATCCCTACCCTCCTTACAGAAAGGCAGGGGTTCGGCAAAAATTCCAGGATAGTGAGGTGAAACTGCTCCCTGGCGTCGATGATTGGCCATAGTCGCGTAAATAGGCCGACCTTAAAGAAACAAAACACACACACCTTAGATAGTACACAATGTTCTGCAAGATCGCCTCAGGTATTGTCAGGATGTTGCTGGTGGTCAATTTCAATATATATTAAATTAATTGTTCACAATTTTGTCATTGAACAATTTATTTTTAGGAATTTAATGAATGAATTTTTTAAAATGCATCTGTTTTAGAAAACAATTTAATTTAGACATGTAATATGATTTTTTCGTAAAATTCGAAAATACAATTCAAAGTGAGGGTTGTCATTTAAAAAACAAAGTTTAACGTCATATCTTTTGGTAAATTTTTATTAAAAAAAATTCACCAATAATGAGGTATCGATGGTGAGACTTTGCAAACATTTTTTCAAATGAGCGCGAACTGGGACCCCTAGAACCCATATCCGGGGTCAGTTTCAATTTTTATATGTTTATATATATATATATATATATATATATATATATATATATATATATATATATATATATGTATGTATCCGTCTGATAACTCAAAAAATAATTAACCGATTTCAATGAAACTCGTCAAGTGCCTTTATTTTATTGATGGCTTGGATGAGTTCGTTAACCAGAAAAATCTGACGAGGTTTTCCGGGAAAATTTTGAGTTTTCTTTCAAAACATTTTTTTCTCCGTAAATAACAAAGATGATCTAATAAAATTTACTGTATATGTTTCCTTGGGAGAGACCTTACTATGTACCAAAATTAAACTTTCTAAGTTTATAGAAAATTGAGTTATTCAAATTTTAAGTTTTTTTTCGAAAAAAAATTTTTTCTCCGAAAATTACAAAGTTATTTTAATGAAATTTGTGGATATTTTGTCCTAGGAAAGACCTTACTACATACCAAAATTATACTTTCTAAGTTTATAGAAAATTGAGTTATTCAAATTCGTAGCATTTAATAAAAATTCACTACCATAACGCACTTGCTGCGTCCCGAGATTTTTCTTCTTTGAGTGACCCTACATAAATGATATGTAGTTGAAAAGATGCTAATTTAAAAATAAAATCGACCAGCTTTTAAAAAAAATTTAAAAATGAATTTTAAATGAATGTATACCAACCTTTATTATTTCCTGTTGTTGTTCTGTTTTTAGCTAAAATATGTGAGCTGCAATTTTGCGTAGGCTTTGCTGACGTTGCACCGCTAGTGTAGAATTTCCTACAGAGTATCCCTATCATCGTGTAATTTTTGTGGTCCAATTCTAATGCTCAGTCTGCAAACGTATAAACAGTTTCATTAGTTTCCGGTACGTTCCGGTTGTTTAACTCTTTGTCGTCACTCTGTAAATCAATCGTTTGTGGGATTAAACTAAGCATATGCTTTATGGATGAATAGGTAAATCTAACTATCTACCTTTGTAGCATGTAGAAGGCATTGCAACTTTTCCTAAAAACAGCAGCCATGACAGACGCAGTCATTTTTGCGATGACCAAACGATTTCGCCTTAGACTGTGATGCTGTTGACTGGTTAAATTTAAATACAGGGAGTCAAAGAATTTTGATGTTGGTCAGAGAAAAAATATGTATCAGCTGATTACTTAACTGATTATCAAATTTTAAAACTATATTCGTTTACTGATACAATTTCAAAACAAAAATTATCTTAAAAATGCACAAATGGGATTTGCTACAAGGAAATATTAAAAGAAATATAATGCAATGAATGGGGAAAGGGGGTTGCCCATTGCTGAGCCATGGGTTTTTTCAAAAAATTAATTTTTAAATTGAAAAATATTCTGTTCCGTGCAAAGACTTGTTAAATTTATATATTCTTTGTAGACCTCTTCATCTCCTTGTCCATTTTTAAGAAAAATTGTCTAAATACCTAGGTGTTTCTTTTATGGGGATACTGCGAAATAACGAGGTCACATCTAACTATATTACAACATTCCAACAATTAAATATTTTTAGTGAATTTTTATTTTAAAAAATTCACTAAATGAGCGCGAACTAGGACCCCTAAAAGCCATATCCGGGGTCAGTTTCAATTTTCAAATTCAACTTTCTAGGTTTATAGAAAATTGAGTTATTCAAATTTTGAATTTTCTTTCGAAAATTTTTTTTTCTCCGAATATTACGAAGTTTTTTAAGTTTATAGAAAATTGAGTTTTTACATTTTGAGTTTTCTTTCGAAAGAAAATGTTTTTCTTCGAAAATTGCAAAGTTATTTTAATGACATTTGGCGGATATGTTGCCTTGGGAAAGGTTCTACTACATACCAAAATTCAACTTTCTAAGTTTATCGAAAATTGAGTTATCCAACTTTGAAACATTTAATAAAAATCCACTACCATAACGCACTTGCTGCGTCAGAAACTTTTTTACTCTATTAATACATTCAAGTCAATTTGAAAGTGAAAAACTTTATTGTTTCATAGTCAAACCTTTAAGTCTCTCTTTCACTTTTGACTTTTGAATTAAGGTAAGTTGGGCTAAATCGTAATGTTTTAATGCCAATAATCTACTGCTGCTCTGCGTACCATTACTTCTAGACCATCCTGTATAATAGTCTTAATATTTGCTAGACACATTTTGTTTGCCACTTAAGAGATCAGCAAACACACTATTACTGATAACTACATTGACAAATCAACAATAAACTCATTCAACATACTTAAGCCTTATCTTAAGAAGAGCTATTAAATAAATGCGAAGGGCACTAAATATCTTTGTTATATAAAAGCATATTTTTTTAGTTGTGAATGAATAATTTTAGGAAACCATTTATATAGGTGTCCCCCAAATTGAACCATTCAGAATTCTCATAGTATATGTATTGGAATTAAAATCTGAACATCTACATTCGAGCATTTTGGTTGTCAACTAAAAATACACTTTTGGAGAACACAATTCATCACAACACATTTTCAAAGCCCGTTTCACTAACAAGGTTAGCGTAATCAGTATGCCTACTTATTCAAAATACCGTCATTAACGTAACCCCTTTCTGTTATTCCAGAAGTTGTCATTATCCTCTCTTAGCAAATTTTCATTAAAAAAAAACGCCATAGAGGAGATCGCAATTCTGTTTATTTATTTTTAACTCTTAGAACCTCGGTGGTCGAATGGTAAGAACGTGTGCCTCTGGATCCAAGGGTACTGGGTTTGATTCCCAGGATTCCCCTTTCACTTTTTCAGTACATATTGTGCAATTAACATCAACCGAGACTGTGGCATCGTATTCGAGCAAGTAGAACATCTGCACGTTTCGCCCTTCGGAGGGGGCGTAAAGCCGTCGGTCCCGTGTCCATGCGATGTGGGCGCGTTAAAGATCTCTACCCTTCCTAGTGGTTCGGCCAAATTTCCAGGACAGTGAGGTGAAACTGTTCCCTGGCGTCGGTGATTGTTCATAGTCGTGGAAATAGACCGACTGTATAAAAAATTCTTTAAATTAGCTTAAACTAGGATCCCTAAAAGTCATATTCGCGCTCAGTTTTAATATGTATATATATATATATATATATATATATATATATATATATATATATATATATATATATATATATATATATATATATATATATATATATATATATATATATATATATATACGCACGCTGCGGTACAGCTCATGGTCCTCTCAGAGGCTGGCTGCTTTAATGCCATTGCCCGGGTAATGACCTCCAATAAGAGCGAAACTAGTCTAACATTTTTTCTTACACGATTGTTTACTGAAAATAGAAGTTCTACAAAAAAAAGTAAATGAAACCAAATATTTTGTTTGGAAAAAAAATGTTATACCATTGAGCTTTTCAAAATCCCATCCAATTAAAAAATCTATGGCCTATTCACTATAAAATAATATTGTTGTTCAATTTTTGTAGAGTTGACCGTTTTCAAAATGATTACGGCTGAAATTATGGGTTATCATAAGTCGAAAAAACACAATAATAATAATAATATTAATATAATCACAATTATACAATGCGTCATACAAATAAGCTTGGCTTGTTTTTGTAGAAGACACAATTTCTATAAAGGATGCATTCTAAATAAAACTGTCAAAAATCATTAACGTTAATTGTCACTTTATAAATGTTGCTCAGATCTTGATCTAATTATATTTTTTTCCACCACTAACATGTCTACAATCTTTTCATCCTAAACTTAGCTTCAAACTGCAGTCAATCCATATTTACTTCCAAAAAAACCTTTAAATGTTAAAATTCTTGCAAGTATAATTTTGACATGTCGACGTGACTTTTTACAGGACCAATATCAGAGAAGATGATATTGGCAAGTTTCCACATGGATGGAAAATGTTGAAATCTTAACATGGCATCCATAATCGTAACTATCAATACTACTGCTTTGCGAAGATTTTTCGTGGCTACGTTGGAGATTCCATCGTATCCAGGAGCATTCATATTTTTAGGGACTTGATTATTTGGGAAACTTCTTCGTAAGCAGCGGGCTCGATGTTTGTGTCTGGGGTCTGGGGACATTGACAAAAATAAAATAAAACAGCAATAATAATTATTAACTAATTAAATGTTGAAAATGTTGTCCATTATTATCAATACATATATTTGCGTTTCAAAGGAAGTTATAACATTAATTAAGATGGAATGCACAATCTGTCTTGTTTTGCCAATAATTATAGCTTTCAGGTTTTCGAGATTTAATGGCCTGTCTTTGTAGACAACATTCCTTAAGTGACACCAATGAAAATAAGTCACAGTGCGTCAAATCATGAGAGTAAGCAGGCCATTTAAGAGCTCCACCGCGCCCAATACACTTTTCCAGGAAAACTTCATACAAATATTGTATCACGCGTCTACCAAAATGACTGTCAGCTACAAACTGCTATAAATTTTTCAAAGTAGTTCTTCTATTACTTCTTAACTTTGTGGGCCCAAAAAAAAAATAAATCTCTGTAATATTCAATACATTTTATTAACTACACAAAAAGAAATGGTTTCGTGTCTTTTCTTATTAAATGCCTACAACTGTTTTTTTCTTTTAACTTTGAGATCTAGATTTGGGTATATAGGAGTAGTATACCTTTTATATTATAAGCCTGCGCACCAATTTTGGTTGCCACAAATTTGCTATTTTCGGAAATACAAACATTTTCCCAAAGAAAACTCAAAAGCAGATTTTCCTGGCTAACGAACTTATCCAAGCCACTTACAAAATAAAGGTAGCTACCAAATTTCATCAGAAGCGGCCCATTATTTTTTGAGTTATCGGTGTGATACCTTTATATATACAGGGTGGCGCATTGAAAACGAAATAGACCGATTTGCGTCCAGCGGATTTTTTTTTAAGCAACGCTGAAACACGTCAATTTTAATATTGAGGGGGACATGTTTTGACATAAGACTCAACTTTGTCACATCAACCCCTTAAGGGTGGTGATAACAACCCTTATATTTTAAACAGGGAACATGGGTCCAGTGTTACATCATTTGAAAGCTCTTTCTTTTCTGAATTCAGCACACTGATTTTTTTGGAAGTTTTAATAACTCGTTTAAAAATTATTCACAGTTGGAGTTGCAAGAACGTGTTTTATTTATTGTGATAAGAAATGCACTAGTTAGTCAATTTTTCGTTAAAAAAAATTAAAAAACAAAATCAAACATTCAAAAAATGTTTATTCAGTTAAGTAGCTTCCATACAAATTTTGTTCAAAACGAGCTCTGACATTCTGGAGCATTTGTGGAGTTATTAGACGACATTCTTCAACAATGCGTCGTCGTAATTCTTCCAGAGACTCCGGTTCTGTTGCGAAAATTCTACTCTTTAAATTGCTCCATAGAAAGAAGTCTAAAGGAGTTAAATCCGGTGATCTAGGGGGCCACTCAATAGCACCTCTACGCCCAATCCATTGCTCTGGAAACTCTCTGTTCAAAAACTCCCTAACACGTTGTGAAAAATGCGGACGAGCTCCATCTTGTTGAAACACTAATTGATTTTCTTGATAGCGATCATCATTTTCAACAATCTCAATTAGTAGAGGGTAAACGATATCTTCTAGTAACTCCAAATACGTTTCGCCACTCAAATTTCCATCAAGAAAAATTGCTCCGATTAAACGGTCTCCAAAAATGCCAGTCCAAACATTTAATTTCTGTGGAGTTTAAGTGTGGACTTCGTGAAAATTTCTTGGATTATTATCTGCCCAATAACGACAATTATGACGATTGACTATAGAGTTTAATAAAAACTTACACTCGTCTGAAAAACAGATAATGAACAGAAAGTTCGCGTTATCAGCTATTCGTGCAGTCATAACTTCACAAAACTCCAGCCGCCGATCAAAATCATCTTCATTCAGTTGTTGTACAAGATGAATTTTATACGGGTGAAATTTATGATGCTTCAATATTCGCTGAATAGTTCTTCTTTTGATGTTTGAAACAGTGGCCCATTTTCTCGTGCTCAAAGTTGGGTCTGCAGCAATTTGTCCTAAAACTTCAATCTCAGTAGTCTAATTTCTAACCGGAAATTCACGTTCAGGATCCGGTTTTTTGTTGGCTACTGAACCACTTTGTCGAAACTTTGCAACTAACTCCAAAATGTATTTTCTGTTAACATGTCTGTTCGGATGTCGTTCATTAAACAAATTTGCGGTGCGGTTGGCACGTCATCGTTTTTTTAAAAAAGAGTAATTATTTCAATTCTTTCTTCTACAGAATATATCATTGTAAAATTAATTTTCGGTAGTACTATCAAGTATCAAACCGACCGATAAACTGAAATAATAAACCGCATTTCTCTCATTCCGTTAAGAAATGTTATGATAGTCAATTTTTTGTTTACCAACCAACAAAACATTGACTATCAGCACATTTCTTATCAGAATGAGTGAAATTTGTTTTTGCATCTTCAACTGTGAATAATTTTTAAACGAGTTGATAAAACTTTCAAAAAAATTAGCGCGCTGAATTCAGAAAAGAAAGAGCTTTCAAATGATGTAACACCCGACCCATGTTCCCTATTTAAAATATAAGGGTTGTTATCACCACCCTTAAGGGGTTGATGTGACAAAGTTGAGTTTTATGTCAAAACATGTCCCCCTCAATATTAAAATTGACGTGTTTCTGCGTTTCTTAAAAAAAATATTCTCTGGACGCAAATCGGTCTGTTTCGTTTTCAATGCGCCACCCTATATATATATATATATATATATATATATATATATATATATATATATATATATATATATATATATATATATATATATATATTTGTGTGTGAGTGTGTGTGTGTGTATGTATGTAAATAGTAAAAATTGAAACTGGCCCCAGGTAGGGGACCTAGTCGCTCTCATTTGATGAAGTTTCCTCAAAATTCAAAAATCGCGATCTCCCCTCAGTGAATTTTTCAACAAAAATTCACCAAAGGGACTACCTGACCTATTTGAAATTACAAATGACATCATAATTACGGAATAGTATTGATTTATGTATGTAAAAGTATATGACTAGTAATGTTACTTGGGCAGCCATTCTAACATGTGTAGGAGATAACAGATTTATTATAGTTTGTAGTGCCATTTGAAAATTCTTAACAGACTGATGGATGCATCTAGCACATCAGATACATTTTAACGTCTAGCTCGAGCTCGACACTTAAAAGATGCACGCTGTGTTCTATAGTTTCCTGGAAACAATAGTCTCCCACTCGTACGTCAGGATCTCAAGAGGGTTTTCACATCGATTGACAAGTTTCTAAGCACTTGAAAAGTTTTATTGTCATCATAACTTCTGAGTTCTGTTTTCGATTGTTTAAACGTCTTTTTAACGAATTTTCGTAAAAGAACTCGTTCCTTAAAGGCATCATAACTTCCGAACTTTCAAACAATTTTTTCAAATGAGCGCGAATTGGTGCTATTAGAGTATATCATCATTACAGTTCAAAGGCAATGTCGCTTTGTCATCACAATCATAATTCTCAGTTTCCAGCAGCTGTTTTCAGTTCACTGGAGCTCCTGCACGTCATCAATTGGACTAGGTCTTCCAGAAATTTTCCTCTTTTTCTACCCCTTCCATTATTTTTAAGTATGTGTCCTTTAAATAAGGTTGTTAGAAAGTTATTATGTCTCAAAATATGATCAACAACTTTTGCCTTTTTCGTCTCAATTTTTTTCAGCAAGTATCTTTATTCTCGCACCTCTTCTAGCACACTTACATTCGTCTTGCTATCGGTTTACGAGGGTCGATGAATAAATACCCGTGTTAGGAATGAAGACGCAAGTTTTTCACAAGTTCGTTTGAAAATTTTCAACGTAATCTCCTCTTAGGTCGATAAACTTTTCCCAACGTTTCTGTCATTTCTTTACCCCCTCCGATACGATTTGTCAAACTCTTCAAAATATACTTGTCTCGGCGATAACCTTCTCGTTTGAGCCGCATTTTTTCCACCGAGCTATGTTTTCATGTTGGGGAACAGAAAGAAGTCGCAAGGAGCCAGGTCGAGCGAGTACGGTGGGTGCGGCAGCAATTCGTAGCGCAGTTCATGCAATTTGACCGTGACAATTCAGGATGAATGTGCTGGTGTCTTATCATTGTGAAACAGCACCTTTACTTAGTTAAATGGGGTGGTGTCTCCTCCAATTGTTTATAAAATTGGTCCCATAATTCACCGTAGTACTGCCCCGTGCTCGCTTTCCTTTCTGCAAAAATTCCGTGGGATTTATTCTACCAGAATCATGCAAACGCCTCTGTCGTGTATATGAAAGCTCAGTCATTTAGCTTCATTTTCCATTTTATGCCACTCTGGAAGCAAAAGGCACGTCCTATGTCAGTGTTGATTTCGAACCATCCGTATATATTTGATAGTAATCATCAAACTGTTCTAATGCAGCTTTTAAAGTATACCTATATAACGAAGGACAATTTGTGTAGTTCGGCAAAATCATGTTAATGCATTTGTCAGAGTGTATGGTTAGACATGATTATACCAGTCTTGAAGCTCGGCCATGGCTGTTTTTAGACGTTCTGTTATTAACTTCGGCTGCGTGGAGCTGCGGAGGATGGTAGTGTCGTCTGTCTGCGTACGTCACGTTTAGGGGCGGTGTCTGTATGTCTGTGACAAATATATTGTACAGCCGAGGGGAGATAGCAGAACCCCGCGGGAGGCCAGCCGTGGCTAAGTAGATTTTGTGTCTGGTTCCCAGATGTTTAACCTGGAATTTCCTCTGTTTCAGGTATGACCTGATGAGGAGTATCAGGCGGAGCGGATAATTAAATGATAGAAGCTTGTTAAAGAGGCCTGCATGCCAAACCCTGTCGAAGGATTGAGCAATGTCCAGATGTCCACCTGTTGACTTTTTCATTGAACCCTTCGGTGATGTTTTCTACCACTCGAATGATATGGTTTTCCGAGGCGTATGAGGCTAGGCTTTTCTTCGGCGATTCTGGCAATGACGGGGAGTGGGCTAATTGGCCTTTACTTTTGGGGGAACAACTGGTCTTTGCTGGCTTTTGGGATGTTGATAATATGTGCAAGTTTCTACATAAATGGAAAATGTTGAAATCGTAGCATGGCATTCATAATCGTAACTATGAATACTACCACTTTTCGGGGGAGATTTTACAGGGCTACGTTGGAGATTTCATCGTATCTCGGAGCTTTTATATATTTTTGGTCACTTGCTGATTTAGAAAACTTCTTCGTAAGTAGCGGGCACGATGCTTGTGTCACTCCTGACATAACGCTGCGTTTTTGCGACGTGCGACAGATCAACGTTGTTATAATTCGGACTCTAGAGCGAATTCACCTGATTTGTCTGCATCCGTGTAGACGATGCCATGAAGTGGCGAGGTCGAAAGTTTTTGGCAGCGAAGGGCTTTTGCCATTTGCCAGATGGAATTGTCTTGGCGTTCATCCCAACGGTTGTTGCGGAGTTCTTGTAGGCGGAACGTACTTGTTTGATGAGTCTGTTTGCGTTTCCTTTATCGCTGGGGTCTCCGATGCATCGGACTAGTCTACGCACGCAGTTTTTTTTTCCAGTATCATTTCGTTGATACTGGACGGACACGGAGGCAGATTGTTTGGGACGTGGTAAGTCCTTGATGCATGTTCGATAGAACATCGGATTTTGGACTGTAGTTTATTCACTGCACCCTAAAGATCGGGGACGCTGCGGATAACCGGGATATTGCCAAGGCTGTTTTTAAGATGATCTGTGAACCCTGGCCACAGTACCTTTTTCCTTGGGAAGTACGGATCGTCATTGTCATATCCGAGCTGCAATATGACTGGGTTGCCGCCTGACGAGAGGTCGTTTAGTGTTGTTATTTCGTGAAGAAGTGTGGTGTTTGACATGGTTGCTACGTCGAGTACGTCGGGTCGACCCACACTGGCGAAGTGTGTAAGTCATGTAGATGTGTCAACTATGAAGTTTTCGTGGTTGTCGACATAGGATTTAAGGACTTTTCCATTTGTATTGGCATTGCGAGAATGCCAATTAGGGTGTTAATTTAAATCGTTAACCTTTATTATGGATTGGTTGGTATTGCATAAGGAGAATATGCCATTGCCCCAATGCTTATCTTAATAGCTGAAATATAATACTCCCCATCTACATGGACATTTCTACTTGTTCAAATTGTTTACCGGTAGGCTTTATATCATTTTCGACGTCCTATCTTTGTTTCTCAAAAAAATTCACTAATGATGAGATCCCTACTTTTAAATTTTGAAAAAACTTCTTCAAATGAGCGCAAACTAGGATCCCTAAAACCCATATCCCGGGTCAGTTTAAATTTTTATGTGTTTATATATATATATATATATATATATATATATATATATATATATATATATATATATATATATATATGTATCACACTGATAACTAAAAAAATAATGAGATGATTTTGAATAAACTTTTTCAGTACTTTCCTTTTGCAAGTGGCTTGAATAAGTTCGTTAGCCAGGAAAATCGGCGCAGGTTTTCCCGGAAAATTTTGTGTTTTCTTTCGGAGATAACAAAGTAAGGGCAACCAAATTTGGTACGCGTGTTTGTATTATAAATAGTGACTCACGTACCAAAATTTAGGTCTGTAAGTTGAAAGACAAAAAAGTTATCGGCATTTAAAGAAAAAAAATTGGGGTTGTCAAAACCTCAAAGTGCGATTTGAAACGTCAAAATTCGCAACAATTAGGCAAAGAACATGAAACAAATACGGATTATGTAAAGAAATTGTCGCAAGAAGAGTGTTCTGCAAACCCTTAAGTTTCAGCTTCAACTGCTATTGTCCTTCATTTTACTAAAATTCGTTTCAAATAAACCCTTTCTTTGATGCTTTGGCTGATGGTTTAGTTAAGTTGATGCTTTGGCTGTAGGTTTAGTTAAGTTTATGGTTTAACGGTCTAAACTTTTTAGCTAATTGTCGTAAAAAAATTCGTTAATGAGGAGACTGCGAAATTTCAATTTTAAAAAGATTTCTTCAAGTGAGCGCAAACTAGCCCCATAGAATCCATATTAGGGTTTACTTTCAGTTTTTATCTGTTTGCATATATACAAGGTGACGCATTTCTATGGTAAAGCTCAATAGAATTGCTATTATACAAGATACGATTGAAAAATATTGCCTAAAAATCATAGACCGTTAAACCATAAACTTAACTAAACCTACAGCCAAAGCATCAGATAAAGGGTCCATTTGAAATGAATTTTCTGTAAATATTTTAGTAAAATGAAGAACAATAACGGTTGAAGGCTTAAGGGTTCGCAGAACACACCTCTTGCAACATTTTCTTTTGATAATACGTATTTGTTTCAGGTTCTTTGCCTAAATATTGCCAATTTTGACGTTTTAAATCGCGACTTTGACGTTTTGAGGAAAACTCCATTTTTTTCTCTTTAACTTCCCATAACTTTTTTGTCTTTAAAATCAGAGACCTAGATTTTGGTACATGGTTCACCTTTATAATACAAACACGTGTACAAGATTTGGTTGTCCTTACTTTGTTATTTCCGGAGATATAATTTTTTTTCAAAAGAAAACACAACATTTTCCGGGAAAACCTGGGCCGATTTTTCTGGCTAACGAACTTATCCAAGTCACCTGCAAAAGGAAGGTACTCATTAAATTTGATCAAAATCGGGTCATTATTTTTTGAGTTATCGGTTATATATATATATATATATATATATATATATATATATATATATATATATATATATATATATATATATATATATATATATATATATATATGTAAAAATAGAAACCGACCCCGGATATGTGTTCTAGGGGGCCTAATTAGCGCTCATTTGAATCTTTTTTTTTTAATTAAAAAAAGCAGTGAATTTTTTTTAAGAAAATTCACTAAAAGTGTGAAGACTGATTCTAATGGTTCTTTAATATTAAGCACAGATTTTGTGGTACAAATTACAGATTGATTAATTAGATGGAAAACCCTGTATATTTTTATATCATTTGATCCGGCTTATTAGGATCTTTTTAAATTCATATTGTTATATGTATATAGATATTCTTTTAAATGGCTGAGTAAATTGCATGTTGTGTATTTCAATAGTACGCTATCGACAGTGGGCAGGTTTTCAAAAACAATGGATCAAATAGCTCTTATTTAATATAACACCCCATCTATTTTTACTAACTTTATTTACCTCGTCTTTCTACGACGATTTCACAGATAACATAAATTCAGTTTACGTTTTCATTTATTTCTGATGTGCCATGGAAAACAAAAGAGAAAATATCCTATAATTTATTGTATATTTTGTAATGAATACAAATTATTTTGTGTCACACTAAAAGCACTTGATTTTAAATAATTGAGTAACGAAAATGGCATTTTGATATAACTGAAATGAATTTATTAATCCTGAAAATTTGAAACACTAAATTTAATCACAAACAAAAACAGCAGTAAATAATTTACATATTTAAAAATATTGCTAAAATTGATTTCAATTATCTTCCATGCAAGTTTGTCAAACTTTCTTTATATTCCGCAAAGGGTTTAAAAGGATAACGGGCTCGGCCTCTAGATTTCTCGCTTCTGTTTCCACGGCATTACGAAAATCCTCCTTCGTAGAATTACCGGTCCGGAAAATTTTATTTTTTAGGTTTCCCCACAAGAAAAATTCTGAAACTCACAAATCTAGAGACCCTGCAGGACCGTGGGTGCCTATCCATGGATTAGAGAACAAATTATCTGAATATGGTGTTACTGTTTGTGAGTTGTGCGCTGGAGCACCATCTTGTTGAAAAAATATGTGATTCAAATGAGACAATGGAATATTATCACATAAATCGCGCAGTACTTCTAGTATTTAGCGGCACCTCCGTGAAAGCGCCGCGGCGCACACTTTCGAAATCGCTACAATAAGGTATATAGGTACTCCAGAAATACAAAATGATACATCGCCAGTACAGCAAAATCACAAATTGTGTGCTGGGTGTACTTTAGACCTCTACTACTGATAATATGATTCTATTTATTGTGTAGCACGAATACATTTTAAAGACTTGTATAATATTTTGCGTTTTTTTTTAAATTTAATATGTTTGTTTTTTAACATTTCTCTACAGGGCTATAACTTTGAAATACTTAAGTGCAAAGTACGTCAAAATTATGTTTTATATCTGTTGTCATGGCGTTTATGATACGACGTTTCTTAAAAAATCAACGGATATCCAAAAGTTTACTTTTTATAATATACCGATAAAAACTTTGTTCCAGTAATGAGACAACTAATTTTCTCACGTTAAAATTTGTCAGAAGAATGTTGTGTTTGACACTTTAATTAAAGAATATTGGTTGCCAACAGCGTATATTTTTTTCACTGTTTCACTCATGGACGGTTTAGAAATATCCAGTACCTCAATTTGATATAAATACAATAAATTAAAGCAAAAATCTATAAATTAGAAGCTCATAAATTTGAGTTGATAAATTTCGAACGCGCCCGCCTGCCAGGGCAGAATAATTAATCATTCTCCTGTCAACTGTTTTCCAGCTTCCATCTTCTTTCAGAAAGCGTGCACATTCAAGTCTACTTTCATAATCCAGAAAAATTTTCATTACTATTAATGATTGATATTTTTATTAATGCTGCATTCCATAAATATAATATAAAAATAATTGTATTTCATTACAAGAACTGTAGAACTACATGTTTTTAGCGATATATTATTCAACACCAAGTGAGATGTAAGACACGAAGCATGTGCCGCCACCTCATTGCTGAACCAAGTAGTATGTTGTCACGGCAGCTCCCAATAACACAGAATGTTAAAAAATAGAGATTGTATACCACCAACTAACAATTTAGTAAATTGTCAGCCCTGGCCCATTTCTACCCTAATATAGGGACAAAGTATGCAAGGCTAGATTCAATGCACACCACAATTAGAGCCGTAAACCGGTTTCGCTCTAATTAGAGCTCGTCAGTAGGGCATACCGGCTCGTCAGTACGGCGAGGTGACGACACGTGCTTCGTGTCATACATCTCACTTAGTGTTGGAAGGCTGTCTACCATAGCCGTATTACTTTATAGGTGTATTTTCGCTGCAATTGGTATGCCGTACTGACGAGCTCTAATTATAGCGAAACCGGTCTACGGTTCTAATTGTAGTGAGAATGCATCTAGCTTTAGATATATTATTCAATTAGATCAGTTTCTCCAAAAAATTCAGATTAAAAAATGCATATCCGAAGATAATAGAGTGATTCTGATAACACTTAGTACACATATTGCAGTTGTAGAGACTGAAAATCAAAGTTTTGCTGTTAATAGAATTTGAATACCTTCCTGAAAATTTGTTAGCATAACGCACTTGTTACGTCCGGACTGTTTTCATAGCCAACAGTTAGTCTTAGAATGAACATTTAATGCGTAGAAAAGAAGGTGAGTCTTTCTCTGTTTTCGAATAGATGTGTGTGTGTGTGTCACACCGATAACTCAAAAAATAATGGGACAATTTAGATCAAATTTGGCGAGTACCTTTCGTTTGCCAATGGCTTGGATAGGTTCGTTGACCAGAAGAATCTGCTTAGTTGAAATAGATTAAACAATGATTTGGCTTAATTTGACAGACGGATTCCCCCGGTCAGTACCAGTTCTGCGCTGACCAATAAATGTATGGAATTTCGACAACGAAATTATAATGTTTCTAAGAAAATAAATTCGGGACTCAGCAAGTGCGTTATGGTAGCGAATTTTTATTGAATGCCTCAAATTTGAATAACACCCCCTATCCGCTAGAACTATTCGAGAATGAATAATTTTTTATCGCTTCAAAAAACTTATCTGTACCAACTTTCACGACAATACGTCAAATACTTTAGTCTATATATATATATATATATAAAGAAAAATCGAAATTCAATTTCTCACTTTAGCATCCTGTATCTTTTTAGTGAATTTTCTTAAAAAAAATTCACTAATGAGGAGATCCCGACTTTCGAATTTTAAAAAAATTTCTTCAAAGGAGCGCTAATTAGGACCCCTGGAACCCAAATCCGAGGTCGGTTTCAGACTGTATATGTTATATATATATATATATATATATATATATATATATATATATATATATATATATATATATATATATATATATATATATATATATATATATATATATATATATATATATATATATATTTATATATTTATGTGTCACACCTATAACCAAAAAAAATAATGGACCGATTTTGATAAAACTTGGTGAGTACCTTTCTTTCACAAGTGGCTTGGATAAGTTCGTTAGCCAGGAAAATCCGCCTAGGTTTTCCCGGAAATTTTGTGTTTTCTTTCAAAAAAAATCGAAAAAAATTTATTTCTCCGGAATTAACAAAGTAAGGGCAACCAAATTTCACACGCGGGCTTATATCATTATGGGTAAAATACCTACGAAAATTTAGCTTTGTAGGTTAAAGGACAAAAAAGTTACAGGCATTTAAAAACAATAAATTTGGGTTTTCCTCAAAACGTCAAAATCGCGATTTTAAACATCAAAATTGGTGAGTACGTTCCTTTCGCAAGTGGCTTGAATAAGTTCGTTAGCCAGGAAAATCCGCCGAGGTTTTCCCGGAAAATTTTATGTTTTCTTTCGAAAAAAAATTATATCTCCAAAATTAACAAAGTAAGGGCAACCAAATTTCATACGCGGGTTTATATCATTATAGGCAAGTTACCAACCAAAATTTAGCTCCGTAGGTTAAAGGACAAAAATGTTACAGACATTCAAAGAAAAATACATTTGGCTTTTCCTCAAAACGTCAAAATCGCGATTTTAAACGTCAAAATTGGTAATATTTAGGCAATGAACCTGACACTAATATGAGCTATGGCAGGAAAATGTCTCAAGAATAATGTTTTACAAAGCCTGAAGTCTTAGTTTCAATCGTCATTGTCCTTCATTTTACTAAAATATTCCCAGAAAATTCATTTCAAATAGACCCTTTCTCTGATGTTTTGGCTGTAGGTTTAGTGACGTTTATGGTTTAACGGTCTATAATTTTTAGCTAATTTTCGTAGAACAATTCGTCACTGCATTTTAGCATATTTTATCGAAATATGATGCATGTTTATAAGAAAAAATCTGGACACAGTAAGTGCGTTTTGGTAGCAAATTTTTATTAAATCCTCCAAATTTCAATAACTCATTTGCTATTAACGTAAGTTTTGTTGGTTAGGAAACCAACATTTAACTGTATTTTCGGAAAATTTTTGTATGAACGCAGCAAGGGCGTTTTGGTTGCGAATTTTCATTAAATGTTTCAAATTTCAATAACTCAATTTGCTATTAACCTAAGGTTCATTGGCTAGGAGTTCAGTTTTCTCAGAAACATTTAAAGTTTATTTTCCGAAAAGTTTTGTACATTTTGAAATAATTATTTTGATAAAATATAATACACTGTTCCTACTATATAGGTTATACCGGTAACCAAATTGATGCCTGCTCGCATTAGAGCAATATATTTGTAATTAAAAACATTTTAATGAAAATTCACTTCCATAACGCACTTGCTGCGTCCAGAGTTTTTAATTTTGACTTTTGGACTGAAGTGAGTTTGACCAAGTCATAATGTTTTGGCGCTAAGAATCTATTGCTGCTCTGTGTATCATCACTTTTGGACCAGCCTGTATATATTTTCAAGTAAGTAAGCTAAGGGTAATTGAAAAAAAAAATGGACCGAAAGGTATTTTAAGGCATAGTCTCTGGGTTATTTTATCAACAACCTATATTTTTCTAAGTATTTATGATTGAAATAAATAAATAAAAACTCTGGACGCAGCAAGTGCGTTATGGTAGTGAATTTTCATAAAAATGTTTTTATTGCAAATATGTGTGTTTTCTTTTTAAGAAAGCAGGCATCAATTTTGGTTACCAGTATAACCTATATAGTAAAAGCAATGTGCCATGTTTCATAAAAATAACTTTATTGTGTAAAAATGTACCAAGATTTCCAAAAGTAGACTTAAAGTGTTCCCGGAAAAACTCGTTTCTTGGTCAACCTTATAGGTTAATAGCAAATTGAGCTATTCAAATATGAAGCATTTGTTCAAAGTTCGCTACCATAACGCACTTGCTGCATCCAGAATTTCTTTTCTTACAAACATGCATTATATTTCGATGGAAAATGCAATAACATAAGGCGTGTTTGATTAAAAAAAAAAAAGAAAATTTGTATCACCAATGACTTATGGGCCATCCTGTGATTGTAGAAATATTTTTTTAAGATGTAGCTCAAGACACCCTATAATTAATATATACAAATTTTTTTCAAATCTTGTATAATAACGGAGCTTTATTGATTTTTTACGAAAATTCGACAAAAATTATATACCATTAAACGATAAACTCTATAGCTAAGGCTACTGCCAAGCATCAGGGAAAGCGTCTATTTCAAATGAATTTTCTGGAAACATTTTAGTAAAATGAAGGACAATGACGGTTGAAACTAAGACTTCAGTGTTTGTAAAACATCCTTCTTGAGACATTTGATTTCCATAGCCCGTATTAGTTTCAAGTTATTTGCCAAAATGTTGCCGATTTTGACGTTTTAAGTCGCAACTTTGACGTTTTGAGGAAAACCCCAATTTATTTTTCTTTAAATGCCTATAACTTTTTTGTCTTTTGACATACAGAGCTAAATTTTGGTAGGTAACTTACATATAAGGACATAAACCCGCGTACCAAATTTGGTTGCCCTTACTTTGTTAATTCGGGAGATATAAATTTTTTTCGAAAGAAAACACAAATTTTTCCGGGAAAACCTGGGCAGATTTTCCTGGCTAACGAACTTATCCAAGCCATTTGCAAAAGAAATTTATTCACCAAATTTAATCAAAATCGGCCCATTATTTTTTGAGTTATCGGTGTGATACATATATATATAAATATATATATATATATATATATATATATATATATATATATATATATATATATATATATATATATATATATATAATATATATATATATATATATATATAAACATATAAAAATTCAAACTGACCCCGGATATGTGTTCTGGGGGGCCTAATTAGCGCTCATTTGAAGAAATTTTTTCAAAATTCAAAAGTCGAGATCTCCTCATTAGTGAATTTTTTTAAGAAAATTCACTAAAACCTCGTTGTCAACTACCATCATCGATTGATACATAAATGGCAACAGCATAATAGTTATTTGTTGAGTTAATCTTTTATTGGCACTATATATCGGAAATTCTATAATTTGCAACAAACATTGTGTACATTGAATGTGTGTATGTGTGTGTGTTTTACGATGAAACAAATTATCAATGTATTTGTTGACCCACATAGGCAAGGTTCATCAAATAATTTACATGCATAGAATGTGCCTGACCATATGTGCGCATAGATTATTTGATTTTCATGCGTTCGCAAATACGCTTTTAAGCTGATTACCAGACTAAATTTCGCACATTTATTTAAACTACCTAATCAGCAAGACGTCATAGTTATTAGTTTCTTTATGGGAAATAGAAAGTAAAGTTGTAAAGGCAAACACATGCAAACAAATTTGATTACAGTTGTTTATTGGACTTGAAAATAGCAAAAGGAAAGGCTGAATTACAATAATTATACAAGGATGAATAAAATATTAACGAGACGTTTTGTAATATCTACACAAAGAAAACAAGTATATTATTTTTCGACGTAAGTAATATAGTATGTTGCATCGAAGATCAGGAAGTTGCATCTGAGAGCTTTGTGAGTGTGTTGCAGCATTCTGTGGAGCAAAGTACCAGAGTAGTTGTAAATAGGAAAAAAATAGTGGATTACTAACGGTATAGCACATTCTGTTTATATAAAGAATCAACTTTATAAGGATATGTTGAAAAACCCTTCAGATGAGGAAACTGTGCGAAAATATAAATCATATCGCAATACTCTGACCAATATTATCAAGGAGGCAAAAGCGGCTTACTACACCTCCAAACTTGAAAATGATAAAAAGTTACGGTCGGCTTGGCAGCTACCGTACCATTCGACAATTTATACAAAATACCTGAGAAGATTTATATGGTTATAATATGTTTTTAATATTGATTGACAAGGAAACTATTAAATTGAAATATTGTATGCAAATTCGCTTTGATTCGATACCGTAGGGTGCGTCTGACATAGAACACATAGGAACGATCAGAGCCAGTAGCGTGCAGATGATGAACCAGGCAGGTTCGAAACTGCAGTCCACGTAAACAAATAAAAAATCACAGAAATACAGCAAACAAATCAAGTGTATATTTAAAAACTCTAGACGCAGCAAGTGCGTTATTGTAGTGAATTTTCATTAAAATGTTTTTATTGCAAATATGTGTGTTTTCTTTTTAAGAAAGCAGGCATCAATTTTGGTTACCAGTATAACCTATGTAGTAAAAACAATGTGCCATGTTTCATAAAAATAACTTTATTGTGTGAAAATGCACAAAAATTTCCAAAAGTAGACTTAAAGTGTTCCCAGTAAAACTCGTTTCTTGGTCAACCTTATAGGTTAATAGCAAATTGGGCTATTCAAATATGAAGAATTTGATCAAAATTCGCTACCATAACGCACTTGCTGCATCCAGAATTTATTTTCTTACAAACATGCATTATATTTCGATGGAAAATGCAAAGAGGCAATAACATAAGGCGTGTTTGATTAAAAAACAGAAAATTTGTATCACCAACGACTTAAGGGCCACCCTGTGATTGTAGAAATATTTTTTAAGATGTAGCTCAAGACACCCTATAATTAATATATACAATTTTTTTTCATATCTTGTTTATTGATTTGTTACGAAAATTCGACAAAAATTATATACCATTAAACGATACACTCTATAGCTAAGACTACTGCCAAGCATCAGAGAAAGGGTCTATTTGAAATGAATTTTCTGGAAACATTGTAGTAAAATGAAGGACAATGACGGTTGAAACTAAGACTTCAGGGTTTGTAAAACATCCTTCTTGAGACATTTGATTTCCATAGACCGTATTAGATTCAAGTAATTTGCCTAAATGTTGCCGATTTTGACGTTTTAAATCGCAACTTTGACGTTTTGAGGAAAACCCCAATTTATTTTTTATTAAATGCCTATAACTTTTTTGTCTTTTGACCTACATAGCTAAATTTTGGTAGGTAACTTACCTATAAGGATCCAAATTTGGTTGCCCTTACTTTGTTAATTCTGGAGATATAAATTTTTTTCGAAAGAAAACACAACATTTTCCGGGAAAACCTCGGCAGATTTTCCTGGCTAACGAACTTATCCAAGCCATTTGCAAAAGGAATTTATTCACCAAATTTAATCAAAATCGGCCCATTATTTTTTGAGTTATCGGTGTGATACATACATACATACATACATACATACATACATACATACATATATATATATATATATATATATATATATATATATATATATATATATATATATAAACATATAAAAATTGAAACTGACCCCGGATATGTGTTCTGGGGGCCTAATTAGCGCTCATTTGAAGACATTTTTTCAAAATTCAAAAGTCGGGATCTCCTCATTAGTGAATTTTTTTAAAGAAAATTCACTAAAATCACATAAATACAGCAAATAAATCAAGTGTATATTTAAAAGTGATTACAGTGTAGTGCAACATTCCAAAAGAGATGTATATATATATATATATATATATATATATATATATATATATATATATATATATATATATATATATATATATATATAAACACATAAAAATTGAAACTGACCACGGATATGGGTTTTGGGGCTCATTTGAAGACATTTTTTAAAGGAAAAAGCCTTCTAATTTGAATAATGATTTTATGGTTTCACCAAGTTAAGGCAACAACAATTAATGTGATATGCCATTAAGATTGGTTTAAAAGTCCTCAGCTCCCCATTAGTAACTTTATTTACTGAAAAATTAACTGAATTTTTTTATTGTAGTTGCATAAACTGTTCAGAAAACATGAATAAAAGACCAAACTTTTTTTTTTAAAGCCAGTCACCAGAGATATCTAATTTAGGTCTAGGGTTGAACGCACTGACACCTTAGAAATGATTTTCAGTGAGATTTGGTGCGTAGGTAGATTGAGTCGCTGTAATCGTATTACAACAACGCAACTGTAAGATTGCTAGTTATTAAAAATAACAGTTTGGTAATCTTGGAAGCGCGCCGACACTGGTTGTGTGTATATTCAAAAGTAGTTGGCGTATGGCTTAAGTAAACAGACTGAGTGACGATATGTAAGAAGGGCAAGGATGAAGGGGGATACCCGGCTGTATTGAAGATGAACATTTCAATGAGATTATTATGAGTTGTTGAGTTGTTGGCATGTGATCTTTGATAATTATATTAATTCTGAATAAACCAATTTTATTTGAAATATTTTAATTTCTAACACAACCTACTAGGAGTCGGCAGATTGTGGCATTAGAGTTAATTTCCCTTCATATTTTCTTAACCTCTTGAAAATAGCTCCCGAGACTGGAGCCGAAACGTCGAGTTCAAATAATTGACGCTGTTCAACCTGAGAACCAAGTTCTTTTTTACACAAATGAGTGCGGAAACTTTTCATATATATATATATATATATATATATATATATATATATATATATATATATATATATATATATATATATATATATATATTGACCTTAATAAACTCTTTGGACAATTCTCCCAGTTTATAACATTTCGCAATCAGTTGAACGACTTGGTTAGCCAGTGCAATAGGATTAGTGTTTCCCAAACAAAATTAAATTTTAGTGAATTTTCGTAGAAAAAATTCAACAATGAAGAGATCGCGACATTTGAATTTTGAAAAAATTTCTTCAAATGAGCGCAAACTAGGCCCCATATAATAAATATCCGAGATCAGTTTCGCTTTATATATATATATATATATATATATATATATATATATATATATATATATATATATATATATATATATATATATACATACATACATATACATACATACATACATATACATATATATATATACATATATATACATATATATATATATATATATATATATATATATATATATATATATATATATATATATATATATATATATATATATATATATATATATATATATGGGTCTTCTATATAAACATTTAGAATTAAGAGTCACGCTTGGAAAAACTAAAAGCGATGAAAATATCTAAACTTTTCACCTGCGTACGACTAGTGTTTTCGTTTTGTAACCATTTGTATATGTCATAATTGTGTAGTTTAAAGAAATGGTGATACGTCTACTAACAAAACTTTTATTTCACTTTGCCATGCTAAAGAGTCATCAGCCAGTATTTAAATTGTAAAACAACAGTATAATAAAAACAAGAGGCTGACAGTCGATATCGTTTGTTTTCATAACACATATTAGGTGTCTTGACTAAATTACTTCAGAACGAGATAAGGCATGTGAATTAATATCTAATTTATTACCTCTTAAACACAGATGTCTATACTTGACTTTGGGGTTCTTTATCTGTGTGCTCTTGAGTGTTGTCAGGCATAGCAGTTAAAAAAAAAACATTCTTATCGATTCTGCCCTTTCTTAAGTAAGAACTAATCATTTTCAGACTCATTCTTATGCTTGCTCTCTCAAAGTAAAAATGTTTAAGTTAACGTGGAAGTGTCAACTGTTGTATCATTCGTCTTGTTTATATTTGGTGAGTTTATGTTGCTTAAATTTTCTCTGGTTTTATTTTTTATTTATTTGTAATGGTTTGGAGACTTTTGAAGTTATTGAACGTCTCACTGTTCATTATGGTTTTTTTTTGGTTAACAGGAAAGAAATCTGAACTTTTTCCTTAAGGATTTAATTTTGTTCTTTTATAGGGATGCTGTAGAATAAGTTTGCTATTTTCAAACATATAAGATCAAAAGGTTATTATTATCATTAATGACACCACCTACAAATGCAAGTAAAGTAATAGATACTTCCTATTTCGCTTCCTAATGAAAATATAGGATCATCAACATTGGGGACATATATAAAAAAGTCTGGACGTAGCAAGTGCGCTGTGGAAGTGAATTTTCATAAAAATGTTTTTAATACCAGATGCGAGCAGGCATCAATTTGATTACCGGTATAGCCTATGTAGTAGAAACAATGTCAAAATCACTTATGGTTTGAAAATGTACAACAATTTTCCGAAAATAAACTTAAATGTTTGTTTCCTAGCCAACAAACCTTACGTTAATACCAAATTGAGTTATTGAAATTTGAAGGATTTTATGAAAATTCACTACCAAAACTCACTTACTGCGTCCAGATTTTTTTCTTACAAACATGCATCATATTTCGATAAAAAATGCAAAAATGCATTAATGAATTTGTTGTACGAAAATTAGCTAAAAATTATAGACAGTTAAACCATAAACTTACTAAACCTACAGCGAAAGCACCAACTTAACTAAACGACAGCCAAAGCATCAGAGAAAGGGTCTATTTAAAATGAATTTTCTGTAAACATTTTAGTAAAATGAAGTGCAATGACGGTTGAAGCTGAAACGTAAGGGTTCGCAGAACAACATTCTGCATTCTTGCAACATTTTCTTTTCACAATCCGTATTTGTTTCACGTTCTTTACCTAAACATGGCCAATTTTGACGTGTTAAATCGCAACTTTGACGTTTTGAGGAAAACTCCAATTTTTTTCCTTTAACTGCCCATACCTTTTTTGTCTTTAAACTTAGAGACCTAAATTTTGGTACATGGTTCACTGTTTATAATACAAATACGCGCACCAAATTTACTTTATTATTTTCGGAGATATACATTTTTTTTAGAAAGAAAACACAAAATTTTTCGGGAAAACCTGGGCCAGTTTTCCTGGCTAACGAACTTATCCAAGCCACTTGAAAAGGAAGGTACTCACCAAATATTATCAAGATCGGCCCATTATTTTTTTTAGTTATCGGTCTGATGATATATATAATATATATATATATATATATATATATATATATATATATATATATATATATATATATATATATATATATATATATATATATATATATATATATATACATATACATAAACATATAAAAATTCAAACTGACCCCGGATATGTGTTCTGGGGGGCCTAATTAGCGCTCATTTGAAGAAAATTTTTTTTAATTCAAAAGTTGGGACCTCCTCATTAGTGAATTTTTTTAAAGAAAATTCACTAATAAATGTACGAGTATATATATATATATATATATATATATATATATATATATATATATATATATATATATATATATATATATATATATATATATATATATATATATATATATATTATTAAGTTACCGAAAAAGATACACAAGGGATTTAATCTAAGTTTTATACAGGAAAAATGTTCCATGGCAAAAGAGTTTTTAGATTTTTAAAATTAGCGTATAGATAACACAAATTTATATTTTGTTTTATTTGTTGCAAAGAAGCTCAAACATGGGTTATAAAAAAACATATAACGGAAAATCAGTAAGTTTAATAAAATGTTTGTCGTTTTTGTTGTAAAAACATTGATCCTGTCATTTGTAGTGAATTTTTATTTTTAAAAAGTTCACTGAGTTTTAATAAAAATTCACTAATAGAAAGGTATCAGTGGTGAGACTTTGTAAACATTTTTTCTAATGAGCGCAAACTAGGACCCCTAGAACCCATATCCGGGGTCAGTTTCAATTTTTTTATGTTATGTATATATATATATATATATATATATATATATATATATATATATATATATATATATATATATATATATATATGTATGTATGTATGCATGTATGTATCCAACCGATAACTCAAAAAATAATTAACCGGTTTGGATGAAACTCGGCAAGTACCTTTCTTTTATTAATGGCTTGGATGAGTTCGTTAGGCAGAAAAATGGGAGAAGGTTTTACAGGAAAATTTTGAGTCTTCTTTCGAAAAAGTTAATTTTTTTCATTTCTCAGGAAATTAATTAGTGATATTTCAAAACTCCATATCTTCTAAACGAAGAGACCGAATTTCAAAGATAAAAAAGCAATGTATATGGAATCAAAAGCTCTTTTGAACGAGCTATCACATGACCGACCCCTATTCCTTCTCATAAGCAAACTTGACGTGTTTCAGGTTTTTTCGCCAAAATATTTTCCTGGCAGTTATGACTGCCAGCTCTTTTCAATGAGCCACCCGGTATGTATATATATATATATATATATATATATATATATATATATATATATATATATATATATATATATATATATAGGGTGTTAATTTAGGATATCAAAGTTAGTTTCACTTACGGTTGATACCCTGTATATATTATCCCAGCCTAAATAATTGGGCAATCTTTATCAAATATGGTATGTACTTTTCTAACTTGGATGATTTCGATGGCCAGCCTAATGAGATCTTTTTTTTCCGAAAGAATTTACCTTTTTAAATTAATGAAAAAATGAGTGATAAGGATTTGAAATTTTGTATGAAAATTGCGTACCATAACAACACATTTGCTGATGTCGAACTTTATTATTGATCCATTTTGTAGCCGCTTTAAAATTAATATACCGAAATATCAGGCTTCATCTATTAATGAGTGATAAAATCGTGTCAAATTCCATTTCACCAAATTCTAAAACACATCAGAACTTCATCTAATATTGGAACTTTGAAACCTATACATTTATTCACGTATTTTAGCAGTGTTTCACGTAATGCAGTTGCTGAAACAATTTACGTATTAAATACCTGCAGTAAATGAATCAAATGAATTTTTTATGTTGTCAGTATTGCGTGTCAGCAGTTGCCTCTTGAGATCTGAACTTTATGTAATATATTATAGATTTTTTTTCATGTTACCCCAACGTAATGGTTCAATTTCATTATCCTCTTTTCTAATCAGAGTTCGCTAAGCTGAGTCATTTTGTTTAATGCGATTATCGCATAACATTCCAACTCACGTTAATTCACAATGCATTATAATAACAGTACAAAAACTCATTGAATGGGCTATCCTTCCAAAAATTACAGTATTATTTTGGTCTTTTGGATTCTGATATATCAAGCGATAACTTTAAAATATGCCATACAGTAGGTTTACTATTCTCTTTATTTTACGTCTGCCCATTGTCCCGAATATATTTAAATACTGACTCCGGGAAGCAGTTTACTCCCACTATTTTTAGTGAATTTTCTTAAAAAAATAAACTAATGAGGAGATCCCGACTTTTGAATTTTTAAAAAATTTCTTCAAATGAGCGCTAATTAGGCCCCCCAGAACACATATCCGGGGTCAGTTTCAATTTTTATATGTTTATATATATATATATATATATATATATATATATATATATATATATATATATATATATATATATATATATATATATATATATATATATATATATATATATATATATATATATATATATATATATATATATATATGTATATATGTATCACACCGATAACTCAAAAAATAATGGGTCGATTTTGATTAAATTTGGTGAATAAATTTGTTTTGCAAATGGCTCGGATAAGTTCGTTATTCAGGAAAATCTGCCCAGGTTTTCCCGGAATATTTTGTGTTTTATTTCGAAAAAAATGTATATCTCCGGAATTAACAAAGTAAGGGCAATCAAATTTGGTACGAGGGTTTATATCCTTATAGGTAAGTTCCTAGGCATTTAAAGAAAAATAAATTGGGGTTTTCCTCAAAACGTCAAAGTTGCGATTTAAAACGTCAAAATCGGCAACATTTAGGCAAATAACTTCAATCTAATACGGGCTATGGAAATCAAATGTCTCAAGAAGGATGTTTTACAAACCCTGAAGTCTTAGTTTCAACCGTCATTGTCCTTCATTTTACTAAAATGTTTCCAGAAAATTCATTTCAAATAGACCCTTTCTCTGATGCTTGGCAGTAGCCTTAGCTATAGAGTTTATCGTTTAATGGTATATAATTTTTGTCGAATTTTTGTAAACAATCAATAAAGCTCAATATATCCGTTATTATACAAGATATGAAAAAAATTGTATATATTAATTATAGGGTGTCTTGAGCTACATCTTAAAAAATATTTCTACAATCACAGGCCGGCCCATAAGTTGTTGGTGATACAATTTTTTTTTAATCAAACACGCCTTATGTTATTGCATTTTTGCATTTTCCATCGAAATATAATGCATGTTTGTAAGAAAAGAAATTTTGGATGCAGCAAGTGGGTTATCGTAGCGAATTTTGATCAAATGCTTCATATTTGAATAGCCCATTTTGCTATTAACCTATAAGGTTGACCAAGAAACGAGTTTTTCCGGGAACACTTTAAGTTAACTTTTGGAAATTTTTGTACATTTTCACACAATAAAGTTATTTTTATGAAACATGGCACATTGTTTTTACTATATAGGTTATACTGGTAACCAAAATTGAGGCCTGCTTTCTTAAAAAGGAAACACACATATTTGCAATAAAAACATTTTAATGAAAATTCACTACCATAACGCACTTGCTGCGTCCAGAGTTTTAATATTTAATTTTGTTGAATCCTGTTGTTTGTAAGGAAAAGAAAATTAGCATGCTAGACATTACATCCACTGCGCAAGGTAATACTGCATCAAGCTTACAGAATCTTTTTTAACTGAGGTATAAGTTTTATAAATCACTTACAGAAAGCCCCATCGAAGGTTGCTGCAAGTAGCAAATCGTCTACCTACCCACCAATCCTCACAGTTGCAATTTTCGTAACGCTTTTATTAGCTTACTTTCAAATCCCGCACTCAAAATTTTCACTAGTTCTAATTAAGCTAAAGCTTTGAAATTTGGCAGCCGTGTATAAGTCCGGTGATAAAGTATATCTAATATTGTACCGGTGACAATGCAATATAGTATATGCTATATTGTTCTAAATCCAATATGGCGGACTCCTCAAAATAGCAGATTATCCTTTTCTTCACAACCTCCTTGACATGGGTATCAAATGAAACGGCATAGGAGTAAAATAGAATAAACTATGCGATGTTATTCTAAACCCAATATGGCGGACCCTTCGAGATGGCGAATTACCTTCTTCTTCACAAACAAATGAGAGGGTGTGACGAGTAGAACGCAAGTAAGTATGTGGCGTACAATACAAAATTCGTTGAAGATATGAATTAGCCCCTTTTTCACTAATCACAATTTGAATGGAGATAATTATTTAGCACTGCTCCATAATAATGCCGTGCCGACTTTGGCAAACTTATATCCTGATTGAAAAAGCCCGCAAGTTCCAGCAAATGTGATATGGTTCCAGCAGGATGAAGCACCAACACATTATCAAATAAATGTACGGTCAACCTAATATTTCGAAATCGGTGGATATGGAGGCGAGGATTATTAGAATGGCTGGCACAATCACCCGATCTTACCCTATTAGACTTCCTATGGAAATATGTGAAAAGTATGACAAAAGTGAACCACGTGATTTACCTGACCTAAGAAGAATAATAACGATTGGGACTAGATCGGTCACGCCTTAGATGTTGATTAACGTTAGAAGGCATTTTTATTTACGATTAGAAGGCTGCCAAGGCGTTCGAGGCATGGATTTTCAACATCTCCCACATTAAAATTGATGTATTTTTTCTCGTTTTTTTTTTCATTATCAAGAATGAAAAGCGGTTATATGTTAATTTTTAGTGTGTGTGTTTTGTTTCTTTAACGGCGGCCTATTTCCGCGACTATGGCCAATCACCGACGCCAGGGAGCAGTCTCACCCCACTATCCTGGAAATGTTGCCGAACCCCTGTATTTCTGAAAGGAGGGTAGGGATCTTTAACGTGCCCAACATCGCATGGAGACGGGACAGGCGGCTTTAGGCCCCCTCCGAAGGGCGGAACGTGCAGACATTCAACTTGCTCAAATACAATGCCTGAACCTCGGTTGATGTTAACGTTACAGTTTGTACTGAAAAAGTGAAAGGAGAACCCTCGGATCGAACCCAGTACTCTTCGGTTCAGAGGCACACGTTCTTGCCCATGAACCACCGAGGCTCTTTTAATTTTTAGTGTGTTGTAGCGAAGTTTGTAAGATGTTTTTTTTATTTACTGTTCATTTTTGCAATAAATTTTTAAACCGCAGCATTTTCAAATGGGTTGCAACCGCGGCTCGAAGGGGACTGAATGTATAATTGACCTTTTTCTGGATTTTTATAATTATGCGCAAAATTTGAGATACTAAATTTTTGCCATTTGGCTGTTACACACTGTATACAGTGTGTCCAAGATAAGGACGGCCACTATGGAGATCTCCAAAACGGTAGCAGCTACAGACTTGGTTAAGTGGAAGAAAAGTTGCGCACTCAAAAGCCCAACAAATTGGCGGTTAGACATCTCCGAAATTTTTTTTTTTTGGTTTTTGAAATATTTTGCCAAATTTGAATTTTTCGATTTTACATGTTATTTTTTTCTAGCCTTAATGGCAGACCTACAACAATACTGATGACACTTCTTCACAGCAACTTTTAATTTCCTTTAACGTACCGTAGCAAATTTTTGAATCCTACGTTTCGTCTGTGGAATCATCATCAACTTTCTTCTTAAATACGGCCCTAATTTTCTGATATCATATTCTGAAAGCCCTTTTTATTCCAAATTCAGCGATGTGTCACGCTTTGTGGTTTAGTACCGTTTTATTCTTTTTTCCAACTTAATCAAGAAAATTCGTATTACGGATCTGTACATAGCTTTTAAACTAAAGTACTAAACAACTAGCTATATCAATTAATACTTTATGTCATTTAGGCGTTTAACAATAATTCAATGGACGAATTGAGGCAATAATTTAATGGAATAAACACAGAACAAATAAACTTACATTAAAAAGACAAAAGTAGGATTTGGAAAATAAATAGATGTGACAAAAGCCGTATTTGGATTCACAGAAACATAAATTTTTGACACGTTAGTTTCTTGCTTAATTTATTTTGTAATACTTAGTAAGTGTTTCTAGTAAATATGTTTTCTAACGAAGAAGTGTTGACATGGTTGCATGTTTCATTTCATCCAACCGAAATTGTATGAACCGTATGTATTTGCAGAAATATCTGGAAAGAAGACAGCCAAATAAAAGAACTTATAGTAAATTAGTAACAAATCTTAAAGTATATGGTTCTTTTAAAAAATCTGTAGTTTCTCAGCAAAAATGCAGCAATGCGAAAGCAGTACATAATCTTTTTTAGCAGTTACTTAGGATCTCGGTACATCAGTCCGACGGATAGAACAATACGTTGGTATATCAAAATCAACGGCACATTTTATTTTGCGAAAACAAAAATTACATCTGTACAAGTACAGAATTTGTCAAGGACTCGGACCAGGTGATTTATAACGACGATTTTGCATGTCAAATAATATGCTCTGATGAAAGCATTATTACTAATAATGGTATTTTAATGTAAGAAATGTTCGTTATTGGTCTGAAACCAATCAGTGCGCAAATAAAACGTCGAGGCATCAACACCGTTTTGCTTTCATTATGTGGGTTGGTATATTCGGTACAACGATTGTAGGACCGTTTCTTTACCACCATACCTTAACATGAGAGCGCTACTTACATTTGCTACCAAACGATTTAGATGATGCTCTTGATAACATGCATCTGGAGAGCGTTTGCAACTGTTGGATAGATCAGGATGGGACACCTGCACATAATTACAGAGCCGTTGGGGAATGTCTTTTAAGGGGATTTCAAGATAAGGTAATCAGCACGTATTTGAAAACAGCCTGGCCAGCGCGTTCACAAGTTATAATCCCGCTTGACTTCTTCGTATGGGGATACGTTAAAAATCATGTATATCAGCAAAATGTTTCTATGGAACGAGATCTGAGGAGGTTAGTTCTGGCAGCATTTGCCAGTATTACTCCACAAATGTTGACTAGGCTTTTAGAATCAACCGTTAGAAGGTGCTATTTGTGCTTGTGAAATAGTAGAAGTTTATTTGAACATATACTCTAAATTTAGTTGTTTCGTTCGTGTTCATTTTTTTTTAATGTTTAGGTCTTCTGGTAATGTAATTTTATTTGTTCTGTGTTTAGTCCATTAAGTTATTTTCTTTATTTATCCATTAGATGTTTATTAAACACCTTAATGACATAAAGTGTTATTTGATATAGCTAGTTGTTTAGTAGTTAAGTTTAAAAGCTATGTGCAGGTCCGTAATACGAATTTTCTTGATTACGGTCGAAAGAAGGACTAAAATGTCACTAAACCACAAAGTGTGACACATCGCTGAATTTATAAAAAAGGGCTTTCAGAATATGATATCAGAAAATGAGGACCGTATTTAAGAAAAAGTCGATGGTGGTCCTCCAAAGACGAAACGTTGTATTCAAAAATTAGGAGTGCTACGTTAAAGAAAATGAAAAGTTGATAGTAGTGTTATCGGTATTGGTATAGGTCCACCATTAAGGCCAGACAAAATGGTATGTAAAATCGAACAATGCAAAATTATCAAAATATCTCAAAAACCAAAGTAATTTTCGGAGATGTCTAAGCGCCAATTTGTTGAGCTTTTGAGTACGCAACTTTTTTCCCAATTAACCAATTCTGTATCTGCTACCGTAGTGGCCCTCCTTATCTTGTACACATACAGGTCCGTAAAAATCTACACCCAAATCAGCTCGTTTACACTAAACATACATCCTTGGCATACAATAAAAAAAATTGAACTGCTACAAAACAATTGCAAAACATAACCAGCATGGTCAGTATCCATGCACATTTCTATTCAAATAGTCGTGAGATAGAGTAGAAAGCGTGATCGCAATGTAAATGTTTCACATCTAATTAAACAAATTAAAAAATCCCGAATAATCCGTGTGGGTGCTGGCGACGAGTTATACAAAATTATACAGTTATATAATATACGGAGGTATACGTTCACAATGAGACGTGCCATGGCAATAAATATATTGTTTATGATCTCCAGCAATACCACTTAACTTTGTACGCAGATAACACCACTGCTGCAATCTCAGGGGAAAGTTTTGAAGAGCTTGGTGCTGCAGCTAATGTGTGTGTGTCTCAGGTGTCAGCCAGGTGTTCGCAAAATGTTCTGGTTCTTAACACGCGGAAGACTGAAATGCTTCTTTTTTCTCCGGTGGGTGTGCATCCGAATCTGAGCCTATATGTGAAATCTGATAACGGTTCAATAAGACAGAGCACGTCTCTAAAGTTTTTGGAGATCCATCTGGATTCTAACTTATCATGGGACGTCCATGTTGACCATGTGGTGGCCTCTCTTGCATCTAGAAATTACGCGTTGCTGCAGCTGAGGGATTCCTTGAGTACTCAGGCGTTGTTGACATGCTACTATGGTAGTGTCAACTGTCTCCTGGCATATGGTTTGCTGTGTTGGGGCGGCTGTGTGCATCTGGGGAGGGTTCTGTTGATGCAGAAGAGAATTGTCTGCACCATGTTTGGCCTGCCGTCTTCCGCATCTTGTAGACCATTATTTATACGGTATGGCATTTTAACAGTGACGTGCCTATATATGCTTGAGGCGCTTTGTTATGTCAGAAAAAATATTGAAATTTGTACTACCTGCGGTAATATTAAAGCGTATGAAACAAGACAGGCTAAATATTTGTATGTTCCCCCTTATAGGATAGAACAGATTAATCGGGCACTCCGCAACACTGCAATACGCTTATATAATCATTTACCTGACAGCGTAAAAAATTTAAGTAGCCTCAGGCAATTTAAGTGTGCTTTAAAATCATTTTTTAGACAGCATTCTTTTTATTCTGCGGACGAATATTTTAATTTTAAATTTTAGCATTGATAAGCTGTTTTTTGTATTTTGACTATTTTCGATATCTTGTAGAGATATATGGAGCACTTCTAATAAATAAGTAAATAAATAATAATAAATAAATGGATGATCAGTAGCTCTCTTTTTTTTGTTGTGTATGTATGAGAATCAAAATCAGTTTAAACATTTAACACCTAGCAGGTAAAAAGTCAAATGACGTTTTGTATAAATTTTTGACATTGTTTTTAATAGTAGTAAATGAGCAATCTGCAGCATTAACGCTGTTTTTTTTTAAATTTCAACAACACACCACGGGGGCTTACAGCCTAAATACTATCATACCGTGGGTGTTGACAAGAAGGAAAGAGGCAACTTGTTAATTCTGGACTTGAAGGTTTGGAGGTTCGGAGGAGAAGGAAAAACATGTGCCGGCAAAGAATTCCACAACTTGGAAGTCCTTGGGACAAAAGAGCGGGCATAACAAGATGTTCTATATCTGGTGACCCGGACAGTAAAAGGGTGCATTCTCTCTGTTCCCCTGGTAGATCTGTTGGGGGCAGCAAGTGAAGGAACTATGGAATAAAGCTCCTCTGAGCAGTGCCCGTGCAGATATCTATAAAAGAGAGAAAGGTCACCAACGGCACGTCGGTGGGCAAGGGATGGCAGCCTTTGGGTGAGGGTAGGGTCACCGATGAGGCGTATAGCTCTCTTCTGAACGGAGTCCAGGATAGCGAGTGTAGAAGCGGTAGCAGCACCCCAGATATGGGAGCAGTATTCGAGGTTTGGTTATATTTGTGAAGTATATAAGGTATAGAGATTAGCTGGTTAAAAGTATTTGCGAGCCCGGAAGAGGAAACCTAATTTCTTAGCAGCCGCTTCTGCAATTGATGTGACATGTTGGTGCCAATTGAGACTTGGATCCACATAAATGCCAACAAGTGAAAAGGACTCATTACTTTGAATAACTTGGTTGTTCACTATACCATGCTAACAATATCATTGAAATGCGCTATTAGTATCAACAGAATTTTCAATAAATCTAGGATTTTCTCGGAAACTACCAGATGGAATTTTCCGAACGAGGTGTCATTTTAAAAAGAATCCAACGCCCTTTCAAAAGAGGTATCACCCGAGCCTATTTCTCATTTTGAATTCTACAGGTGAGTCTCACCTTCTCAAGCTGGTTGAAGTCACAATTTTGAAATTGGTCATAAAAAGTGTCCCCCCGATATATCAAATGTCATCTTTCAGCGAAGAAAATAACGTGGCATGTTATTTTCAGGGTGTTTCGTTTTAAATAGGACACTCTGTATTAATTTGATTAGTAACTTTCATTAATCTTTCTAATCGCGCTGTAAAAAATGGTAATTTGTATTATAATGTGAAATATGAAAAAGTTTTATCATTTAACGTGCGATTTGGCTGAAATATCAATTAATGATATTTTAGTGAATTATCTTTAAAAAATTCACTAATGAGGAGATCCCGTCGTTTGAATTTTGAAAAAATTTCTTTAAATGAGCGCTAATTAGGCCCGCCAGAACACATATCCGGGCTCAGTTTAAATGTTTTTATATATATATATATATATATATATATATATATATATATATATATATATATATATACATATATATATATATATATATATATATATATATATATATATATATATATATATATATATATATATATATATATATAGGTATGTATCACACTGATACCTCAAAAAATAATGGGCCGACTTCGATAAAATTTGGTGAGTACCTTGCTTTTGCAAATGGCTTGGATAAGTTCGTTACCCAGAAAAATGGGCCCAGGTTTTCCCGGAAAATTTTGTGTTTTCTTTCGAAAAAAATTATATCTCCCGAATTAACAAAGTAAGGGCAACCAAATTTGGTACATTTACATCTCTATATGTAAGTTACCTACCAAAATTTAGCTCTGTAGGTCAAAAGACCAAAAAGTTATAGGCATTTAAATAAAAACTAATTGGGGGTTTCATCAAAACTTCAAAGTTGCCATGTAAAACGTCAAAATTGGCAACATTTAGGCAAAGAACTTGAATTTAATACGGGCTATGGAAAGAAAATGTCTCAAGAATAATGTTTTACAAACCCTGAAGTCTCAGTTTCAACCGTCACTGTCCTTCATTTTACTAAAATATTTCCAGAAAATTCATTTCAAATAGACCCTTTCTCTGATGCTTGGCAGTAGCCTTAGCTATAGAGTTTATCGTTTAATGGTATATAATTTTTGTAGAATTTTCATAAAAAATCAATAAAGCCTAATATAATAATAATAATAATAAAATAGCCTTTATTCACACAGTAGATAATACAATACTCAAGTGCACAATTCAAAAGAACAAAAAAATACAACAATACAACGTAGTTTACAAAAAGACAGTTCCATGTACATAATTAAAAAAATAATAATAAGAAACTGTGTTATTATACAAGATATGAAAAAAAATTGTATTCATTAATTATAGGGTGTCTTGAGCTACATCTTAAAAAATATTTCTACAATCACAGGGTGGCCCATAAGTCGTTGATGATACAATTTTTTTTTTAATCAAACACGTCTATGTTATAGCATTTTTGCATTTTCCATCGAAATATAATGCATGCTTGTAAGAAAAGAAATTCTGGACGCACCAAGTGCGTTATGGTAGCGAATTTTGATAAAATGCTTCATATTTGAATAGCTCAATTTGCTATTAACCTATAAGGTTGACCAAGAAACGAGTTTTTTCGGGAACACTTTAAGTTTACTTTCGGAAATTTTTGTACATTTTCAAACAATAAAGTTATTTTGATGAAACATGGCACATTGTTTTTACTATATAGGTTACACTGGTAACCAAATTTGATGCCTGCTTTCTTAAAAAAACACAAATATTTGCTATTAAAAATATTTTTATAAAAATTCACAACCATAACGTACTTGCTGCGTCCAGACTTTTTCTTTTTTGAATAAATTTAAAAAGACAGTGTGCTGTGAAAAATATTTGCATTTGCAAGGTAGTCCTTTTTCAGCCACATTCGTTACACATATTTTCTCCACTCTGATATTACTGGTTGCATAAATTGGAGTGTAATAAAGCAAATGCCCGCGGAAAGAAAATAGGACAAATATTAAAATTCAGGAACGAAAGTTTTACCGTGGCAAAACATGGTGAATTAGTTTTCTTTTATGTTTATTTTTCTGTCCACAACAATGTATGACTTTTTCAAGCAAATATTGGTTTTGAAACTGTTGAGCAAACATTTTCTTTGAATTTTAAAAGTATTCGTATCGAGATTCGTATATACGTCGGAGGTACTGTTACACAATAATTAAATACACGTAATAATTTCCAACTAAAATAAACAAACACATTTTAATATTGTTCAGCGAACCATTAACTTACTTGCTACATTTGTTAATTAAACACCTGAAATTCTGACGACTAAATTTATATTTGTACATTTTAATTACTTTTAATAACACTGGTTATTGTTTGGTATTTTTAGCGATTGTAGTGAATTTTCTTTAAAAAAGTATCACTCTTGAGGAGATCCGGACTTTTGTATTTTGAAAAGATTCCTTCAAATGAGCGCTAATTAGGCCCCCGGAAACACATATCCGGGGTCAGTTTATTCGTTACTGTACTTTTTGTGATTTTTTTAAATTGGTTTTCGTGGACTGCAGTTTCGAACCGTCCCGGTTCATCATCAGCACGATATATATATATATATATATATATATATATATATATATATATATATATATATATATATATATATATATATATATATATATATATATATATATATATATATATATATACAGGGTGGCGCATTGAAAACGAAACAGACAGATTTGCGCCCAGAGAATTTTTTTTTAAGAAACGCTGAAACACGTCAATTTTATTATTGAGGGGGACATGTTTTGACATAAAACTCAACTTCGTCACGTCAACCCCTTAAGGGTGGTGATAACAACCCTTATATTTTAGATAGGGAACATGAGTCGAGTGTTACATCATTTGAAAGCTCTTTATTTTCTGAATTCAGTACACAAATTTTTTTGGAAGTTTTATCAACTCGTTTAAAAGTTATTGACAGTTGGAGTTGCAAGAACGTATTTCATTCATTGTGATAATAAATTCACTAATTAGTCAATTTTTCGTTAAAAAAACTAAAAAACAAAACCAAACGTTCAAAAATGTTTATTCAGTGAAGTAAGTTTTCAAATTGCTGACCACCAGCTTCCATACAAAAGTACAAATTTTGTTCAAAACGAGCTCTGACATTCTGGAGCATTTGTTGAGTTATTAGACGGCATTCTTCAACAATGCCTCGTCGTAATTCTTCCAGAGACTCCGATTCTGTTTCGAAAATTCTACTCTTTAAATGGCCCCATAGAAAGAAGTCTAAAGGAGTTAAATCCGGTGATCTAGGGGGGCACTTAATAGCACCTCTACGCCCAATCCGTTGCTCTGGAAACACTATGTTCAAAAACTCCCTAACACGTTGTGAAAAATGCGGAGGAGCTCCATCTTGTTGAAACACTAATTGATTTTCTTGATAGCTATCATCATTTTCAACAATGACAATTAGTAAAGGGTAAACGATATCTTTTAGTAACTCCAAATACGTTTCGCCACTCAAATTGCCATCAGGAGCAATTGGTCCGATTAAACGGTCTCCAAAAATGCCAGTCCTGACATTCAATTTCTATGGAGTTTGAGTGTGGACTTCGTGAAAATTTATTGGATTATTATCTGCCCAATAACGACAATTATGACGATTGACTGTAGAGTTTAATAAAAACGTACACTCGTCTTAGAAACAGATATTGAACAGAAAGTTTTCGTTATCAGCTATTCGTGCAGTCATAACTTCACAAAACTCCAGCCGCCGATCAAAATCATCTTTATTCAGTTGTTGTACAAGATGAATTTTATACGGGTGAAATTTCTTATGCTTCAATGTTCGCTGAATAGTTCTTCTTTTGATGTTTGTCCTAAAACTTCAATCTCAGTAGTCTCATTTCTAACCGGAAATTCACGTTCCGGATCCCGTTTTTTGTTGGCTACTGAGCCACTTTGTCGAAACTTTGCAACTAACTCCAAAATGTATTTTCTGTTAACATGTCTGTTCAGATGTCGTTCATTAAACAAATTTGCGGTACGGTTGGCACAGTCATCGTTTTTTAAAAAAAGAGTAATTATTTCAACTCTTTCTTCTACAGAATACACCATTGTGAAATTAGTTTTCGGTAGTACTATCACGTATCAAACCGACCGATAAACTGAAATAATAAACCGCATTTCTCTCACTCCGATCAGACATGTTCTGATAGTCATTTTTTTGTTTACAAACCAACAAAACATTGACTATCAGCACATTTCTTATCGGAATGAGTGAAATGCGTTTTTGCATCTTCAACTGTGAATAATTTTTAAACGAGTTGATAAAACTTTCAAAAAAATTTGTGTGCTGAATTCAGAAAAGAAAGAGCTTTCAAATGATGTAACACTCGGCCCATGTTCCCTATATAAAATATAAGGGTTGTTATCACCACCCTTGAGGGGTTGATGTGACAAAGTTGAGTTTTATGTCAAAATATGTCCCCCTCAATATTAAAATTGACGTGTTTCAGCGTTTCTTAAAAAAAAGTCTCTGGGCGCAAATCAGTCTGTTTCGTTTTCAATGCGCCACCCTATACAGTAGAAACAATGTATCATATATCATCAAAATAACTTAATTGTTTGAAAATTTTCGAAAATACGAAAAAACTAGTTTCCTGGCCAACGAACCTTATAGGTTAATAGCAAATTGAGCTATTCAAATTTGAAGCATTTAATAAAAATTGACTACCATAACGCACTTGCTGAGTCCCGAGTTATTTTTTTTACAAACATGCATTGTAATTTCGTGGTCGAAATTCCATACATTTAAGGTCAGCTCAGAACTGACACTGACCGGGGGAATCCGACTGTCAAATTAAAACCAAGCATTGTTTAATCTATTTAAACTGGGCAGATTTTCCTGGCTAACGAACTTATCCAAGCCACTTACAAAAGAAATGTACTCACCAAATTTGATCAAAATCGGCCCTTTATTTTTTTAGTTATCGGTGTGATATATATATATATATATATATATATATATATATATATATATATATATATATATATATATATATATATATATATATATATATAGTACACTAGTTTATATCGTTATAGGTGAGCTACCTACCAAAATTTAGCTCTGTAGGTCAAAAGACAAAAAAGTTATGGGCATTTAAAGAAAAAATAAATTGGGGTTTTCCTCAAAACGTCAAAGTGACAATTTAAAACGTCAAAATTCGCAACATTTAGGCAAAGAACTTGAATCTAATACGGTCTATGGAAAGAAAATGTCTCAAGAAAAATGTTTTACAAACCCTGAAGTCTTAGTTTCAACCATCATTGTCCTTCATTTTACTAAAATATTTCCAGAAAATTCATTTCAAATAGACCCTTTCTCTGATGCTTGGCAGTAGCCTTAGCTATAGAATTTATCGTTTAATGGTATATAATTTTTGTAGAATTTTCGTAAAAAATAAATAAAGCTCAATATATCCGTTATTATATAAGATATGAAAAAATATTGTATACATTAATTATACGGTGTCTTGAGCCACACCTTAAAAAAGTATTGCTACCATCACAGGTTGGCCCATAAGTCGTTGGTGATACAAATAATTTTTTTTATAATGGAAAACGCCTTATGCTTTTGCATTTTCCATCGAAATATAATGCGTGTTTGTAAGTTAAGAAATTCTGGACGCAGCAAGTGCGTTATGGTAGCGAATTTTGATTAAATGCTTCATATTTGAAAAGCTCAATTTGATATTAACCTATAAGGTTGACCAAGAAAGGGATTTTTTCGGTTACATTTTAAGTTTACTTTCGGAAATTTCTGTACGTTTTCAAACAATAAAGTTATTTTGATGAAACATGGCACATTGTTTTTACTATATAGGTTATACTGGTAACCAAATTTGATGCCCGCTTTCTGAAAAAAAAACACATATTTGCTATTAAAAACATTTTTATGAAAATTCACTACCATAACGCACTTGCTGCGTCCAGAATTTTAATTTTGTAGCTTCCTTTTCATCAATCAATATTTCCACCATCTCCACAAGTTCTGGTAAAATTAAATCTTCAGGTGTTGTATGTGGCATTGTTAGTTCTAGCAATGCGAAATGCAACTTCATGACGCAAAAGTGCCTTGCTGCTTATGGAGGGAGCTTAGTTTTATTTTACAGATTCTACATGATTTGGGTTAGATTTTTTAGAGAAATTAATTTAAAATTGTAAATAATAGTATGTATGTAGTTAAGTAGGAAGCTAGGAATAAAATAAACTGGTGGTTTGTATTAAACAATAACATTTTTTTTATTTAATATTATTGGCTGCGGCATCTCAGGCTATTAGCACATTCATTTCCCATCATTCAATATTTTTACAAATTTTCCAGACAGTCAACTTGGCTCGCCCAGGAATCGAACCCGGGACCTCTCGCCTAGCAGGCTGGCACCTAGCAACCTGCACCACGAGGGCGTCAAACAATAACATTAAATAGTTAAGAATTTTGCAGAAATTATACATGTAATTAGATCTAGAGTCCTATTGTCTGTCCCAGTGGGTAACCTCAATCAGTTCCGTGGCCCAGTTAGTTTGTGTATGAGCCATGGCGGGTTCCTTGGCGAACAAATGTCCTTGTGTATCCCGAAAAAAAAATCTCCATTAAAATATAATATATTAAAAAAAAATTATAAAGGCGTGTATATATGTGTATATATGTGCATGTGTGTATGTATTTGTGTTTGTATGTTGATGTTAATAAGTACTTAAAGCATACACTAATTATATAAGACAAAATATAAGCACCATATCTAAGTCATATGTTTAAACATATCAAATTAATTTCCTACTTGCCACTTGCCTATCCCATATCATATATAAAACTTCAAATCCACACCGTGTAATTTATAAAAGTCTGTGGCTAGTGGAGGATCATTCCGTTGCCATCCTAGCATTTGAACACACACACACATGATTTGGGTTTCTCCAAGTGTACTTAGCGTAAATTATCTTGAAATATTCAATATGGCACACCACACAGTACACAACTTGCTAACGATCCCTTAGCGAGCATTTCGCTGATTATATAAAGGCAAAGGGATCATTCTAGTAAAATCTAGTATTGTAGTTTCCTTTCTTGACTATGTTTAAATTTTCGGAAAATAAAAAACAAAAGAATAAATAACTTCGGCTATTTGATAATGGATGGTGCAAGTAACAAACACATTTTCTGTTCATAATTTAATTGCGTTATTTGTTGATAGATGGCGCGAGCAACAAAAAAATCTAATTGCGCTTCAGTATCTTTATTAGATGATTATCAGAGGTCTTTTACATTGCTGTTGTTTTATTTTCTACAAATAAAATTTTATATGGTAAAAAGGAACCGCGCTTTAAAAAGTTTTGGGAAACACTGGCCTAGAGTTTGTTTTAGAGTGTTTCCCACTGGCCTAGAGTAACGGAAATTTACTTGCGTAGTATGTGGAAGAACATGCAAACTCCGAGCTTAGCCATTGTTTCATTACACAACTACTATTCGAATGATATACGCTATAAGTTCATAGTTAGGAAGTTTCCCTGCTTGACAAATGGAAGGTTGTCCTATTCTAGACCTTGTGGATCTAAAATCACTCAAATGCATATCCGAAATATAGCTTTAGAGTCTACATTGGTGCAAGTCTGATTGTTTTGTAAAGTGTAGGATCGGCAAATTTGAACCTTTCCCACCGTTTGCTTTGTTACCCATGTACTCAAATAATTAACAATCAGAATCAGAGTTGGGAATTGCCAAATTTGATAGAGTTACATCACAAACTCTAAGCCATATCTTCTTTGAATGCAGTTTGTATATTTCAGAGAGGAACGCCTTTAGCTCTGGATTAAAATTAATTGAAACTCCTTTTCCCACCAGCTAATTATGTTTTCTAATTACAAACGGTATGGTAGTTTCTATAATTTAAACCAATTTGTAAAATAGTTTTGTTTTTCCTCTTTGCGAAACTCCATTAAAATAAATAATATATCGTTACTACTTATTGTATTATTTAAATACCAAATATGGACAACTAGTAGATAAAATAAAAGTCTGGACGCAGCAAGTGCGTTATGGTAGTGAATTTTCATAGAAATGATTTAGCACCAGACATTAAAAAAATTAAATGCCTATTACTTTTTTTTAATGTAACAGAGAGACCTTAATTTTGGTTTGTAGTTGACTTTTTATAACGGTAACTTACGTCCCAAATTTAGTAACCTAAGATATGTTATTTTCGGGGATAAAAATTAAAAACATATAAAATTGAAACTGTCGCCGGATATGGGTTGTAAAGGTCCTAGTTCACGCTTATTGGAGAATTTTTTTTTCAAATTTCAGTAGTCGGGACTCCCCATTAGTTCACTAAAAGTAATTGTGCCGCTATCTGGATACACTACCTAAACTATAATTTTTGTAATTTAATTTGCCTATGAAAGTATAAATATTGAAAAAAAAAAGATCTGTATTGCTGGGCAAAGTAGTAATCTAATATTCTCTATTTAATTCAGGATCCAAAAATGTAGGTGTTTAATGTAAATCGGTGAAATTATTATCATTCGTATTTTTCACACAAGTAATTATAATTCAAAAAAACCTCTTCAGCCACTCAAAAGCCCTGGTTCTCTAAATCCTGTGACAAGGCCAGACTTGAAAAGGTCAAAGCTCACAAAAAGCTTCTACACAACCCCAGTCAAGAAAATCGTCAAGCATTTAACGACGCAAGTAACCGCTATGTCCGCATTCTTTCTGAGGCAAAAAACTCGTTTAATAACCACATCAAAAACAAAGTCCTCTTAAGCTCCAACGGCGGCAAACCCTTCTGGACTCTTGCTAAATCTTTTGGGAATAATTTCTGTAAAAGCACGTTCCCACCACTTGTCTCAGGGGATGAAATTGTTTCTACCGCCCTTAGCAAGGCTGAACTTTCTTCTTCGTTGTTCGCCGACAATTCTACTCTCAACCCACCTCCAAACGTTCAACCACCAACCGTCGCCAACGTCGCGCATAAAATGACTGATATCATTTTCAAAACTAAAAAGGTACGAAAGATGCTCTCTTCTCTTAATACCAGGAAAGTCTCTGGCCTTGACGAGATCCCAGCAATTGTTCTCAAAAAATGCGCACCAGAACTTGCTCCTGTCCTGACTCGTCTGTTTCAGATATCTTACAATAAAGGCATATTCCCTAGTAACTGGGAAACTGCTCGAGTACAACCCATCCCCAAGAAAGGACCCAAAGCGCTTCCGAGCAACTACAGTCCTATTTCTCTCGTTTCTGTCGTCTCTAAAGTGACGGAAAAGTATATAAACACCGAATTACTAAATTTTCTTAAAAACACAGTCTAATCCACGACAGGCAGTACGGATTCCGTCAGCGCAGATCAACTGCCGACCTCCTCTTCTTTGTCACCTATTCTTGGAACACGTATATGGAACTACACGGTGAATCCCAGATTGTCGCTCTAGACATATCCAAAGCATTCGACTAGGTCTGGCACGCAGTGCTGCTTGGTAAACTTCCGGCCTATGGCCTACCACCAAAACTTTGTACCTGGACAGCAAATTTCCTCTCCAACAGGAGCATTTCTGTTGTTGTGGATGGCCATTCCTCTAAACTGTATCCAATTAATGCAGGAGTTCCTGAAGGTTCAGCTTTAGCCCCTACTTTGTTTCTTCTCCACATCAATGATCTCCTCTCTAGCACATCCAACCCAGTTCACAGTTACGCGGACGACAGCACCCTCCACTCAAACATACAATATTCTAAGGCTTCTTAGCCCAATTAGATGAGGATCTAAGGGTTCTGTCTCCGTGGATCTCCAAAAAATATTAGACTGGGGAAGTAGAAATCTTGTACAATTCAACCGCACCAAATATCAGTCTTGCTTTCTTTCCCATAAAAGATACACCAGCCGTAGAATATCACAATGAACAACCAAGTTATTCAAAGTAATAGTCCTTTACACTTGTTGGCATTTCTGTGGATCGAAATCTCAATTGGCACATGTCACATCAATTGCAGAAGCGGCTGCTAAGAAATTAGGTTTCCTCTTCCGGGCTCGCAAATACTTTTTACCAGCTAATCTCTATACCTAATATACTTCACAAATAAGGCCAAACCTCGAATACTGCTCCCACATCTGGGGTGCTGTTGCCGCTTCTACACTCGCTCTCCTTGACCCCATTCAAAAGAGAGCTATACGTCTCATTGGTGACCCTACCCTCACCCAAAGGCTGCCATCCCTTGCCCACCGACTGCCGTTGGTGACCTCTCTCTCTCTCTCCTCTCTCTTTTATAGATATCTGCACGGGCAGTGCTCAGAGGAGCTTTCTTCCATAGTTCCTCCACCTGCTGCCCCCAACAGATCTACCAGGGGAACAGAGCGAATGCACCCTTTTACTGTCCAGGTCAGCGGACATAGAACCTCTTGTTATGCCCGCTCTTTTGTCCCGATGACTTCCAAGTTGTGGAATTCCTTGCCGGCACATGTTTTTCCTTCTCCCCCGAACCTCCAAACCTCCAAACCTTCAAGTCCAGAATTAACAAGTTGCCTCTTTCCTCCTTGTCGACACCCACGGTACGATAGTATTTAGGCTGTAAGCCCTCGTGGTGTGTTGTTGAAATAAAAATATATATATATATATATATATATATATATATATATATATATATATATATATATATATATATATATATATATATATATATATATATATTGTTACAAAGCACTTCAATAGACGTAGGTGCGGTGTTGCCACATCTTCAGAATTTCCCCCAACATCTGGGAATTTTTGCACAATCTGGCAACACCGCCTCCCCACCCCCCTGGGGGTGCCTGGGGTGACCCCCCTCAGGCGAAGTCTCAACCCTCTGGGACCAGAAATAACGAAGTTACCAACTTGTACCCCGTCGGAACGGATAACTGAGGTCTGCACATTCCGAACACCCTGTATACGCAGAGAACCCTTACACCCTGTATACGCAGAGAGATCTTATAGTTCGAGAAACACCTCTTGTGTAACATAGGAGTGGTGACCACATTTGGATCATCCTGTGTATACATCCCCCTGTATACACACGGGACCGATCTGTATTCACAGAACCTTCTAGTGAAAGAAGGTCCTGGAACGTTCTGGAATGGAATGCTCTAGAAAGGAGGGGAAGGTACGGCGAGTATATAAAAGCGAAAGCAAGCCAGCACAGTTCAGTTCAGTAAGAGAATGTGGTAGTGACTTGAAGAAGCAGTGTAAAGTGTTAAGAGAGTAGTGACTGTAGTACCAGATTAGTGACTTTTGTTGAGAGTAGTAATTGTAAGGCCAGTAAATGAAGTGTTTTGTGAGAGAGACATTCTAGAAATTTTATTGTATCCATATTTAGAGTGTAAATAAAGTTGTTTTGTTAAAATTAAAAGTCTCACTTATCCAGAACCTGGAGAAAACGTAACAATTTGGTGTCAGAAGTGTGGGATAAGTGAGTGAACAAGTGAACAAACAAGCTAGCTGTAAATGGTAAACACCAGATCGACTGACTACGACAAGATGGCTGAAATCAAAGAGTTGATGGACTTACTGAAAAAGCAACGCGAAGAAGACGAACAACGACGACAAGAAGTAGAAAGAAGACGGCGCGAAGAAGACGAACGACGGCGGCAAGAAGATAAAGAAGACCTCAAGAGGCAACGCGAAGAAGACGAACAACGGCGACAAGAAGATGAAAGAAGACGACGCAAAGAAGACGAACAACGACGACAAGAAGATGAAAGAAGACGGCGCGAAGAAGACGAGAGAAGACGACAAGAGGAAGAACAGAGGCGTCTTGAAGATAAAGAAGAACTCAAGAAGCAACGCGAAGAATACAGAGAAGACCTCCGAAGTATGTTCCACAATATGAGAGTTGGTGTAAAAGAAGAAATAGAACAGATCAACGAACAAATAGAAAATGTGGACAAGAAAGTAGAAAATGTGGACAAGAAAGTAGAAGATGTGGAAAATACAATAGGAGTGGTAAACAGGAAAGTAGAAAATGTAACAGAGGATTTGAACAAACGATGGGAAGAAGTGGAGGGGTTGAAAGAACAAATGAAGATGATGATGAAAGGCACAGAAGTCAGACATAGAGAACTGACAGAGCAGGTGATGGGCCAGACTGACAGAACTCATCCAAGAGGAGTTACTGGAATGTCCCCAGTTCAAAATCGGCCGGAAGAAGATATGCCAGTCGTGCAGCAGCCTCATGGAACCTTGAAGCCGCCGACTTTTGACGGAGAAACATCGTGGCCCATGTACAGGAGGCAGTTTGAGGCGGCAGCTCTCAGCAATGGGTGGAGCGAACAACAGGCAGCAACTGCTCTAATTCTCTCGCTTCGAGGTAAAGCCCTAGAAATCCTCCAGAACATCCCGGAGTCGAAACAGCAAAACTACTTAACAGTGATACAGGCCCTAGATTTGAGATATGGTAACAAGTACATGAGCCAGGTCTACCAGACACAACTAAAGTCAAGGGTACAGAAGCCAAATGAGACGCTGCAAGAATTTAGTGCCGAAGTGGAGAAGCTTGTGCGACTGGCATATCCCCAAGCCCCAGAAGAATTTGTCAACCAGATTACCGTCCAGACCTTCATCGATGGGGTACTTGACAATGAAATGCAACAAGCTTTAAGGCTCGGAAGGTTAAAAACACTTACAGACTGTGTCATTTATGGTTTGGAATTTGAAGCAGCCAAGAATGCATCTCAACCTCGCCGCAACAGGCTGCGCGAAGTGAAGGAGATAGAGGACCATGCAGACGCGACAGAGGAACTAAGGCAAGAAATGAAGTTGATGAAGGAAGCCATAAGCAAGCTCACTGCAACGGTTGGAGCACGTAAGACGAAATCAGATTGGTCGCACATAGAATGCTACAAGTGTGGTAGGAAAGGGCACATAAGTAGGCTGTGCTCACAAACCCAACAGGTGGCTCGCAGAAGACAAGAATACACCAACAGGGAGCGCCATCAGGGAAAACGACCTGACGCCAGTGTAGGTGGGCGACACGTGGCATGCGAGACCCAATGCCCCAAAGTCAGGGTCTCCACTATCCGACGCTGCCGCGAGAGCCTCGTCATACCTGGCAGCATAGACGGAAGACAATGCAGTTTTACCATCGATACTGGCGCCACTACATCCGTTGTACGCCCAGACATGTTGCCAAATATGTCGGCACTAACTACCAACAAACAGCCTGTGTTGGAGACGGCAAAAGGAGATAGAATACCCGTGCATGGAGAGGCCACTGTTTACATTAGGCTGGGCAGTACTGAGCTACAGGTAAGGGCTGTCGTCGCAGAAATCGTCGACGAATTTATTCTGGGCCTGGATTTAATGGAAGAGTTCGATGTCCTATCAGTAGACTTCCAGAATAAGATCTTGAAAATCGGTAACGAAGAGTTGTATTTATCTCCAACAGCAGGCGAAGCTAGTCCCAGGGTGAGACTTATTGTCGACGAAGATACACGGATTCCTGGTAACAGTGAGAAGATTGTCAGAGCCAGGCTAGAGAAGAAACTTGATGGTATGTCTGCTCTCATAGCGGAGCCCCTAAAAGATAGACATGATGGTGCCCTCGTCGCACGATGCTTAGTAGACCCGAAGAGGACAGTACCCATAAGAGTGGCTAACGTACAAACTAACAGGGTCACATTGAAGAAAGGTGAGGTTATCGCCACTTGCGAACCCATTGACCGAGTGACGTTGTCCAAAAACGTGACACCCACTGCATTAGACAGAAGACTGCCAGTAGAATTAGTAGAGCCGTTCAAGAATTCATGGGGCCAATTGAACAATATGGAGATGGAGATGGCAGTGAAGTTCATATTGGAGGAGGCCGATATTTTCGCTCAAGATAAAATCACAGGTCGTACGAGTCTAGTGCAACACAGAATTAATACTGGCGACGCAAGACCAATTAGACAGCCGCCGAGAAGGCTGCCTTTTGCCAAGCAATCAGAAATCAAGGCGATGGTTAACGAAATGCTGGAAGATGGTGTGATCGAGGAGTCTAATAGTCCTTGGTCGTCCCCAGTAGTTTTGGTCACCAAGAAAGATGGCACTATGAGATTTTGCGTGGACTATAGAAAGCTGAATGATGTCACCAAGAAGGACAGTTATCCCCTGCCCCGGATCGACGACACTTTGAACACTTTGGCCGGATCAAAGTGGTTCTCTACATTAGACCTGAAAAGTGGCTACTGGCAAGTAGAACTTCATAAAGACGATAAGGAGAAGACTGCTTTTTCAACCGGGAATGGGTTGTACCAATTCAAGGTCATGCCATTCGGCTTATGTAATGCCCCTGCCACCTTCGAGCGACTAATGGAATTAGTGCTAAGAGGACTGACATGGGAAACATGCCTGGTGTATCTCGATGATGTCATGGTGATTGGAAGGACTTTCGATGAACACCTGTCGAATCTGAAACAAGTTTTCTCCAGGCTGAGAGGTGCCAATCTGCAACTCAATCCCAAGAAATGCGTCCTCTTCCAGAAGAAAGTGAGTTTCCTCGGACATGTCGTTTCTGAGAAAGGGATAGAAACCGATCCAGAGAAAATAAAGGCAGTAAGAGACTGGCCTGTGCCGAAGAACAAACATGAGGTCAGAAGTTTTCTGGGACTTTGCAGCTACTACCGACGCTTTGTGAAGTACTTCAGCAGCATTGCGAAACCTCTACATAGCCTAACTGAAAATAAGGCCGAGTTCATCTGGTCACCAGATTGCCAACAGTCTTTTAGAGAACTCAAACATCGTCTTCTCACTGCTCCTATACTGGCTTATCCTCAGGACGAAGGACTGTTCATACTGGACACTGATGCTTCCCAGTATGGCATTGGGGCAGTACTCTCGCAGCTCCAAGCCGGAGAAGAAGTTGTGATAGGCTACTTCAGCAAAACGTTCGGAAAAGCAGAAAAAAATTACTGTGTAACCCGGAAAGAACTGCTGGCAGTTGTAAGATCCATCGAACATTTCCACAGCTTCCTGTACGGAAGAACATTCCGCGTGAGGTCAGATCACTCTGCTCTGCAATGGCTTCTGAACTTTAGAAATCCTGAAGGACAGATAGCACGATGGATAGAGAAACTGCAGAGCTACGACTTCCGGATTGAACATCGAAGAGGAAGAAGTCACGCCAATGCAGACAGCCTGTCGAGAAGACCATGTTCAGTGCATGAATGTAAATTTTGCGAGCGACAAGAGAACAAAGAGATCGACAAAGTAACTCATCAGATCAAACAACTGGTGGCAGGACAGAAGAATAACACCGATCTAGACGTAAATCTTGAATACATCAGAGACGCACAGAAGACAGATCCAGACTTGAAAAATATTAGAGAATGGCTACAAAAGGGGAAAAGACCTGAGTGGCACGATGTGTCCCGGTTTGGGGCGGAGGTTAAAGGATACTGGCTACAATGGGACTCATTGTGTCTAAAGAATGACATGATCACTCGAAAATGGGAAACTGCCGATGGTAGAGACTGTATATACCAGACCGTTGTGCCAAGTGAGTGCATAGACAGTGTTCTTCAAGAGTTACACAATAGTAGAAGTGGAGGCCACTTTGGTGTCAACAGGACTCTTGCCAGAGTGAGAGACCGCTTCTATTGGATAAACTGCCGAAGGAGCGTGGAAGAATGGTGCAAAAGGTGTGACCAATGTGCTTCAAAGAAAGGACCAAAGACCCGATCCAGAGGAAAAATGATGCAGTACATCTCAGGTACACCGTGGGAGAGAGTTGCCGTAGACATCGCAGGACCTTTTCCCATCACAGAGTCTGGGAACAGATACATAATGGTGGCGATGGACTACTTCTCGAAATGGCCTGAAGTTGCGCCGATCCCCAACCAAGAGGCAACGACCGTAGCAGAAGCCCTGATGGAAAATGTCATATCACGGCATGGCGTACCCTTGGAGATTCACACCGACCAGGGCCGGAATTTCGAATCAGAGGTCTGGAAGAGCCTAATGGACTTGCTAGGCATAAAGAAAACGAGAACAACGCCACTCCACCCTCAATCAGACGGCATGGTAGAACGGCATAACAGGACCATCAATCAGTATCTTGCTATGTTTGTCGACGAGAATCAGAGAACCTGGGACAAGCTGATACCTCTGTTCCTCCTAGCTTACAGAAGCTCTCAGCATGAATCTACCGGCTACACTCCATCCATGATGTTGACCGGCAGAGAGATGCGGTTACCAATCGACATGACGAGACCACCACCGAACGAGGACATAGCGGACCTAGCTACGTTACCTGAGTATGTCGCCGACCTAGAAGGGAAACTGCGCACTATACACAGATGTGTCAGAGATAGGCTCCTCTTAAGCAGTGACCGGATGAAGATGCGCTTGGATCGCAGAGCAACACCCCATACATTCAAGGAAGGTGATGCAGTGTGGCTGTACCAACCAACAAGGAGAAAGGGTCTCAGTCCAAAACTTCAGAAACCATGGGAAGGGCCATACTTGGTGACTAAGAAAATTAATGACCTAGTCTACAGAATCCAGCTGTCTCCAAGAACTAAACCCAAAGTTGTTCACATAGAGAGGTTGAGTCCCTATCGGGGCAACGAACCCCCAAGTTGGCGGCCGGTAAATACTGTTCGGGACGAACAGTCTTAAGGAGGGGGGCAGTGTTACAAAGCACTTCAATAGACGTAGGTGCGGTGTTGCCACATCTTCAGAATTTCCCCCAACATCTGGGAATTTTTGCACAATCTGGCAACACCGCCTCCCCACCCCCCTGGGGGTGCCTGGGGTGACCCCCCTCAGGCGAAGTCTCAACCCTCTGGGACCAGAAATAACGAAGTTACCAACTTGTACCCCGTCGGAACGGATAACTGAGGTCTGCACATTCCGAACACCCTGTATACGCAGAGAACCCTTACACCCTGTATACGCAGAGAGATCTTATAGTTCGAGAAACACCTCTTGTGTAACATAGGAGTGGTGACCACATTTGGATCATCCTGTGTATACATCCCCCTGTATACACACGGGACCGATCTGTATTCACAGAACCTTCTAGTGAAAGAAGGTCCTGGAACGTTCTGGAATGGAATGCTCTAGAAAGGAGGGGAAGGTACGGCGAGTATATAAAAGCGAAAGCAAGCCAGCACAGTTCAGTTCAGTAAGAGAATGTGGTAGTGACTTGAAGAAGCAGTGTAAAGTGTTAAGAGAGTAGTGACTGTAGTACCAGATTAGTGACTTTTGTTGAGAGTAGTAATTGTAAGGCCAGTAAATGAAGTGTTTTGTGAGAGAGACATTCTAGAAATTTTATTGTATCCATATTTAGAGTGTAAATAAAGTTGTTTTGTTAAAATTAAAAGTCTCACTTATCCAGAACCTGGAGAAAACGTAACAATATATATATATATATATATATATATATATATATATATATATATATATATATATATATATATATATATATATATATATATATATATATATATGAATTGAAACTGGCCGATTATTTTTTGAGTCATCGGTATGAGACATGTATATAAACATACAAACATTGAGATTGACCCCGGATATGGGTTCTAGGGGTCATAGTTTGCGCTCATTTGAAGTAATTTTTTCTACGAATATTCACCAATTTCAATTTTTAATGTGCTATTTGAACTCGAAAAATACTAAACTAATTTAAACGAAACTTGGCACATACCTTCATTTTGTTAAGCTCGCCGACTAGTTCGTTACCCATCCCGATCGGACCAGTTCTTCTATAAAAAAAATGTATCTCAAAAAGTAACACAGTTATTTCGATGAATTTTGGTAGGTATGTTACGCCCCGATAAAGACCTAACTGTATACCAAAATTTTAACTCTCTAGGTTTATAGCACGCGCGTGCGTGCTTGCGTGTGCGTGTGCGTGTGTGTATGTATGTTGCGCTCCGGTAAGACCTCACTATATACCAAACTTTCAACTTTCTAGGTTTATAGCAAATTGATATTCATATTTGAAACATTTAATGAAAATTCGCTACCACAACGGACTTCCTGCATCCCGAATTATTTATCTCTTCACGATCTTACAGCTTGTTTTAGATCACATTAAGATTTTCTGATAATGTACTTTATATAGTGGACCTTACACAAAGCAAAAAGAATGAGTGTATTTTATTCGAGTGCCCTCATTTGCTTAAACTATGTTTTACTAATAGCCAGCCATTAAGTTGAAGGCTAATTATAAGTGCACATGTGATATATTATTGTATAAGTTATTGATTGATTTTTGCACAGATGTTTAATTACTCTGGATGTATCTATTCCAATACCAACTTTCAAAATCTTGCAATTTTTATTTCCCCAGATACTTCTAACTAACGGTTTTCGTTAGACATCCTGTATATATTGTATAATTTAGATAGAAGTATACTATACTATAAATATATAATTAAAATTTCTCCCTAATTTCGCTGTTAAATGGGGCAATAATCCAAACAATATAATCTTCAAATAAGACGTAGAAAATAGTTTCTACGTATGATTCTACAATTACTCGAGCAGTTCGAGGTTTCTAACGGAGCATTAAAACGTTGATTTATTGTTACGAAAATATTTTATATTGTGTTGTTATTTTTAGCATCAAGCTGATTTATTGCGCTGTTTATTTACCGAAGATTAATCTATGTTTGAAGAGCACTGATCCAATCAGAAATGCACATATTGCATGGTACGTGAGTGCAGAAAAGCTGTTTTCTTTTTATCAATGTGCCGTCATACTTTGTAACCGGTAGCGATAGTGATACTGCGATCCGATAAATTGTTTTGCGATATGTAACATATTGTACTTCATCAAATATGATATATTGTAAAGAAAATTTTTTCTTTCAAGTCGTCGTATAAAAAAACTACACAAAAATCCGTTTCAGAACGTTCCGAACCTGAAAATAGCACAATCCAAAAATCGAGGAGGTATGTATATGCCTGTGTGTATCACGATTTTGTATTGACGATAACCTTCAAAACACTTGAGCTGATAACTCCGTTTTTGTGTATATAATCATTGGGAATTTAAAATAACGCGGTTGAAAAAACCAAGCAAATCAGAGTACTGCAAGATGCTTCTTTGTTTTTGAAAATGTGAAAAAATCAACATTAATACAACAAGTCCTTATAAATGTGTTTCCGCATGAGCTTGACAAAGCTGATATATAACTTCTCTTGTTATTTTTTGATGAATCGACTCACTTCGAAATTGGCTGTTTTTCGCAAATATTTTCGAAAATGTTTTTTTTAGCGTCATTCAACAATTAAAAGTACCTTACTTTGTTAATAAGATACAAAAAATACTATTTTCTAATTAAAAGTTTACTAGCGATATTAGCAAAAAAAGTGTGAGTATTTTTAAGGCTTAAAGGGTACCGCAAGCAGCCAAATTGGGAACTAATGGTTTTTTATCACTATGAAAACTTATCTGTACCGATTTTCAAAGCCATACATCAAGTATTTCACATATCAGGGAAAATCGAATTTTGCACACCAAACATTAAGTTTTTTTTGGAAATTACGTGTGCATTTACAAGTTGACGTGGGGATTAGCAGGTTGTCAGTATCTGTAGTATCTGTCAGTTTCATAGATCTGTTGTAAGGTGGTAGTGGACTTTTCCTTTACGTGATAGTAAAGGATTTTTTCACGCATGAGGAGGTACCACCCCTTACATCAAGCGGCCAGTGAAGTCCCAACGGATATTTCTGGTTCTGGTGTATGAGTCGGTTTCCCTTATAAACCAAAATGATGATGGCTCCTCCTTGTACAAAAGATTCCTGAGATAAAATACCCCTCCATTCGGATCTCCGGGAGAGTGGTGTGCAGGGGGCGCCGGCATCAAGATTTAACATATCCTTCTCGAATACATGTGGCCTAAATTTCAACCTGAACTCCGTCCACCATTTCCTCCAGGCTAATAGGCCCTAACTACTCTTCCTCAACGAAACCCAAATCAGTGCCAAAACAGCCACTAATCACCTTAATTTTCCAGGGTATGAGCTCCTTACTTCCTTTAGATTGCATGGAGGCGTGTGCGCATACGTCCGTAGCAATCTACCCTTCAGCAGACTACCCAATTTAGAGGCTGGAAGAAAAGACATACTTTGGATGAAACTCTCTCTCTCAGGGCTGCGACTAAATTCATCTGTTGCATTTAGCGGTCACCTTCTGACAACAAGTTTGTCCTTTGACTACCTTTCGGAAAAACCGATCATCTGATTTCTGAATATCCTTCCTCCGGGGTCACTATTCTTGGTGACTTCAATGTCCATAATAAGGAATGGCTAGAATCTTCAAAAACCGATCCACAAGGGAGAGCAGCGGAGACCTTTGCAGTCAGCAATTCTTTAGCCAATATGGTTCAGCAACCTACTTACTTTCCTCGCATCCCAACACACAGCTCAAATCCCTTGGATCTCCTTCTTACTACAAAACCTGAATGCTATGACATCAGTCACCGCCCCCCTTGGTCGCTCAGACCACGGTATGGTCACTGCTTCCTGCGCAATGCAACCCGAGGTCACACAGTCATCACACCCACGTATCGTTTGTCACTACAACTCCGCGAACTGGGGCGAAATGGGGGATTACTTTTCCTCATTTCCATGGGCGTCTGTCTGCTTCTCTCATCCTGACCCCTCTGATATCTCACAAAACGTCACCGAAATTATCCAAGCTGGCATGGAATTATTTATTCCACGTACACAGAAAACCTCTTCAGCCACTCAAAAGCCCTGGTTCTCTAAGTCCTGTGACAAGGCCAGACTTGACAAGGTCAAAGCTCACAAAACTCTTCTACACAATCCCAGTCAAGGAAACCGTCAAGTATTTAACGACGCAAGAAACCGCTATGTCCGCATTCTTTCTGAGGCAAAAAACTCGTTTAATAACGACATCAAAAACAAAGTCCTCCCAAGCTCCAACGGCAGCAAACCCTTCTGGACTCTTGCTAAATCTATTGGGAATAATTTGTGCAATAGCACGTTCCCACCTCTTGTTTCATGGGTTGAAATTGTTTCTACCGCCCTGGACAAGACTGAACTTTTTGCCTCGTTGTTCGCCGGCAATTCTACTCTCAACCCACCTCCAAATGTGGAACCACCAACAGTCCCAAATGTCGTGCATAAAATGACGGATATCATTTTCAAAACTGAAAAGGTACGAAAGATGCTCTCTTCTCTTAATACGAGGCAAGCATCTGGCCTTGACGAGATCGCAGCATTTGTTCTCAAAAAATGCGCACCAGAACTTGCTTCTGTCCTGACTCGTCTGTTTCAGGCATCTTACAATAGATGTATGTTCCCTAGTAACTGGAAAACTGATCGAGTACAACCCGTCCCCAAGAAAGGATCCAAAGCGCGTCCGAGCAACTATAGGCCTATTTCTCTCCTTTCTTTCGTCTCTAAAGTGATGGAAAAGTATATAAACACCGAATTACTAAAATTTCTTGAAAAACACAGTGTAATCCACGACAGGCAGAACGGATTCCTTCAGCGCAGATCAACTGCCTACCTCCTTTCCTTTGTCACCCATTCTTGAAACACGTGTATGGAACTACAGGGTGAATCCCAGATTGTCGCTCTAGACATATCCAAAGCATTCGACTAGGTCTGGCACGCAGCGCTGCTTAATAAACTTCCGGTCTATGGCCTACCACCAAAACTCTGTACCTGGACAGCATTTCTGTTGTCGTGGATGGCCATTCCTCTAAACTGTATCCACTTAATGCAGGAGTCTCTCAAGGTTCAGCTTTAGTACTTACTTTATTTCTTCTCCACATCAATGACCACCTCTCTAGCACATCCAACCCAGTTCACAGTTACGCGGGCGACAGCACCCTCCACTCAAATATACAATATTCTAAGGCTCTTTAGCCCAATTAGATGAGGATCGCAGACTCATGGAGGGTTCTGTCTCTGTGGATCTCCAAAAAATATTAGACTGGGGAAGAAAAATATTAGACTGGGAATTGCAGAAGCGGCTGCTAAGAAATTAGGTTTCCTCTTCCGGGCTCGCAAATACTTTTGACCAGCTAATCTTTATATCTTATATACTTAACAAATAAGGCCAAACCTCGAATACTGCTCCCACATGTGGGGTGCCGCTGCCGCTTCTACACTTGCTATCTTGGACTCCATTCAGAAGAGAGCTATACGTCTCTTCGGTCACCCTACCCTCACCCAAAGGCTGCCATCACTTGCCCACCGACGTGCCGTTGGTGACCTCTCTCTCTCTTTTATAGATATCTGCACGGACACTGCTCAGAGGAGCTTTCTTCCATAGTTCCTCCACCTGCTGCCCCCAACAGATCTACGAGGGGAACAGAGCGAATGCACCCTTTTACTGTCCAGGCCACAAGACATAGAACATCTTGTTATGCCCGCTCTCCCGAAGACTTCCAAGTTGTGGAACTCCTTGCCAGCACATGTTTTTCCTTCTCCTCCGAACCTACAAACCTTCAAATCCAGAATTAACAAGTTGACTCTTTTCTCCTTGTCGATACCCACAGTACGATAGTATTTAGACATGAGCCCTCGTGGTGTGTTGTTGAAATAAATAAAAAAAAATATAAAAAAAACAATTACCGGCCAAATGAAGCCAAATGAAACCTGGGTTGCCATTAAAAAAAACAACCCTACCCTCACCCAAAGGTTGCCATCCCTTGCCCACCGACGTGCCGTTGGTGACCTCTCTCTCTTTTATAGATATGTGCACAGGCACTGCTCAGATGAGCTTTCTTCCATAGTTCCTCCACCTGCTGCCCCCAACAGATCTACCAGGGGAACAGAGCGAATGCACCCTTTTACTGTCCAGGTCACAAGACATAAAATATCTTGTTATGCCCGCTCTTTTGTCCCGAGGACTTCCAAGTTGTGGAACTCCTTGCCGGCACATGTTTTTCCTTCTCCGAACCTCCAAACCTTTAAATCCAGAATTAGCAAGTTGCCTATTTCCTCCTTGTCGATACCCACAGTACGATAGTATTTAGGCTGTGAGCCGTCGTGGTGTGTTGTTGAAGTAAAAAAAGCAATTACCGGCCAAATGAAACCTGGGTTGCCATTTAAAAAAAAACAAGATTACAACTTCTAACAAACACCAGTCGCACAAAACAAAAAAAACTTATATTGAAAACTTGGGTATTTATGTACAATTTAACCACGCCGTAATTAAAATCTATAATGTCAAACCATTTATGCATAATTTGATTTGGTGCAATACTATATATGCATTCTGTATATTCCTAACCAAATAAAACAATTTAAACTAAACATTAATATGGGTTCTAGGAGTTCCATTTAACTCTAAGTGATATCGTGATCTCTTTAGAAGCAAATTTTCCCACAAAAAATCACTAAAAAGCAAGATAAAAACTGGAAAGATAATTTAAAACCTACTTCTATATTTGTGTCAAAATTTAGAAGTGTCAAAAAGCGGTACCAATACGGCCCATTAATTATATCATTTAAGGTCAAATTTAACTTTGTATTTTTTCAGTCAAATTAATAATTTTTCTCTATTTTAGTGTATTTAACTCAAAACATCTCTTGTTATATTCTAAATGTATTATATGTAAAATAGGGAATTAAAGGCGAAGCCTGTGTCTCTAATACATCAAGTTAATTGTGGTGCCACAAGATGGCTGTTTACTCGCTTCATGAATATTTGGAGATTATATGCCTTCGGAAAATAATGTATGCCGGGAGCACATTCCACAGCTTAGAAGCTCTGGAAAGGTGGTAGTTTGCCACTAAAAGATTACGTGTTTTGATTTAAACGGCTCTGACGATTAAAGTTTGCAAACGGAGGTACTAAGCAAGCATTTCTGAGGAGCAGTGCGGATGATAGTATCGATAGAATAAACAGAGGAGCTACAGATCTCAATGCTACGGAGTTTGATTTTAGAATGTATGAAAATATAAACTTTTCCGTAAAGTCGTCAGAAGCGAGAAAATGCACTCTGTTAGTATCTATCGATTGATACCCTTCTTGTGTTTTAACAGACCATCTAAACATGGAAGTGTATTAAACAAAAACTTTACTCTTAATCTAAACCTAAACGAATCTACAGCTTTAGGAATTACATCCACTTGTTTCCAAGTTCTCCCTACCATTTTAAAAGCCTCTTTATTTCATTATATCCGCCAGCCCCGAAAGAGACCGCGAAATGATGTCTAGTTCTTTTTTTAGACACGCCGTAAATCAAATGCGAATTTGTTGGCGGTAGAAAATTGATGTTTAACTTCCTCACAAGTTGGCCAAGTGTAGAGGCGTTATATTATCCAAAGTTTTTCGGAATAATATAGGATTAGAAAGAAAACCTCAATTGATTTAGAGGAGTAAGAATGAGTTGTAAAGATGCCAATTACACAGCAACTTGGAACTTTTGGTTTGCTCTAGGAGTTCTTAACAACTCTTTGTGAAGCCTACACCATTTTCTTTCAGGAATTTCGTTGACCGTTCCCATATGTGAATGAAACTGATATAAAGGAACTTCCATGTCAATTATCTTTGAGCCCTGAGAAAAACCGATTTCATCAATAAACTGTCAAATACATCACTCCTGAAATATATGAAATCTGTCGTGAAAATAATAACCTGAAGTTGTGACTTTACGTACCAAAACTCAATATTAAATAATAGAGATAAATGGCATTTACCAAAGTTACTTCTCAAATTATTACACAGAATGGTGCATAAGTAATACGCCATAAAGCAATATTAGCGATTTTTTTTAATTCGCTAATGAGGAGATCTGTGTTTATATATATATATATATATATATATATATATATATATATATATATATATATATATATATATATATATATATATATATATACATATACGACCGATAACTCAAAAAATAATGGACCAATCTTGATCAAATTTGGTGAGTACCTTCCTTTTGCAAGTGGCTTGGATAAGTTCGTTAGTCAGGAAAATCGGACCACGTTTTTCCGGAAAATTGTGTGTTTTCTTTCTAAAAAAATTCATATATCTGGAGATAACAAACTAAGGGCAACCAAATTTGGTACGCGTGTTTGTATTATAAAGAATGTACTCTGAACCAAAATTTAGGTTTCTAGCTTTAAAGATAAAGAAGTTATGGGCAGTTAAAGAAACAAATTTTTGAGTTTTCCTCAACACGTCAAACTCGCAATTTTAAACGTCAAAATTGGCAATGTTTAGGCTAAGAACGTGAAAGAAATACGATTTGTGAAAAGAAAATGTTGAGTGTTCTGCAAACCCCTAAGTTTCAGATTCAACCGTTATTGCCCTTCATTTTACTAAAATATTTCCAGAAAATTCATTTCAAATAGACCCTTTCTCTGATGTTTTGGCTGTCGGTTTAGTTAAGTTGATGCTTTCGCTGTAGGTTTAGTGAAGTTTATCGTTTAACGGTCTACATATATTTTTTAGCTAATTTTCGTAGAACAAATTCGTTAATGCATTTTTGCATTTTTTATCCAAATATGATGCGTTTGTAAGAAAAAATCTGGACGTAGTAAGTGCGTTTTGGTAGCGAGTTTTCGGTAAATTTTCAGTTTAGCTCCCGAACGCTTTTCAAAAAACTGTTTTCTGAAACTGCCTAGCCCCCCGCCCCCCTGGATCCACAAACCCCAAGAAAAAATTCTTGGTCACACCACCCAAGGAAGTTACGGCACCAGGAGTGAGTAGGGGTGCTGGGCGGGGTAGGTAGTAAAAAGTAAATATGAGGAGAATATTTGAATAAAACGGGCTTGAAAGCTGTCTTTTTACATCTTGAAGCCAATTCCCCCTAAACCCTGCCTACCCCGCACAGCACCCCCCTATCCTTCCAGGTGCCGTAACTTCCTTGGCGGGTAGGAACAAGGCATTTTTTTTGTGGTTTATGCAGCGAGGGTGGTTGTATGCATGTGAGGGGGAAAGAAAATCCCCACGACGAAGCAAGTCGAACCGGGGGAGGCTCTGCTTCGTCGTAGGCATTTTCCTTCCCCCCTCGTGTGCATACAACCACCCTCTTTGCATAAACCACAAGAAAACTCCTGTTTATACACCCCAAGGAAGTTACGTGACCTGGGGCAAATGGGGGTGCTGTGCGGGGTAGGCAGGGTTTAATGGGGATAAGGCTGTAAATAGACAGCTTTCAAGCAGTTTTCTTTGCATTTTCTGCTCATATTTCCTTTTAACTACCTACCCCGCCCAGCACACTATTCACTGACAGTCCCGTAACTTCCTTGGGGGGTGTGAACAAGAAATTTTTCTTGTGGTTTGTGCATCCAGGTGGGGTCCTAGTAATGTTTCTGAAAATAATTTTTTTAAAAGCGTCTGGTAGCTAATATGCAAATTTACCTTAATGCTTTTTTTCATTTTTTATCGAAATTTGATGCGTTTGTAAGAAGAAAATCTGAACACAGTAAGTGCGTTTTGGTAGCGAATTTTCGGTAAATTTGCAGTTTAGCTCCCGAACGCTTTCCAAAAAAACTGTTTTATGAAACCTGCCTAGCACCCCCCCCCCCGGATCCACAAACCCCAAGAAAAAATTCTCGTTCACACCCCCCAAGGAAGTTACGGGACCAGGACTGAGTAGGGGTGCTGGGCGGGGTAGGTAGTAAAAAGGAAATATGAGCAGAACATTCGAATAAAACGGGCTTGAAAGCTGTCTTTTTCATATCTTGAAACCAATTCCCCTTAAACCCTGCCTACCCCGCACAGCATCCATATCCCCCAGGTTCGGGTCTGATAAAGTCCCTCTGGGCATCACTCCTGGCAAACGCGTCGGCCGCAACATTGCCCTCATGGTCCGAGTGACTCGGTATCCAGACCAGTGACACCTCATTACAGCTGCCCAGTTCGTTCAGGGCAGATTTACAACTCCATGCCGTTTGTGAGTTGCAACGGTAGGAACCAAGAGCATTTATTGCAGCTTGGCTACCTGTATATATCTTTATCGATTTGTGTGTGCACTGATTTTCTATGCTTTCCCTTGCACACATCTCGATGGCATACACTTCTGCCTGGTGTATGGTTGCGTACTTGCCGAGGCTAGTTGATAGTCTAGCATCGGTGTTGACCCCATAAGCGCCGGCTCCTACTCCCATATTGGTTTTGGAGCCGTCAGCATACCAGCAGACATCAGCTCTAAATAGGGTCGTTTGATTTCGTTCCCAGTCCTCCCTTTCCGGGAGGACGGTCTTGAAAGACAGATCTCTACTGATCTTTGTAGGCATCAAGTCTGAAACCATTCCCAGAATCCCATGACCCTCAATGTCATCAAGGAGTCCGGACCCTCCCAGACTGATTTCCTTCGGCATACTGTCGACCGTTTGTTTTAATCTGTACGTTGTCCACTTCGCCACCCTCTCCAGCCATATGTGAAGAGGTGGAATATTAAGGAGGACCTCCAGAGCGGCTGATGGTGCGGTGCTTATCGCTCCCGTTATCATCAGACTTGTCTCTGTAGATGAGCCAGTTTGGCCCTCGCGATACCACGAAGTGCCTTGGGCCACCAAACTGGCTCCATATGTTATCATTGGTCTGATAACCACTACATAGAGCCAGTACATCTGTTGGGGGTTTGTTCCCCAGTTATTTCCACAGATTCTACGGCATGTCCACAGGGACAGTTTAGCCCTACGGATTACATTATCTAACTGTACGTCCCAGTTGAGCTTCTTATCTAGGGTAACCCCCAGATATTTTGCTTGTTTCATAAATGGAATCGTTTCCCCCATAAGATACGCACGGTAATTGATACACTAAATTCATTGCATTTGGCCGTTCCACACTGTATACACATACACACATAATGGTGAAAAAAAGTAACCATAACGCACTTGCTACGTCCTGACTTTTTCTACATATATGTATGAAGCCAGAGAGAAAGCCGCTATGTTGATATGTTCGTCGTTGACACGAAACTTTTCATTATGTTAGGGATATGTGCCTAAATTAGCCGGCGTAGAAACATGTCCGTATCTTCATATTGTATTGCAGTTAATGAAATCAACAAAAGTCCATGGTTTTGCACCCGCAAACAATTCACTGAATGTGAATAAAGGAAAAAGAAAACAAAATAAGTCCGCATTTATATTGAGTTTCCGTGACATTGCGACGGAGTCTTGCTCTTTAAATACACCGTCTTAAATAAAGAAACATTTAACGGTAACCTTTGACATTTATCAGGTTCCTGTATTGCGGAATTATTAAAGAAAAGTTTGTCTGTTAAGGCGTTATGATCGTATAAATTGTCATAGAACCCATCATAAATAATCTTTTGTTATGTTCTTATATTCATTCTGATACCCTGCACTTACCTTTTGCTCGTAAATGTTATATTATCTAATTTTATATAGATGCTGTAATATAATAAGAATATTTTATGTATTCCTATCTGTTGTTTTAATAAACTCGAGAATTCCTTTTCTTCTTGTGCAACTTTTGAATACAAATCTCTATATAGATGGGAATGTTCTTTAGATCTTACGAACTGTTATTTCTTTGTGCTCCTCCTTAGGATTTTCCTTTGTGAATAATATCAAATGTTTACTGGTCTCTACTGTTTACATCAATTCAAATTTTTCTGCATTGCACAGAAATTCCACAATAAATAAAATCCTTTGTAAACTATCTCTGCAAAGAGGATAGTAGAATAATATTTATTTCCAATCTTTACTATGTAAATAATAAAACAGTGGCTTATTGGACTACGCCAGTTTGTAGTGCCATGTACTAATTTAAGGAGTAATGCCATTTGCTTTTTTTATGTTGATTCGCTAATAGCGGATCACCATCTGAATTTTGAAAAAAATCCCCAACTCGTCGCTAAAAATACGTATTGGCGTATCTCATATTTTATTATTTTTCTGGAGAAGTATTTGAAGGTTTTGAGAGATTTTGAAAATGTTTTAGGGTGATGACTACAGCAATTATTGGAATTTTTTCGTCGTAGACTAGTGCTTGTGGCACATTTAATTGATTCTTAGCTAGTGATTGCAAGGCTACTCCTCTTAGATTAAAAAAAATATATAATGATAAATGAGATATGTCACTTTGTGAAAATTGTGGTTTGTAATTCAACGTTTACATGGCAACTTACCACATATAGATTTTTTAAAGTTAGGTACAAGAATAAAAGATAGCCATACCTTCCTTAGATGGGACAAAAGGTATACTCGTTGGGGAACAAAGTAGTATGTTGTCACGGCAGCTCCAAATAACACAAAGTGTTAAATATTAAAGACTGTATACAACAAACTAACAATTTAATAAATTGTCAGCCCTGTCCCATTTTTACCCTAATATAGGGACAAAGTATATAAGGCTAGATGCATTCTCACCACAATTAGAACGGTTCCAATTGTGGTGAGAATGCATTTAGCCTTACACACAAGGTATATTTAAGAAAAGTTTATTCATAAAAAGCCTGGACGCAGAAAGTGCGTTATGGTAGTGAATTTTCATAGAAATGATCTGGCATTAAATATTTTATTATATATTTTTTTTCTTGTAACAAAAATATAAATTTTAGTGTATACTTTACGTTTTATACCATGAACCTACCTACCAAATTTGGTTATGATAGCCTTTTTAGTGAATTTTCGTAGAAAAAATTCACTAATGGGGAGATCCCGACTTTTGAATTTTGAAAAATTTTTTGCAAATGAGCGCGAACTAGGACCCCTAGAACCCATATCCCATATATATATATATATATATATATATATATATATATATATATATATATATATATATATATATATATATATTTATATATATATATATATATATATATATATATATATATATATATATATATTTATATATATATTTATATATATATATTTATATATATATATATATATATATATATATATATATATATATATATATATATATATATATATATATATATGTATGTATCACACCGATAACTCAAAAAATAATGGGCCGATTTTGATAAAATTTGGCATGTACGTTTCTTTTGTAAATAGCTTGGATAAGTTCGTTAGTCAGGAAAATCGGACGAGGTTTTCCGGAAAAATTTTGAGTTTTCATTAGAAAAAAATTCTTATCTCAAAAAGTAATAAGCCGATTTTAATAAAATTTGGCATGTACCTTCCTTTTGTAAATGGCCTTGATACGTTTGTTAGTCAGGAAAATCAGACGAGGTTTTCCGGGAAAAATTTGAGTTTTCATTCGAAAAAAATTTTTATCTCAAAGAATAATAGGCCGATTTTGAAAAAAATTGCATGTACCTTCCTTTTGTAAATGTCTTTGATGAGTTCGTTAATCAGAAAAATCGGACGAGGTTTTCCGGAAAAATTTTGAGTTTTCATTTGAAAAAAATTTTTATCTTAAAAAATAAATAATCTATCATAACGAAATTTGGTAGGTAGGTTTACGATATAAAAAGTAAACTATACACCAAAATTTAGATTTCTATGTTACAAGAAAAAAAAGTTATAATAAAATATTTTGTGCCAGATCATTTTTATGAAAATTCATTACCATAACGCACTTGCTGCGTCTTCGACTTTTTATTTTTAGAGATAAAATTTTTTTTCGATTAAAAACTCAAAATTTTTCCGGAAAACTTCTCCGATCTTCCTGGTTAACGAACTTATCCAAGCCACTTACAAAATGAAGGTACATGCCAAATTTGATCAAAATCGGCCCATCATTTTTTGAGTTATCGGTGTGATACATACATATATGTATATATATATATATATATATATATATATATATATATATATATATATATATATATATATATTATATATATATATATATATACATATACATATACATATATATATATATATATATATATATATATATATATATATATATATATATATATATATATATATATATATATATATATATATATATATTATTATTAAGTTTTTGTGACGGTAATAGTGTTATTTACTCAAAAAATTGTGGTAAAGCCGTTAGTTGCAAAATAAAACTCTTTATTAAAAGCCGAGCTTTCGAAAAAATTTATTCCATTCTCAAGGCTACAACATGGAAAGAAAAGTTTGCAATTTATATAGGAAAAATATAAAAGTTTAAAATACTTACATATAACGTGAGTTTCACTATGACTAATTATGCAATAACAAACATGAAAAAAAAACCTTTATTTAAATTTGATTGAAATCGAAAAGTGCCAAACTGACATATAAGCTAACTATTGTTTATTTGAATTTGTTTTTTGTTTTTGTCTAGGAAATATAAGTAGGGGTAGTGATTTCTAAAATTATTATCTTTCTTTAAGTTTATTAAATTGTCGTTAAAAGTAATTTCAAATTCTTCTAAACACATTCTTTTATTACTTAAGGTTTCACAGTGTAGTATAGAAACATTACTAAAATTTATATTGTGGCCAGTGTCGAGATTATGTTCAGACAGAGCGCAAGTTTTTTTTTTTTTGTAAACGTATGTCACTTTTGTGCTGTGTTAATCTATCTTTAAGGACTCTGCTTGTTTGGCCAATGTATTTTAAACTACAATTACTACATGGAATACAATAGACCACTCCAGACACTTTGGAAATTTCATCCTTACTTTTGAGTTTACTGAAAATGTTATTAATCGTATTTGAATATCGAAACGTTATTTTAAAATTGGTTTCATCTTTAAATATAAACTTCAACCTATTGGAAATACTCTTAATGTATGGGATTGATATGTAAAAAAAGTTAGATGTTTCCGAACTCGAAGTAATAAGGGTGTATCTGTCTAATATTACATTTTTCAATACAGGGTGGAAATTTAATAGCGGAATATTAAAACTAAACAGTTTACCCTGAAATTCAAATTTTGAAAATAAACTTAATAAAAACGTCCCTTTCTTATAATAAATCTTCAAAATGTCCTCCATTCACTTGCACACAACGAAATAATCTGCTCTGGAATTCTTCAGTACAAACTGTAATAAATTAACATTAACCCGAGGTTCTGGTATTCTATTTGAGCAAGCTGAATGTCTGCATGTTCCGCCCTTTGGAAGGGGCGTAAAGCCGTCGGTCCCGTGTCCATGCGATGTTGGGCACGTTTAAGGTACCTACCCTACTTACAGAAAGGAGGGCGTTCGGCAAAATTTCCAGGATAGTGAGGTGAAACTGCTCCCTGGCGTCGGTGATTGGCCATAGTCGCGCGGAAATAGCCCGACGTTAAAGTAAAAGACAAAACAAAAAAGAAAATTTTAGTATATTCTCTAAAGCAATACAATTTACGTTTTATTCAGTTCAAGTTTTTGCTTAAAAAGTTTTCACATATAATATTAATTTGTTTGGACTTTATTAAATTTACTCCACAATTTTGCATCACATTGTATGTACTACATTTTCCATAACGATGTATCATATATGCGATACATATAAAATAGAAACAAAATTTTGGTTTGGATAAAATTCGTTTTCCAAGATTTAAGTTGGCTTCAAGAGTTCCCCCAAGAGAGGCCTAAACAAACAGTTAACAAAGTGTCTTACTTTTAATGTAAACATTATGAACAAAGAACATTCAAGTATAGGGTCGACTGTTTTCTATGGACATAATCTCCGAATATCCTTATAAGAACGCAGGAGAAAAGAAAGGATTGCGAATGTAACATGAGGATGTTAATATATAGCGAGCCGATTAATTATATTATGATACATTTCATACCAACACAGATTTAGATTCAAAAATTTACTGACATAGGGTTTCTTGATATCAAGTAACTAGGAAAAAGCTTCTTATGTTAGTGAATT